>BSBK01006239.1:2500-602500 GCA_027943335.1 Chamaecyparis obtusa
GACATTCTCAATGTCCAGGAGAAATTGGATGTGGGGGATGGAATGAGGGGCACAAGCAAAATTAAGCCCCCGCTTTAAAAAATTAAAGGAAAGGGGGTCAATGGTGGCACTTGACAAGTTGACCACCAACTTGCTCTCCCAAACATGAACTGATCAAGGAGAAGGACCAACAAGAGAGGAGCCCAACCGATTGCTAGGGGGTTTACTAAGGATTGACTTAGCACGGGGGGGAGAGTCACGATAGCCATCTCCATGATAGCTACCACGAGGAGGGGAGATCGGACCAAGTGGGGATGAGGAAAGCCCAGATCCCAAGGCGGGCACAGAGGAAGAATGCCAAGAGGATTGCTCAGCAATGTCAAATATGAAAGGATGCCTAACAGCTGCAGGAGGGGCTCGAGGAGAACAATCCACCCGGGAAGCAACAACATTGCCATAAGTGCGAGACTTGCAAAACACAGAAGGAGAACAAGAAGGATAGGAGGACGTACTTGAGGCAACTAGAAAAGAGCCATTGAAGGGAGAGGACCTTTGGAAGATGACTTCCTACGCAATGGAACCTGAACAATCCTGGTGCGAGAGAGAGCGATGCAACACCATCGTTAGCGAGGAAGATGTCATGGAAGCAGGTTGAAATGGCTCCAAACATGAAGACCCCTGAAGAGAAGAGATGTTGGGAGAGGGACAAGAATCCCCTGTCAGACCTTCAAGTGGGGTGTCGAGAGGGAGAGCTTGTTGGATGAAATGGTTTGCAAGTACAATAAAGGAAGCTGGCAGAGGAGGTGGCCGACCTAGTGAAGATAAATTATCGGTCGCTCCAGTTGGATAGGGATGATGCACCCTAAGGCGGGAAGAGGGAGGGGGCCTGGAGTGCTAAAGGGGTGGAACTGCAGAAGAACATGACAGATGAGCAAGAGGAAGGTGGACTGGAAAATGGAGAGAAGGGGAGGAGAACTGCTAACCTCGAGCCTTCTGCAACAGAGAATAGAACTTCTTCTTTTGCCTTCATATTCATATCTCCTGTTGACCTGAAGCTCTGGCACAGGAGGAGGTGTCTAATCGGATCCAAAGGTCAGGACACAGAGAAGAGGTAAGCTCAAGGTGAAGGGGCAACAATCTAGAATTAATGTGGTCAATCTCCTTCCTGGTAGACTAAATGACTGAACAGAGAAGAGAGAGACCAGCACAAAAGAAAATATGTGCAGTATGCACGCTCCAAAGATGGTGAGAGACAATAACGAAACAAGGGATCAGATTAGAATCTCTGCAGCATTTAAGGAAGGCTAGGTCTACAACCTTTTTCATAAGCTTGATTCGTAACACCTCAAATTGAGAAGATAATCAACTAAAGTATCTTTAATTATAGGCCTCCTGACCGAAGAGAAGGCGTACCACTTTTCACCAATCCTTTTCAAATCATCCTTGTCCAACATAGAATGGATTTCATCTAAATTAAAAAATTCATATCCAAATAGATGCACTTCTTCCTACTCCTTCTCTTTTGAGATTTTAGTGATGACTTATTTTCCCTTTGTGTTAGTTTTCCTCCTTTTAGGTTCTAGAGGGGAACCACTAATGAAAACCTCCAATTCTGTCTAACCATAGGAGAAACCCTCCTCAAAATGACTAACATACATAACACTAGATAATATCAAACTGGAGAACACATCCATCTGCAAGGATGAGGAATAAATTTTACATGCATTTTCTTTATCTTCCATATATCCCAGATATCTATAACTTTCTTTTTAACAAGGATCCCAGATTTCTACTTAACATTTTTCTTTGATAGTAATGAATTTGGAAAGTAGAATACTAAACACATGAGAAAAGACCCAAAATGGAAAGAATAACCCTCAACCAAAGAGATTTTGATATTCTTAATTAGATTCTCCATTATCATACTACACAAGTTAAATTGTTCATTTCCTTCACAATTATATGTCAAAGATACACAACAAAAACTGGTGTAGAACCTTCATGATTTAAAAAATAGATTTTGTAAGTGATACCATAAGCAACATACCTAACTACAATATTGGAAATGGTTTTTATTAGTAAAGCTCATATGTCCTTGTCAATATCAATAAGTTTCTCAAAATCTCTATATTTCACCTTTTTCTTTCCAAGGAGCTCACCAACGTTGCACAATCTAATAATAGCTTCAATGACTTCCTTAGTAATTAGATAGGGTTTTTCCAAAATGATGTTGTCATCCTTAAATCAAATAAATATGAATGAAATATATTATTTGTCAGCAAACCATGGAAATTCTCCCCATAGACCTATTTTCAAGGTTCTAATGTTTTGTTTCCCTTATCTTTCGATAATCATATTCATCCAATTCAACCTGTTTCAGTTTCTACATAATGATTGTGCTTGATTTAGCTTCTTCAACCCCTTTTTCACTTTGTAATACTTCATTTTCTTCTTTGTGAACTTTGAGAAATGATTTAAAACTCCACCATTTTATCCTTAATTGCTAATGTTTATTTTGCTACCACAAAGTACATCAACGACACCAACAATTGTATTTTTCTTTTCAATCAACTAGATCAAACGAATCATGTCAAATCTACATATCATATATTTTGTTGGAGAGGGGGACTGATAGAATATGCTTTGTAAAACTCCCCCAGAGCCAAGGCAACTAGCTCAGATTTCAAAAGTACTTGCACCAAGGTATGGTGCTATGGACGAGTTCTCTTCACATGTTTCCATTTTCTTCCATAACATGACCACCTTCTTCATAGATTCATTTGATTCTACAACTTTCTTTTTATTTTCATACTTTTTCAGAGAAGTTACACATCTGCATATGTTAGCATAATGTCTAGATTGCCTATATTTGTAACATCTTTTATTATTTTGTTTTGAATTTACTGAGTGAATTCTAGATTTGCATTGATTAGTTTTGTGAACATAACCATGACATAAATAACAATGACCATTAAAGAGATTAGATAATTGACTTCTATAATGACTTCCTTTGTGACCAAACTTGTGATAAATAAAGCATTGAATACATTGCTCCTTCTTGCTTCTACACTCTATACCCTTATGTCCAATTTTTTTGCATTGAAAATAATATTTTTTAAATGATAAGTACCTTTAAGTTTTTGGTTGCCTAACTAGAGGTCTTTTTGTAGGTGTTCCAGAATTATGGACCTTGCTTGTTACTTCATATTTGCTTCAACTTCAACTACTTTGTCTTTACCCTTGATATTCAGATTTGAGCTTTCACTAGAGAAACATAGTCCTTCCTTACCCTTGTGACTTTTCTACATGGACAAAATTTGTTCTAGAATCATGCTACTCTCACATACTCTTCATTCTGATTTCAACTCCCTTAACTCTTGATCTAACTTCTCATTTTATTCCATTTTCTATTTGATGGTATCTTTGAGATTTTCTTCAATCTTCTTGCATTCTTCTAATCATAGCTTTAGATTGACAACATTTTTTTTATTCCTTTAATTCTTGGTTGACTTCTTTGCATGCCTTGCTTTGAATTTTTGAATTTGCTCCCTTAGATTGGTGATACAAATATTTGCCTCCTTGATGTTTTCTTTCAATTCTTCATTTTTAGATTTTGTGCATTCCATATCATATAACATTTTCTTCATTCCTTCATCGAAGTAATATTCTTTTTCCATCTGTTCAAACTCCCAAGATCTCCTTCAAGTGGTTAAGATCTATCTACAAGAGACCAAGCTATGATACCTATTGTTGAACAATCTGAATAATTGAGAGAGGGGGGGTGGGGGGGGTGAATCAATTATCATAAAATAAATTTATTAATCTTAATTGATTCAAAGAAATCTTAAATCAATTAGATAAATTAAATAGATATGAACATGAAATCACATATGTGAGGTCCACTTTCGGCCCACATAGTGATCCTGTGTTATACATATTAGCTATCTTTTTTATTATGTTTTGTTCAGAGATACTTGGACTTTGTCGACTACTGTTATATTATGTTTGAACTCGTTGGACTGTTCTTTTGATGATTCTGCATATGGGATCCATGATGTGTAGATTTGGTTTATGTTTTTTTTATATGATGTTTTGTGATCCTGATGATCTTGATGATATTTAAATTACGTTATGGAATTTCATTTGAAATGTGCAATCAAATCATGAATATTATATGCAATTGACGTATGAGTTGAATTATGCAATTTAATGTTTAAATTTCGCTATATCATATATGTTATTGTAATGGTTCTCTTCCTTGAATTACTGATGCTGCATTTAGGTATTGCAGGTGGAAGGACCATGGAAACACATTCGGGGAAAACACATTGAACATAGGGTAACCAGTTAAACCAAGGCCCCGTCTATTAAGAGACCTGAGGCCTCGTTGTTAAGTAATTTATTTCGTAACAGTAATTTGAATGTTTGTATGTTATGTGTTGTTATTCTGGATGTACCTTTCGTAAAATGTTATTTTGTTAAGTGTCACTTGACACTAATGTTAAATGTTATTAAGGTACATCGTGTGTTGTGTGAAAGCACTTGCTGGGAGTTATAGGGATGTCTTAGCACACCTTTCTACCATAGGAATCTTTATGCAGTCTCATTCCCCATTTCTGATGTTATTTCTCGACATGGGTTTAGAGGGTTTATTATGGCCTTAGGAGATAGTTTTATGCAAAATTTGTTAACCCATTCCATGTACCCATGGGTTAGGGGTATTTTCACCTCTTTAGAAGCCAAAAAGTGACTTTAGGACCCTTTTAAAAATTCATTTTCCTTCTTGAGCGAAATTGCAACTTGCATGTTTGAACCTCATTTATGAGGTTAGGTGTAGAAGCCCTTTTTAGAGGAAATTTTGGCTTAGGGTGATTCATTCACCCATTCTCTATTTTTAGAGAGTTTTCAGAAAGTTAGAGGAAAAAAGGCTTGAAGCTTGGATTAGGGCTTAACAACATTCTACCATAGCTTGGATTTGAGGTAGGAATTCATGTGCTCTCTCTGTTTGTTTGAGATGTTTGTTATTATGATCATGTTCTTGGCTCCCCATGGTTGGTCATGGTGGAGGTTTGTTTTGATTAGTGTTGTGTTTTAGCTCCCCATGGTTGGTCATGGTGAGAGCAAGCTTGCATATGTGTTTATCTTGTAATTGAATTTTTGGGTTGTTTACTCTTAGATTCTCTCACCCTTGGGAGGGAAGAGAAATCAAGAGGGGGTGTGGGAATGGAGGCAACTCCATGTGTAGAGTCTCCTCCATGTGTGGGGAAGGATGAACCTTGGGTGAGTGATTTTCCCCAAGAGACCTTGCATGTAGCCTTTGTGGCAATGGGGGTATAAGGAGGGAAAATTGGTCTTGTGTGCCTTGTATGTATTTGAGAAATATGGGTCCATGTGTGGCCTTGTATATTATGCAATGGTAATCTCCATGGTTTTGTCTACCACACCCTACAAAGGAAATTCATGGAAATTCCTTAGTTTACTTCTTGAGGGAATTTGGGAATTTTGGTCTATGTTTGTTAAATCATGTTGTGATTGTGTGTGTATGTTTGTAACCTGTTCAATGTGTTCTCCCCAAGCTCAGGGGTGGTCTCATGAGAGACCTTGGATGGGAGGTGAGCTCCCATGGTCTTTTCCTTGTCATGTTTGCACTTGCAGATTTTGAAGTATGGATGCATGATGATAAAGAAGATAAAGACTTTTTTTTCCTTGATGTGTTTGAATGAGGAATTCACTCCATGTTTGAAAGAGGAATTCACTCCATGTTTTGATTCATCCTTGTAAATTTTGAATCATGTATTCAATCTCCTTTGGAGCACTTGTATATTGTATTTAGAAAGGAAAATGAGAAAGAAAAAACATGTTGCTATAATGAACTATCATTGCCTAATTGATGTTTTAGAAGATGCTTTCATTATGAAATTCATGTAAAGAAAAGTAAGCTTCATTTGAATATTGCAATGTTACTTTGTAACCTAGGAATGATGTAAATTTCAATGGGAACAAAGATAATGAGAGGATTATGTAGTTCATATTATGGGAAGTTGAATCCTTGCATGATTCTTAAAAGACCTTCATTCTCTCTTTACCATTGAAAATCTATCTCTTAATTATTGTTATAAGTTCATCAAGTTGACAAAATCTATATTGTTATGTTACCAACATTTACTTGAATGAAATAAGGAGATTGTAGCTCCATTAGATGTTTTAAATTGGTTAAGATCAATTCAAATATATTCTGAATCTGTGTTTGAAAACACTCCTTAGTTCAATGATATTGTCAAAAAAAAACTATGAAAACTATGAGCATTTAGTCTCTAGAAGAGACCTTATTTGAATAACAAATAAACTATGATAAACATTGTTTGAAATACTATCTAAATTGCAATAACTTAAACTCTTCATTCCATATTAGGAACCATTAAATTTTCATTGCTATGCTTAATGAGTTTCAAAAAAAAAAAATGAACTAACTAGTGCTAAAACAAAATAACACTACCCAGAAAATTTTAAAGAGCAAATAGCTCTCTGGATTTTGTATGGGAAAGAATTCCCATACAAAATTCCAACCACAGTCTTATTTTATTATTAAAATCTGCCACCTTTGCCAAAGCAAATAATAAAATATAACTTTAAAACAAATATCATACTAACCTTTTTGAAAAGCCTTTCCCCTAGGCGCAGGTGGATGAAGGCTAAGGCTTGTAATTAATCCCAAACCTTTTGGGTGATGGGATGGTGTACTAAGTGACACCTAAGCAAGCAACTTGTTTGGTTTTAAAGCTTTGGCACGTGAGTTTAGGAAGAGAGATGGTAGTAAATATAGAAGGTAGGGTAGATGATAGTTTAGGATATTTAGAGGTTTAAAGGAATGATTTGATAGTTTGTTTAGAAGATAAGTTAAATTAGTAGATTTTTAAGATAGTTTAGAATATTAATCATTATGTTATTTTGAGTTAATGTGTTATTAATAGATGGAATTTTTTTTATGAAAAGCAATTTTTATTACCAAAAAGTTAGTTTAGTTAGTAATTTAGTTGGTTGTTATAAAGTTAGTATAATAGTTTATTAAGTTGTTAGTTAAATGGTGTTATTTAGTTATTTTTGTTTATAAGGGTTATTATTAATTTAAAAGATGTTATGTTGCTTTGTAATTTTCATTTATTAATTTGTTAATATTTTATAATTATTAATTAATAATATATTTAAATAATAAATAAATATAATTAATGTTTAAATCTTATAGTCTTTATTTTCTAATTTATTTTAAGATTAATGAATCAAATCATGTATATCCTATGTTTTCGAAGCAGACCGATTTAAGCTCCATGATCAGTATGGACTTAACTTAAACATTAGTTAATTGAATGACCTTCATATGGAATAACGTAAACATTAGTCATTCTTGTCCTCTTAGTCAACCATTGAGATCTCTAGTTGGCGGACGATAATTTTGATCATCTTGAAGATGGACGTACTTATCTTTAATTAATTTTCCTATAGCATCCTTCTTAGACAACATTGTCGAGGTTATTCACCTGTTTCATTGTAGCCTCATCGTTGAACTCTTTAACCCGCATCTTGTGTGTGAAAACTTATCACTTTAAAAAAAATTTGTTGGTTGTGTTTTGTCCCAACTTTTGGGCATCACAACATAAGAGCACCATATATAATGAACACTAGATTTTACATGGAAAACCTAAGATGGGAAAAATCAAAGAGAATTCTAATTCTCAATTATGAAACATAGTTTAAGGTGACATCGATTAAGGTGATTTTTATAAAGGGTGGCTCACTACCGAGTTGCTCACTACAGGTGTGCTCATTGCTCGGCTATTGTTAGAGTAATAAGTTATTTTCTTATTAATTGAATCATATTGATTTATTTATTAAATCACTTATTATCTCTTTCTACTTAAGTTAAACTTTAGGCATAAAATAATTAATTATTTT
Source organism: Chamaecyparis obtusa (assembly GCA_027943335.1). Taxonomy (NCBI): domain Eukaryota; kingdom Viridiplantae; phylum Streptophyta; class Pinopsida; order Cupressales; family Cupressaceae; genus Chamaecyparis; species Chamaecyparis obtusa. Next base: position 10,430 of record BSBK01006239.1, read on the forward strand.
ATTAATTATTATCATGCAGCCTAGGTTTCTCCACCCTATTAGGGTTTCAGATCTCTTTTATAAGGATCGATCTCATTTGTATTCTCATTGAAATATATTCACTTTATTTAATTGCAACTTTTATTTTTTGCACATCAATAATCTCTCATCTTTCATGGATCCTTGCCTTTAGGCCTCAATAGCTTTTGCTTTTCTCTTTCTCTGACAGATGTTTGCATGTAGGTATTCTTGGGAGCTGTGGGTTATTTTCTCATCAACTACAACATGGTATTAGAGCTTTAGATATTCATGCCCCTGTCCTCTTCTTGAGAGATTTGGCCATGTTCATTAGATCTACATTTTCAAAGGTTTTTCCATATAAAATTTATCCAATTTGGTCAAAGTTGCATTCTGTGGCAAAAATGTTTGCACTAGGGTCGTTCGACCCTAGCACGCATCCTGATGTGATCACTATTTTTGGACCACTTTGGGCCCAAATGGACCTCACTATTGCATTCAAAGCACCCAAGAACCCCTATTTCCATATACAATTTGTCCAATTTGAACAACTTTTCATTTTGGGGCAAAATTGTTTTGCACTAGCACACTTCCCGAGACGTATGAGCAATTTTTTTTAAAAAAAACCAACAAAAAAGGTTTTTTAATAAATTTTTTACTTGTTTATCTTTTGTTTACAAAAGTTTTTACTAAAACTTTTTTTAAAACAAGCATGCAAACTTTTTTTTAAATATCATGCCTACCTTTTTTGAAAGTACACTGCATGTGCAGGTTGATACACCTGCATGTGCAGGTGCTAATGTCATCATCTGCTGGGAAAAATTTGTTGGCCATCAACCCGTCAACAATTTTGATTCTTTTGTTATAAAGAGTAGCTTGTGGTTTTTTACTCATAACTTGAGCATACGATGTCGAAATCGAGCAAACAAGATATCATCGAAAAGCTCTTTTCGAACTCTATCCAAATATGGAGGTTTGAATTTTTTATTTTCCTTTTTTGATGGTGGTTGTTTCTATTAAAGATATAGGTTCATTTTCGCACTCCATGAGCCATATCTTGTGCATCCGGACTCCATTTTGGGAAGATGATATATCGTTGGAAGGATTGTTTTGTAAAATTTCCAATGCTATGAGTCATTTTTCTAGATTATGTTCCAGGTATATTTTATTCAATTTTTTGCATTTTTGCACTCTAGTGAATAGCTTGGATGTTTTAGGTCCTGGGATCTCTTCCTTTTCTGGGATGGCTCTTATTTGGCTATTCTTTTGTTTCAAAATCACTCTGCTCTTCTTTGAGTAGTGTATACATTATTTTGTAGCATTCTTTTATACACACACACTAAGATAAAGTGTCATTCTATTGCATGTATGAGATCTTACACATGTTCGTGCTCTTTGTACTCACACTCAATTATAAAGTGTCATGGGGGGTTTGATGTTTTCCTTTGTTTGCCATCTACCTTTGTCAAGTGAGTGTTCCTTCCACAACATTAGCCTCATGGTATCTGTATTTGTGTTTATACTCTCTTTGCACCTTCAATGTTCCCGGTTCTTCTTCATCATGTAGTTCAAATTGGATGTCATTTTCAGTGTACTTGTCAACTCTCCATTGTCATAATTATGGGGGGGTTTCTACTGTTGGTTCTTCTACTTCCTTGGTTCGATAGTGTGAGCTATGTATTCAGTATTTGTTCCTATGTACTAGGTGGATGTAGTGGCTAGGTACCTATGCATTTCAATGAGATGAATCATTTACCATATGGACACTCTTTCTTTCCTATTTTTGGAGGCACTCTTCCATCTTTGATTGATCAGCTCTTCAAACTTTGGTGTTTTTATGCCATTTGTATCTTCGACTTCAGTTGTTTGTCTTTGTTTGCATCCTGATTCGAGTAGTGTCATTTGAGGGCACTCATGCATATTATAGTCTTCTCTACTTGATCATGTTCTATTTCAGTGCAGGATCTTCAAATAAATAGTTACTTCTTGACAATGTTTGCAACTTCTTGCTTTAGTGATGTTCTACATGCTCATCCTTGTTCCTATTTTTTGGAACATTCTTAGTTTTGGAGGCTTCTTTAGTCCTTCAGACTAGTCTTCATCTCTTTTTGGAGTAGAGTTTTTTCCATGTGATTTTCTCTATTTATCCTCTTTACAAAGGCTCGCTTTTGTACTTGGGTACCTGATCAGGGCTTTTGTTGTTGGGACCCATTTGTTTTTAGTAATTCTTTCTAGTTTTTTAGCTTCTCCCAAAGTTTATCTTGAGGGGGGGTGTTAGCGTAATAATTTGTTTGCTTATTAATTGAGTCGTATTGATTTAATTATTAAGTTACTTATTATCTCTTTCTACTTAAGCTAAACTTTAGGCATATAATACTTAATTATTTTATTAATTATTATCATGCAGCCTAGGTTTCTCCACCCTTTTAGGTTTCAAATCTCCTTTATAAGGATCGATCTCCTTTGTTTTCTCATTGAAATACATTCACTTTATTTGATTGCAAATTTTGTTTTTGCACATCAAGAATGTCTCCTCTTTCATGGATCCTTGCCTTTAGGCCTACATAGCTTTTGCTTCTCTCTTTCTGTGACAGGTGTTTGCATGTAGATGTTCTTGGGAGTTGTGGGTTGTTTTCTCATCAACTCCAACAACTATCATAGCCAATACAAAAACATTTGATGACCAAATAATCTTACTATCAAAACACGAAATGATGGAGCTGCATCTACATCTACACAAAGTCAGTTCTGATTATGAACACAATAACTATATGTAGTTGATTTAGTTAGGAATCTTCTGCCAACCACTAAAACCTCTTTGCACAAGCTCTACAATATTGTTTACTACATCATATAATAGTCGCATATCTCTTCGAATCACTTTCTTTCCACTTTCTTATTTATTCCTTGTCACATTACTTCATCATCCTTCACATCCATTTTTCAATTCGCACACACACAACACTCGTATCCAAAAATATGCTCTATAGATATACCTGTAGAATAATAAAAATCCAAAATAGATCAACCTAACACACATGTCATCTTGAACACTAAAAAATAATTTTGAAATATTCATTAAGGCTTAGTTCACTAACATCAGACCCAAAGGATAGGTCACACATAAAGATCTTCTTTCCACATTACACATGACCCATAAATAGGTCATACATAAGATGAGTTAGTTACATGGAATAATTACCGAAGGATGAAGAACTTTGAGGTATGTAAGATATATTATGATGTCGATGGGAACACCACAACCAAGAACAATTTTGTACAATCCAGAGGAACATAATTAACAACATATGTTCATAATCTAAATAGAAGTGACATATCAAAAAAATGTAACACATTGCATAGATGTCCAAATAGCAAAGATACCTAGAATAAGCTTTGAACACATCAACCAATATCAAAGATTTAATCTTGATTATTCTGCACTAACTATCTTCCACTATTGTTCCAAAAAAGAAGTAATGTCATATCCAAATCAAGGATAAAATCTACACTACTCATCATCATAGCACACCATATATGATAGATCAATGATGTACAACATCCGGGACACAACATTCTAGATTGCAGGTTTTGACATCAATAAAAATAATGCCATATGTTCTCAACACCAATATCTATAGGCACAAGGTAAATTCAATGGTCCTTTGTGGGAGCTTGAAGATGACTATGCAATTGTGGAAAATGAGTGAATAAACTAGGTCAAAATAAGGAGAAATGATAAATTTCAACATGTAGAAGGAAGAAAAAATTTGACAATTGAATTCTTGCAAAAAGATTGGGTAAGTACATATATAACTAACCTATAGAATGCATTTCAGACAAAAGTAGAGGGACTCAATCTATTAGGACAACCTAGTCTCAGGACTCAATTAATTGGGGCAACCTACTCCCAACAATTTTAAATTTAACAACTTAAAAATTATAGATCTCTACATGCTTAAATTGTATCCTTCTTAATGCATCTACCACCTATTCTCCACATAGAAAATAAGAAAAATGTTTTCTAGAAAGGAATTTATTTAGGTTAAACCCCGTTTTTACCTATCATTGATCAACTAGCCAATATAAATGACAATTGCTAATCACATAATGCAAAGGGTTCTCAACTAGGAATTTTTTTGAATTGTAGATAAAGAAATATGGCCAAAGATAATAAAATCACCTATACAAAATGATCAGGCTTCTATATTTTTGTAGGTGTTATTTTGGAAATTGGGAAAAATAAAGGATTGATCAAACAAAAAACATCAGCCAATTTTACACATACCAAGGAGATCATAGGCATCATGCAAAAAATAACCATGAACCATACATAGTGAGCACGATAGTAAGACCGACCAAAGACAAAAAATGTCCACCAAAAAAGGCCAATCAACATGGGCCAATTCCAATCAAAGTACTATGCTTATTTCCATATACACTTGATAACAATATCAAATATGTCAAATCAATTAAAAAACCACTTGTACAATACATTGGAATGAAACACCTATCAAACAAGATATTGTCATAAGATGAATACAAAGGGAAAATTTCATGGAAATAAATTGGTGATAAGGAATAAAAAAATTGGTCTAGTAATGGAAATATACAAGCCTTTTGCCAAGAATTAGCCCAAACACCATAAAATACACCAAATACAACAAGGTATGTTCCCAATGTGAGAGATCGACAACAATATGCTATGGAATCTTGTCAAGACAGACTATAGACTGCAACGAATGATAAGAAACAATAAATTGTTTGTTCACAAATCAAGAATATAAATATGGAATTGATGTAGATGTACCAAATGCAATGATCAATTGAGCCCCATGTAGGACCTCATTATTCACTGATGGATGAAAGTTCCTAGTAAGAAAGGGATGCAAAATTGTCTTCTCTATGCCATGTTGGTGTATCCACCCAGGAAAAATAATTTGCAAACACAACCACCTTCACAATGCAAGAGAGAAGCAATAATTCTATTTCACAATAAGTAATAAATGTATTGAGAATAAATAAATAAAAGGTAGAAACACCATGAATATATAATGAATGGGTGATGAGGTATGGACAATCACAATCTAACTAACTCAACCAAAAATTAAATTCACTATAAGCATTATTAAACACTGTGTAACTAATATCTAATAATGTATTATGCCAGTTGCCTAAGTAAAACTTAAGTCTATGTAAGTAGGATAAAACCAAATTACACCAACATATACAAGTGCAAATATCTTGGCAAATTAGATCTATAAGACAAGATATTATTGTCATGTCATGAAAAAACATCTATATTAACCATATTAAATGCCTATGCACACCAAGGTCTAAAGGAAAAAATCTAAAAAGAGTAAAAAATAAACAATTTCCAAAATAATACAAAAATAGTAAAGATAAATAATCTATGCAATGACAAAAACTGCTCCTCATGGTGCCTTGGACATGCACCATGATGAAAACTTCTTCATGGGGCATCATGTGTAAACCAACTAGCTATGTGAACCTTATTGGAACAAGTTGTATTATACATTTAGCCATACTTATCCATCATGTCCATTTAATCAGGCCTCATCCATATTCGTTACCTCGATCTTAATAATGATTGCGGGATTTAATGAATATTTTTTAAAACTCTTGTTATAGTCATTCTTTAGCTACACACCATTTACCATAACTCAAGTTCCTACATAGCACTACCCAACCCCCTATCTTGAATCAAAACATGGTAATCCTATGTGAGAAGTCCTTTGACAACCATATCCTCCTTATCCTATCTAGTCCATCAATTATTCCATGTAAACCATCTTATCCTTATATCTAGGCTTGGATTATCCCTTGCCATTGGTTCCACCACTAGATTGACAAAAAAAAGCAAGCACTTATCCAAGCACATTTCCAATCTATAAGTATGATTCATAAAACACTTTATCCACATTGAAACCCTTAAATTCACTCATACCCCATCTAAAAATCTCCATAGAATTTGTTCCTTATCTTGCTACAAGCTATCTTTTATCTAAAATTAAACTAATCAATCGTCATCGAGATTTATCCTTCCCAATCTTTGCATTATTTTTGAGACGTGTCCTTTCCACATTAATAATAATAATATCACCACAATCATCATCATCACCACCAAACAATTGATAATTATAGCTTGACCAAGGGTAAAATCTAATCCAATATTCATAATTAATGCTTTGATCTACACCACTCAATCAATCCACCAATCCCATCTTGCCATACATCCTTGACTTCAACAAGTCATTGGATACTAGCTTGCATTTTCTTCTTGTTCTTTATTGCTTATTGTATGTGGGTTTTTGTTTGTTTGTTTCATATAATCATAGTTTTCCATACACCATATAGTCACAATCACCTTCATAATTTATATAATGCCATTGTGTCTCTTGGATCACTCAACTATTTGCAACTTCTTTGTTTATGTATCAGTCATATGAACATGACACATTCTCATCATGATCCCTTATATCATGGTGTATAATGCTAAGTGCTACTTCAAAATAAAGGTTGCTCCTTGCAAATGAAGTTACTACCACCACATGTATCCATCATCCTTTTTATCATTCATCCATAATCCTAAATCACATGTCATCTTGTTGCATTGCATCCTCATGAGATTAGATCATTCAACATATACACCCTTGTGATCAATATCCAATCATCTTACCAACCTAAATCGATATACATAATCCTAATCCATCATATAGTGTATCTTCATGACATGTACATAATTCCAAATAATCTCTCTCACCTTTTATACATTATGACAAATCTTTTTCTTATCCTTTGTATTTTCTAGAGATATCCAAGCGTTCATTTTGCCTAACAATTTCCTTGAGGGGGCATCTCTTCCCTCACCATCCCTAAGAGGTTAGGCAACTTACCACCGAAGTTTCATCACCTCTCTACTTTTTCTTCTTCTTTGACACAACACTAATTTTGCAACATTGTATCAAAGTGGGGCAAAATAATGACACCTAAAATATACCCTAAATCTAGTCCCATCATGAAGGACATGTCTCTTTCACTTAATGTCTTCCACACTTAATTAAAGAATCCTATTATTTAATTAATCACCTTTTCAATCTCCTAATAATAAATAATAAACTACTTATTTTACCTATTTTCCACATCACACATGGATAACCTAATTAAATATTATAACTATTCAATCTTCAACACATTCAAGAATAAAGGGGACCTAAAAGCACTCGCCTTGTGATTCTATTATTCTTTCCATTAAACCTAGAAATATAGCCCTCCTAGATGCACATGTCCTTTATTTTCCTCATCCTCACAACCATGTACTAGATTTAGTAAGTTCAACTCAACCATGCACATTCTTAGTACCTTAATCTCAACTACTCAATTCTTGTAGATCTTAGAGAAATCCTCTCAACCATTCTCCATCATATCTTCGACCATCCATCACCTCATGAATTAATGAATTCAAAAGCAATCAAATTTAAATTCTAGCATTTAAGTTAATTGTTGATGTTTTTATGATATTTTGAAATTCATGGTAAGCTTTATCTAGAAAGTTTTTCTTTGATTTGAATAATAATTTACTCTCTTGTTTTTTCCATTCTACAAAATAATTTTAAATAAATAAAAAGATTTAATTAATTTAACTACATGAGAAAAAGTAGATTAATTAATGCAATGAGAAATATACTCTCAAATAGCTTTTTGTCACGTCTTTATATACGTCTGCTATGTGGCCTTTTTCCATTCATTCTACGCGTCCTCATAATAAACGGATCAATCGTATCAATGAAAATAGTACCAGCTAAAGCCTGTACACAATTTGTCTCGATAAGTATGCCCTGTTTGCCTGTTTCTGAATGAAATTGGCAATGGCGGTGATGATAGAAGAACAAGGAAATCTCGAAAATGTGATGACAATTTCTGCCAAATCACACTTCTTCTTTTTGTTCTTTGAAGAATGATTAAATTCATATGTCAAATCACAGGTCTTTTTATTTGTCGCCAAATCACAGTTCCTCTTTTTGCTTACAGTTCCTCTTTTTGCCCATTGAAGAATGATTAGGGCTCTCCAATTAATTCTTTTTGTTCAGATTGATTAATGAAATCTCTGGGATTTTATATTGATCGGTTATAAAAATTATTAACTGGGATTTCATTGATCAATCTTCGACAAGAATTAATTGAAAAGCCTAATCATTCTTCAATGGACAAAAAGAGGAACTGTGATTTGGCAGATGAAGTGTGATTTACCCTTTTCGCTATTACTCAATGACTGCTAACCCTTGATGGCTTTTACCAGTTGCATTGTGTTAATTCTTTTGACAAAGAAACTTCGAGCCTTCAAGCCAGTTTCAAGCCATTTCACCGCTCACTCCCTTTTGCAATGTAAACCCTTTCGTTTTAAGGCAATCGCTGTTAACCCTCCTTTACCATCGGTGTTGGAGATATTTTGCAGTTTAAGTAAATGTCGCTTTCCAAGGTATTTACAAATAGGCCTACATTTTTTTGAAGTCTAATGCATATCGCAGAGACGTTAAATTATTTAGTGTCACCAATTTTATTTTAAATTTTTTTTGGGAAATTTTATCCTTTAAACGAAAATTATATTTGTGTATTATTTCTTTTTAATTTCTTTTTATAATTTTAGCAGAACCCATTATGGAAAGGGCTACAATTGCGACATTTTTTTCGGTGTTATGAACGCTGTGGTGATATCTTAATATAAAGCATAACTGGCTCAGCGTACGTAAGTGACAGGTAAGGATTTTTATGAATCCTTGCTTAGGCTATGAAGTTTGTCAGTGTACAAACAAATTCTTTTTCTATTCCATTCATCAGTCATGCCGTGTATGTATCATTTTATACATTTTCAAGTTATCTTATGACTGAAATGAAGATTGCATTCCATGTCTGCATTTGATTTCAGAATAAGTGAAAAGCACTTTAATGCCTGAGTAAATATTCTTGTAGCTAATGGGCATTCTAAGATTTAGTGAATTTAAATTAAAAATTTAAATACCTTTGTACATTTAGGCATCTCCAGCATCCCCCTGACCGCTTCCTCGCCGTCTAGTGACTTCTAGTTCCACTGTCCACAACTGAGTAAATAATTTATTATTCTTTTAGATTATGTAGTGAGGGTTGGTGACATGGCCACAACTCTTACGACTAGTAGAGTCATTGCTTGGAAACGTTTATCCAGCATCGGATTTATGAGGGTTTATGCTGGATTTATGAAGGTAACCTATGCATTGGTGCATTCGAGGTGCCAGGGACTGGATAGCCATTTCCCCTTTCCAGTGGGGATGCCGTTGGACTTACAATACTCTTACATGTTTTCATACAGCTTGTATGCCTACAGTTTGAATGTCTCACATACTTCCTCCCTACTATCTCTATTTGTAGCATCGACTTTCGACTTCTCTATTCTTTTCTTATATAGTTTGAATGTTTTATCCCTAATCATCTCCTGCACCATTTACGTCCTTTCACTGTACCATCATCACCTAGAGGCTTAAGAATTTTGCGGGGAAATCAGATAAATCATAAAACCTTACAAGGGTACATAAAAAGAAGAATATAGGAGACTCTTTGTTGCCTTGCAATGGAAAACAATACTAGGAGTGGACGATTGGAGACAGGAAACAAATGCCACAGAAACCTTCTTTGCAGTTTAGGGAGTTCTCTTTTGCAGTTTTACGGAAACCTGATACTTTACGACTAGAACTGCTAATCATATCTTGAATTGCTTGTAAAACGATGTTGGATTATTGCAAATTGATGCAAAAGCAGAGATGTGGCACCCCTGTATTCTTCTGAGGGAAGATGATCTCTCAAATGTGGGAAAATGAAAATACAAAAATTCAGTTTTTCTCAAATGTGGCACTACAGTCACGTGGTTTCAGAAAAGTATATAATAATATCAAAAGCATATTGGTACCAAATTGGACCAGAGTCCGAACTAAGTAAACAACCATGTGGGAGAATGTATCCATTTGGAAAATCAAGCTGTTCCTCACTTATTTAACGTAATCTTAAAAAGTTGCTCACTTATTTAACGTAATCTTAAAAATTCAGTCATCTAGTCATTTGTGTCACGCCAATTCCTTACATTGTGATGTTTGGTCTGTAAAGTTCAAGAGCCAGTAGAATGGCACAAAACTGTGAAGAAATATACTTTTATTGCTATTCTTGGATTCATGTCAATTTTTCGGATCACACTCCTAATCCATCATCAGGAAGAAATGTACTGTACAATGTATGAGCTTTGTCTTTAAAGTACAAGAGCCAGTAGAATAGCACAAAACTGTGAAGAAATATACTTTTACTGCTATTTTTGGATTCATGTCAACGTTTGGGATCACACTCCTAAGCCATCATCAGGAAGAAATATACTGTACAATTTATGAGCTTTGTCTTTAAAGTACAAGAACCAGTAGAAAGGCACAAAACTGTCAAGAAATATACTTTTACCGCTATTCTTGGATTCATGTCAACGTTTTGGATCACACTCCTAATCCATCACGAGGAAGATATATACTGTACAATGTATGAGCTTTTTGAAGAAGAATTGATGCATTGGGCTGCTACCCACAAAGACCTGTCACAACCATCAATCCAAACACACATACAAATCTGAAATATAGCAGGGAATTAGATAGATTGAAACATCAATTTATGCAACAAACCCATTCAAAGTCTTATTGAAAACAGAAATGATTTTACAAAAAAAAGTGAGCCAAATCTGTTGGCTTCTCAATTCAAATCTAATCTAGTCTATTCTCAGACCTCCCCAGAAAAAACTAAAAACTTTCTCTCAAGAAAAAAAAAGACAAACTCTCTCTCGCACACTCAGTACCCCCCAAAATGCTGCCCCGGCCCCACTTCTCAATACCAGCCCAGAAAAAAACTTGTAGCCCCCAAAAATGTTTACGCAGCCTCCTCTAGAAGATACCAGAAACAAAAAAATTATTAAAATTGCCCTCTCTACTCCCATACGTAACTGACAGCACAATTACATGTTCAGTGGTTACTAATTTTAGAGTCTTTTCAAAATGGTCCTTCAATTCCTACGCAAAAGAGGGGGAATTTGAATTTTTAAATTCTTCTACCCACGTGGATGCCCTGCATCAAGGATATATCAAGTTTAACATATGGAGATGATCCGATCTCTACTATTTCCCTCCGTGTGAAAATAGCTTTGGCATCCATTGCATTTACAACATCAGCAGTAGCTGCTATACTTTCAATACTAAAATATTTATCAGCATTAGCTGCTATACTTTCATTACTAAATAATTCTGTCAGGAAAAGTGTCACAGAAATAACCTCAAGAGCAATGAAAACAAAATAAACAAAAACTTTTCACCACCAAATGAACGTAAAATTCATTTCACAATTCAAGATATCTCATTGTCAAGAAACAAATAAGGATCTAACACTAGGTATTGGAATAATATTATAGATGAAAACAGCCACAAATAAAACCACAGAACCAATGCTTTCAGTTAACAACAGGATTGTTTTAGAATGAAATAAAACATATCAAAAAGTGATCTGGCAGTGCACAGATTACCAAAAATAATTCATTGCAATCATTGCAAGTAACTTGTCTCAAGATTCTGCACAGATTGTGTTGTGCTCTCAGCGATGCAGATGAGGAAAAAAAGGAATACTACGAAGCCCTACCAAAGCCGTAAGCTGCTGTTTCACAATAAATGAAAAGTAGATCTATAAATATTCGGGTTTTAGAGCTATTAGATTCTTGAGCTTGATACAAGTTTTTTTCAGCCTTCTAAATGAAAATATTGGTTGAGTTCAAATTTGTTTTCAGGCATAAGGTGGAATGTTTCAATTGTCTGAAGTTATTTTTCCAATGTTAGACAAGTCTAGAATTTGATGGTCTATATGGCCGTTTTTTCACTTATGAAAAGTATATGACAACTTCAAAAAATTATTAGATAAAGTAGTTTTTTCCAATGTGAGACAAGCCTAGAAATTTATGGTTTATATGGCCTTCTTTTCACTCATAAGTTAAACAGTATATGACAACTTAAAAAAATAATTAGATAAAATATAAAAGGTTTTATATTTAATTATTCATAAAAAAATATTTGTTTGGCAAATAATATCGATCTTAAAACATCAAATGAAAGGCATTGAAGTGACCAAACTGTCATATAATTTTCATATGACAGGTTGGGGCGACTGTCAAATTCCAGGCCCGTTTAATGGTGAAAGCTGCTACAAAATATGGTTGAGTGCGTGTAAATTGTTCTATACAATATGTTTGACAATACATATGTACATATGCAAAGTATATATATGTATATGTTTATATATGTAATTTGAATTCTTAAGTATATGTGATATATGTGTGCACATCTGCATATGCAAAGTATGTATGCATATGTATGTATCTATGTGTATGTATGTGTGTGTACATATGTATGGATATAGGTATGTATGTGTGTACATATGTATGCCTGTACATATGTCTGTGTATGTATATATGTGTCATGCCCCCTGTCAAGGAATGTACCAGATCATAGCGTTAATAAAAGCATGATCACAGCTTTACCGATTAAATCAAATTGCAGTATTTATGCTATATTCTAGACAGCTGACTAAAAGATGACATTAGTTTAATTGAGACTCATTTAATATTAATACAAGGGAAATCATCATTAAAAATAAATAAAGAAAATACTTAAAAAAAAAAATTCTCCTAGAATAAAAGATAATTAAATTGTAATTAAGGGTCAAGAGTTATGACTCTTTCAAAAGGGCAATTTAATGAAAAGGCATGACTCCTCCCTCAGATGTGAAGATATCAAACTTAAAAGGGACAAGGATTCATCTGAAATGGGCATCCAAAAAGGATCAAGGAAATAAGTGTTTGTTCTGTAATCAGAGATTATAAAATACATTTGGTACTCATCATAAAGAAGAGATCAGAAAGGAAATAAATCATATTTATTTCTGGCAAGCATCATGTGACAGCAATTTAGGATGCTGTAACTTATCTATGAATCAATCCTGATTTACAGAATATTACATATGAATTCTATTAGGAATAAGAGGCCAATATATGGTCTAGTATATATGCTGTAGCATTTATATCAGTTAATAATAGTGGAAATCAGAATTATATATATCAGTTATACTTCATTCATAATCCATTTGAAGTTGGTACACTCCTAGCCCATTCCTTAATCACCCGATACTGCCCCTTAAGAGGATAGGTTGGTTTTGTTAGGGAATGGCATAGTAATTCCTCACAAGGTAGGTGAATCCCTAGATGGGATATGGACAGGGTCCTGAAGCTGTAAGGGAGCCTACTTGTAGATTGGTTTCCATGCACCCCATGACAAGTGACTCCCCATCCTCCTTAAGGTTGATGATTAGGAGAGAAGTAAGGAATTGGGGCTTAAGTATGTTAACTGAAATGTATAATGAATCATTAACTGTTTCTTAATTTAATCTAATTTAAATGCACAGTGATGTATGTTAATCATTGGGAATTGGTAGCCTCCTAGTAGGGAACATTACAAAGACTAAGATAAATTGCCATTTTCAAACGCAATCCAAACTCTAGTTGGGAATATTAGGGTAAGAAAGTGCCAATAGGTGACATTACAAATGGTATAGATGGCATCCGGAGGCCTTGAGGGAGCCTGCTTGTAGATTGGTTTCCAAGCACCTTATGACAAGTAATTCCTCATCCTCCTTAGGGTTGATGATTAGGAGAGAAGTAAGGAATCGAGGCTTAAGTATGTTAACTGTCAAATGTATTATGAATCATTAACTGTTTCTTAATTTGATCTGATTTAAATGCATAGTGATGTATGATAATCATTGGGAATTGGCAGCCTCCTAGTAGGGAACATTACAAAGAGTAAGATAAATTTCCATTTTCAAGCGCAATCCAAATACATGTATATGTATATGTATGTATATGTAATATGTATATATATGTATGTACATGTACATATATGTATGTATGTACATTTACATATATGTATATGTATGTATGTATATGCATGCATGCATGTGTGGGTGTGTATGTATTTTGAGCTTTTTTGTAGTGTTTGTGATCCATTTGTATGTGACATCTGATTCAGGTATCAGGAAGGCATTGTCAACAAATCTGCAACAAAAACATTATAAACATATCCTGCAATGATGGCATTTCATGAGACCACATTTATTTGAGGCATTTCACCAAATAGTTCATGTACAGTCCACATTTTGCATGCATGTCTACCAGGGCATTTGCATCCTTTTTGCCTCTGATGGATGCATATGATCTGTAATGCCCCCTTTTGGGATCACCTTATATTTTGCCCTAAATTCACAAATCCAACATGAAACAGGATAAAAAATCAGGAGAAAAAATGTAGTTAGAGATGTAACTCTTACTTGATTAATATGAGATAAGCTGTATAAATATCCGAAGTCTGATTTCACATATCATGTTGATCTCTTAGATCGATCTCCTTTATCAAATGGAATTCTTCTGCCCAGTCTGCTCTCAAAATCTGAATAACACTCTTTTATTGTTGCTCCTTTTTTTGTTTGGAATGAAATCTCACTTATACTTTATTGGTGAAAGGGTCACCATCTTTCATTAGAATTGAGTCACCAATTTTCATTGTTGCCTTTGAGAATAATATATTATTCCCCAAATTGTTCTCCCTTGGATGTCCTCCTCAAATGAAACATTCTCCCCTTTATATCTTCCAATGTGGGGGAGAGTCACATCTCTTCATCATTGCTGCCCCTTGCAAAGGTACAACCTTCCTCAATGACTACCCTTTGGATGAGTCACAAACACAGAGCATAGACATGAATATATGTAGACATAGTTCACTTCATGTAGACATAGTTCACTTCACCTGTAAGAGGCAAGAACGTCCTACTAGGATCAAATCCATCTCTTGGAGTAATCAATTTATCATTTAGCCCACACGAGGCAGGTGCACCCGACTAGGACACTGTTACTTCTCATTACCCTTCCATGTTTGTTTCCTAAAGCTTTTTGCATAAAAAATGACCTTGGGCCCTTGGGGCTATAAATGATGCTTTTGGGGTGGCGTTGGCATTGGGATGAAAACATTTGACATAATGCGCCAAAGAAATTTTGTCTTGATGAATTCCAGGATTTTTGGATATCCACAAAATGCATTTGTTTAAAGCCAAACTCCTCACTCTTTGTCAGCATCCATCCTGCCTGTGCCAAAATGGAATGGGGTTTGGACATCCACCACAAGACAATGGAGTGAAATGTAAGAAATGCTTATCACCAACTTCTTGCCTTGGTACATTCCATTGTTGTTGACTTCTGCAATGTAAGATTGTAAAAACAAACATTTGGGCTTATTGCAGGGATATCAACTAATGTTTTGTTGTTGATCAAGCATCTACAGTAATGTGTCCTAATGTGATTGAGCTTGCTAAATTACGACATCTAGGAGGGGTCTAAATTAATAGTAATTTTTTTTTGTGCAAGGGAGTTGGGGAGTTAAGAAGAGTCTTATAAAGGTGTTGCTCTCCGCATTGCTGACATTCTACTCTGACCATTGCAAATGCTGTTCACATGATGAAGACAGATTGAATGTGAATGTGAGGGAAAAGGTGCCCAATTTTCTTCCATAATCATTATCTCAACTAGTATTATACTCTTTAAAACACTAGTACATTTGGGTCAGATTTCCGATGACTGTCTGAATTCAGACAACAATACGTCGCAATTCCGACAAATATCAAGCAGAATCCTCGTCATAGTTTTTTTGTCAGAACTTTTGACGACAGAGTATACGTTGGATTTTTGACAACACCACATCAGAATTATATTCGTAACACAGGGCGGTTTTCCGACGAAGGCTCGTCGGAAGTCCGACTACCGTCTCGTCGGTTCTCTTCTATTGTTCGTCGAAATTCCGAGGAGAACGACGACGACTATGTTGCCATACTTGCGATGTTTGTGTCGTCGCAGGTATGGCAACCTCGTCAGTTGTCTTCTAGTGTTTGTCGGAATTTCGACGCGAACATTTTCTATGTGCCTTAGTCTCCCCGATCAATATGCTCACCACAGCCTCGACCACTTCTATCGCCATATGTGTCCCCGATGAGTTCATCGGGTGTCGGCAAAACTCAAAATCGCTCATTCCGATTTGCTTAGCTATACGAATGACCACCATCGGCACAACCTTTACCGATAAGCTACCCTTTTGTTTGTCTTTATTGGGGTAGGTCTTTCTGATAGCCTCATCGGCTATCGGCAAGACAAGATTTCTCCTTTGCCGCTAGTGTATGTTTCACCGATAGGCCTTATCGGTATATGTTATACCTACCTGTCATGCTTCTTACACCTTTTTGCTACGATCGGTTTAACTTTTGCCGATGTACATCCTCAATGCCTTCTCCATTGGTAGGCCCTTTGGTATAACCTTTTCTGATGCATACATTTTCTATCAGCCTTAGTTTCCCTGATCAATATGCTCTCAGTAGCCTCGGTCAGTTCTATCGCCATATGTGTCCCTGATGAGTTCATTGGGTGTCGGCAAAACTCAAAATCATTCATTTCGATTTGCTTAGCTATACCAATGACCACCATCGACACAACCTTTACCAATAAGCTTCCCTTTTGTTTGTCTTTATTGGGGTAGGTCTTTTCGAGAGCCTCATCGGCTATCGGCAAGGCAAGATTTCTCTTCTACCGCTAGTGTATATTTCGCCTATGGGCCTTATCGGTATATGTTATATGGACTTGTCAAGCTTCTTACACCTTTTTGCTATGATTGGTTTAACTTTTGTCAATGTACATCCTCAATGCCTTCTCCATCGGTAGGCCCTTCGGTATAATCTTTCCCGATGCATACATTTTCTATCAGCCTTAGTCTCCTTGATGAATATGCTATCAACAACCTCGATCACTTTTATCGCCGTATGTGTCCCCGATGAGTTCATTTGGTGTCGGCAAAACTCAAAATCGCTCATTCCGATTTGTTTAGCTATACCGATGACCACCATCGGCACAACCTTTGCCAATAAGCTACCCTTTCGTTTGTCTTCATCGGGGTAGGTCTTTTCGAATAGCCTCATCGACTATCGTCAAGATAAGATTTCTCCTCCACCGCTAGTGTATGTTTCGCTGATGGGCCTTATCGGTATATGTTATACTGACCTGTCACACTTCTTACAACTTTTTTCTACGATCGATTTAACTTTGGCCGATGTACATCCTCAATGCCTTATCCATCGATATGTGTTTCCTTGAACCTGTATTAATATTTTGTTATATCGGGCTGACTCTTGCCAATAATGCAAACTTTACTTATTGCCATACTAAATGTACACATACTCGTACAACACATGGATTTACACACTAGTCTAAAGCAATGCAAACCTAATAACAACTTTGTGGAGGGACTCTAATGTTTTTTTATACTAACATCACTGAACTGCCTCACTAGTTTCCTTGGTGGTCAAAGACGGGGTAGCTCATTGGAAACGTACGGATAAAAGGAGCAACATGGTCGATAAAAAAAAAGTGCAAAGTTAAGTAATGTTTTTAGATTAACACATAGGGATGAACCAACGGATTTAAGTTTTGTATTTTGCCCTCATCCTGTGACAACCTTCAAAGATTAAATTCATGGGTTTTCAAATGATTTATCAGTATCTTATGATTTGAAAGGTTAATGGAGTGATCTCCTGGTGATGTGGGTTTTTTTGCTCAGTGGAATTGTCGGAAGAAAAATAATGAGGCAATCAATTAGTTTATTTGACAAAATTTATTCATTAAAAAAAAAATTAAATTGAAATTTACATACCTTGTGAAAGGGGCCAACCCTCTATTCTCCGGTGTATGACTTGAAATTCTCCATGAGCATTTCTTTGATGAAAAGCCTCTCTCTCGGCTGGTTCAAAGCATCACTGGTGGTCCCATTGCAGTCCATTTCAGTTGAATTATTAGAGGATCTTACAACCTTTTATGATTACTGGTACTTTGGCTGCAAATGCTCCTTATAGCTCTCGAACAGACTCTTGGATATGGATCTGGGACTGCATATGCTCGAACAGAAGAAGAAATCACTCATCTTAAACAACTGGATCAAGTGAAACAACTAGGCACTCTACTACTGCTTAATCCGGACTTTGAACCATTCCTTCCACCTTCGCTAGAGGCCTAAAGAAACTAGAGTAAATGTTGTCAGGAATTTGGCCTTTCGAGTGGGAAAATGCAGTGAAGATTTTCAAATCAAAGGGAAATAAAGTTTTAAATTTTTTATGAAGCGTATTAACAAGTACTAAACAAACAATGTATGTTTCCCTGGTGATGAAAGACGGTGGTGGCTATCCAACAAACTAAAATGTAAAATATATAAAGCAAGTTTGAAAAAATTTCAAAGTGTCCCCCTTGGTAAGATATATGTTTGAGTTTGCTGTTTAGATGTTGCCATCTTTGATGTTAGTGAAGGTTCCAGAGGAAGGACTCACATAAGAATAAAAAAATGAAGCTTTGGAGGAAATTGTGTAGCATTTTTAATTTATAATTTATTTATTTTTTCTGTGAATGTTTGTTTTTCAATGTTAGACTTCAAAAATATTCTTCAATATATACACACACACATACATATGTATATGTATATACTTACATATCTTCAAAAAACACACACACACACACACACACACACACACTAGGAAGTCCGGTTTGGCCAAATGGCCCCCCGGACCAGCCATGGTTCGAACAGGTCTGTGGTATTGGTCCAGTTTGCCTGTGGGTCCGGACTGGGTCCGGTTCACACAGGCCTGGTTCGAACCAGACCATGGGCCAGTTGGACCCGGGCAGACCAAACACAAAATATGTGGACCTCGATCAAACCAGATGTGAATTCCTGTAAATTTAATAAAAATTTCTTCTTCACTTCACTTTTAAAGATTTTTCTCTTGGTAACATGTTCTCATACTCAGTCATTTTTTCAGTTCAGGGGCAGGAGGATTTATACAAATATAACTTATAAGTATAAGAAATATTTATTTATTTCTTATACTTTAAGTTATATTTGTATAAATACTGTCAAGATGTTTGAGATAGGTTTCAACTTCATAGGAGTTAAAATGCAGATTCTAGATTTTGGGGGTTTTCAAAAAATTCCGGACTTAGCCAAATTTCAGGATTCAACATGTCTTCAGCAGTGTTATCTCCCACAACCTGTCTTGGCTTTTTGAGGTCAAATTGAAGCTGGAACAAGGATTTTCTAATGATTCTAACCCATTTCCTCACAAATCACTTGGTTTCAATTCTATATTCCTGACAGACTTAGCTCAACACTTGCTCGCACCCTGGACTGACATTACTTTCCAGCAGGCCAAAATTGCTCAAACTCACTCTTGGACTCGGAGACTTGAACATTGCTACCACCTAAGATCACCTAAGACTACCTTAAACATGTTTCCAAGAGAAAAATCTTTAAAAGGGAAGTGAAGAAGATGATGGAGAAGAATATCAATAAATTTTTAATCCATTAGTTGAACTTCAAACAATGATACTTGAATTTGATATTATTATTTAATTTTAATGTTTTGAATCTTTGATGTTGAACTTGAAGTATATGATGCTATGATGGTATGATCATGATTCATGATGCTATGATTACAAGTTTATGGTGTTTTTGTTGTTTAAATGTTTTTATGATACTATGTGATATTCTAATCTTAAGTCATGCTTCTAGGCTTCATAAATATGTATATACATATAATTTTTACATGTTTTTGTACTAATGAACCCAAACCCCTTTTCAAAATTTTGCTGTACCGGCGAACCGGTCCTTCGTACTCGAACTTGAACCCGAACCCGAATTGGCATCCTAGTATAAATATATGCTTACATATGTACATGTGTATAGATATTGTACACATCTATACACATGTATATATATATATATATATATATATATATATATGTATGTATGTATGTATGTATGTATGTATGTATGTGTGTGTGTGTATTAGGAGGCTGATGAGATAATATTGCGGGTTTTTGGGGATGGAAGAATTAATAGTGACTAGATTTCCACAATCCATGAGAATTATTTGAATGGGCTTTTGGATTCGGTTGTGCGAGTATTTTTTCATTAATGTTCACACTTTGTGATCCATCATCAGGATGAAGAGAGTAAATCCTGATGATGGATCATGGAGTGTGATCCGAAATGTTGATGAAAAAATACTCACACAATCGAATCCAGAAGCAACATTCAAATGATGGAATTTTTTTTTTTAACCTAAAAAAATTAAATGAGGCATCATAGCAGCCAGAGGGAGGTGGAAAAATTTATTTTGTGTACGGCAGGAGCCAGTTGACAGGCGAACAATAATATGGATTCATGAAATTTGCAAATGTACTAATCATGAGATGGATGGGAAATCTGCAGAACATACAAGTCATGGAATGGATGGGGCATGTTAAACATAAGATGCATGGCTTACGGTGTAGTTTGCACCCATGGGTATGCAGCCAACTAAACTACATAATATATAAGAAGAGTTTGAAAAAAGAAAACAAAGTGCCCCCCTTGGTAAGATATACGTTTTATTTTTGTGTTTAGGCTTTTTTGTAGTTTGCTGTGCAGCTATTGCCCAATAAGAGCAGAGAATATTTTGTAGCTGCATGGACGTGCGGCCTAAGTACATTCTGGTACATTAATGATTAGAGGATTAAATGAGCACAATTAAGTTAAATGATGCCACAGATCAGATGTGTAGTTGAGAAATGCACGTAAGAGATGGGTTAACATAAGTGTGCACAGAAGATCTGAAGGGAGATAAACCCAAAACCCACATGGGAGAAAGATCCAAAAACATACATCATTCACTCAGTTCAAAGCATTCAAACATTCCCTTTGGGCCAAAGCAAGATGGGCATTTGGTCTTGTGTATTCAGTACAATTGCTTGTGTAAAGCCTGCAGATGTTTCTTTGGGTACAAGCTCTCTAAGGAGGGGTAAAACCAAGGGGAGATCTATACCCAATTCGTTTGGGACATATCTTTTGAATTTGACCAGTTGGTACTGTGAGTTTATTCCTGATGGAATCTCAATTTGAAATTCTCATTCTTTTTGTTTTCGAAAGATATTTGTCTCTCACAAAGATTTTGTAATGGGACAAGCAGGTATATATTTGCATATATATGTATATATATGTACATAAATGTATACATGTATATATATATATACATATGTACATATATATATGTATGTATGTATGTATATTAGCTTTCTTGTAGTGTTTGTGATCCGTCTGTATGTAACATGCGATTCAGATGATCAGGAAGACCTTTTCAACAAGTTCATTTTGAACATATCATGCAATGATGGCATTTCATAAGACTACATTTTTTTGAGGCTTTTTAATTTTTACCAAATAGTTTATATTGCTTCCACATTTTGCATGCCCATGCCCCATTCCAAAGCTTCCATTTTAGCACAGGCAGGAAGAGACAGTGAAAGGTTGTGGAATTTGGCTTTACACCTACCAATTGCATTTGGTTGAAAGTTTCTAAAGCCTTATCTACAAATGTATTTTGTGCATATTGTGCTATAATCACGTTCCATGAGACGACATCTCTTTTGAGGTATTCTGTCAACAGTTCACGTGCGTTGTCTATGCTTCCCTATTTCACATACATATCTTCTAGGGCAGTAGCAATGACAAATCTGAAGATAGCTGTCTAGAAGGCGTCAATCATATACATATACATATACATACATAAATCTAGAATGGAATTACAATCTTATATTGCCCAGTAATTGGTGAAAGTTAAAATACAAGTGTATATTTATGCGTTTATATCTATACACTAAGTTACTGGATCAGGGTCGGGTTCAAAGAACTGGTTCGCCGGTACAACAAAATTTTGAAATGGGGGTTTGGGTTTGTTAGTAAAAAAGTATGTATACACACACACGAATGTACGCAGCCTAGAAGCATGAATTAAGATTAGAATGTCACATAGTATCATAAAAACAACAAAAACACCATAAACTTATAATCATCGCATCATATCAACATTAAAATATTAAAATAATAATATTGTGTTCAAGTATCATTGTTTTGACTTTCAACAATTGGAACTTTATACTAAGTTTCAATCATCTAATGGATTATCTAAATCTTCATCTTCTTCATCGAAGGCATTAGTTGATTCACAAACAGTGCCAATGCCAATGGGATCAGCTGCACCAATAACATTCTCGCTTTCCAAGTCCTCAAATGCTTATTACTTTTTCACTATACAGAGAGCTTGTTTGTTTGTAATTAACACCCTACTTGAAAAATGTTAAAAGTAGCTTGCAACTCACTTCACCTATTGAAGATACTGTTTAATGTTAAAATATAATTTATCACTATACAGAGCTTGCAATTATAATCAGACAGTGGCCATTATCAGCAATTGGATATAAAAATTTCAGTGGAAGAAATCTTAAGGGCTAGTTTAATTTGATGTAATAAATATCTGAACTCAAGCAATTTTTTTTTTAATGTTAAAGATCTTATTCAAACTCTGTAATAATTGTTTTCCGCACTAGATTATAGAATGTTTCTCAGTGGAAATGTACCTGGTTCACACTTGGTCTGCCTGGGTCTGCCCTGGTTTGACATGGGTTCGGCCTGGACAAACCAGCCTGCCTGGGTTGGAACCCTGTCTGAACCCACAGGCAAACTGGACCTAAACCAAGAACTGGTTTGAACCCTGTCCGAACCAGGGTCCTAGGCAGACGAAACAGACTTCATAGTCTATACATATACCCCCAGCAATGTAGAATGAATATACATCCTATAGATTGCTTTGTAATTTGTGTGGGTCTTTGTGTGTGTGTATGTATATATGTATGTATATGTATATGTGTATGTATATATGTATGTGTATGTATGCGTATGTGTATGTATATATATGTATATGTATATATATATATATATACATATATACACAAACACACACATACACATATTTATGTATGTGTGTATACATGTATATATATACGGGCATATATATATAGAGTGGGGGAAGGGAGAGAGAGAGGGGGAGAGTTTGCAGGTAAAGTAGTAGCATCAAAGACTAATATCTAAACCCTAATTCATACACAGCCATATGCTTCTCAAATTTAAGCACATGCATAGCTGATGCGCAGGGTAAATATGTGTTTGTGTGATTGTGTCTACATGCACGTGTGTGTCCTATTCTTCACACAAATGAATGTGCATGTATGCACATGCCAAGTAATCTTGTATATAGATATGTTGGCTAAGCTTGATGGCTGTTGTATTTATAGAGAGATTTTGGCAGACTCTCAAATATTCTTAAATATTAATTCTGTAAATATATTTAGTGTATGATGTTTTCTTCTTTAAATATGGTATTCCTTAGCATTCAGAGAACAAATTTAACTAGATCAAAGCTTAAAATGAATAAAAGTGCATGCTCTGCATTTCTGTAGCGCTTAGTATTTGGTGCATGAACTGACTCGCACCCTGCAGAGATCAGCCATTGCTACTTCTGATCAGCACAACCTTCACGATAACTTGTTCCCAAAATACAGTAAAGAGAAATTTATGCAGAAATTCTCAATTAATGTTTTTGAAATATGATGATTTTTTTTGAAGTTTAGATTGCATGATTGGAAATCAAAGTTCCCTGTAGTTTCCTACTATATCGTGTTTGAGGTAGGTGTGTCTCTGCTAAGTCACTGAGATCTATTCAGATTCATGTTCATTGATCACTTGTAGAAATTATGTTGAAATATCTATACAAAATGAATGTCTGGTTCTCTGTACAAGTTCGTTTCTTTTCAAGAATTTGAATTCTTCATTTGAATTGTGCTTTGAATGGTTTTCTTAAAGGAAGCTTTTGTTTGGACACTGTTAAAGCGAGCCTAACATCCTCTTCATGCTATCCATATTTTATAGGTTACTTCACCTTGAAGGCTGATTGGCCTAAGTACCTTACCATATGAAGAAAACTGGGCCAATTTCTGTATTGGATTGCCCGCATGGTCTGTTGAGCCTTGCACCGTCGTATTTTGGAGGTTCAACTTCTGAAGAAAATTGTTGTAACATACTAACAGGTACCTTTATCATTTAAGAAAATTGGACTAGCTATTGCATTGGGTTAAATACATATTGGTTTGCTGTCAAATTAGTTGCTCCATTATAGGGTATGTATTCTCGTGTATGCTGAACCATTGGAGTGAATGGCCCTGTCTTTGATGATGTTGCAGCTGCATTCCCCATCCTTAGTTCCAGCATTGCTCTTACTATAACTGTGAAGTCAGCTTTATCACGTGTGAAGGGAAATGCAAGGCTTGTCCTAGTTTCAAGTTCTATGTTACCATTCTGGGGTATTATGTCTGTAGCCTCTTTTGTTAAGGAGAAGATTGGATGGATTGATATGGTATTGGTGGGTTTTAGAGTCCACTAAACTGGATAAGATTCTAATAAGAGCGAATTTCAAGATCATAGGCATTTTTTTCCTTGTTCTTGCTTTTGCAAGATGGCATGATTTTTTATTCTGTATTTCCTGCAGGTAACTCTAAAGCATGACCTTTAGGAATAGCTTTGAACAAAGTTCTCTAGAGGACACTCAATGATATACCATTTCCTTTTTACGTAATCGGCTTGGGAGTTTAGAGAAGAAAATCGGGTAACAATGGTCTGTACAAAGTGCCTAGTTGTAGCTGAGGATTTTATCTTTTAGGATATGAACTTTTGGCATTATTTGTCGTATTCTTTCACTTGTTAATAATGCTACGTGGTTAGCAAAATTCAAAGTTATTTTGTTAATGATTTTAAAAAGACTGAAAACAAAACCATGTTATGGGGATGTTAAGATGTTTGAATTCTTGTGTCTGTCTGCATAGAGCGCATGCAGTTCGAAACACTACGCTTAAACCCCTAAATGTTTAAATTTTGTAGAAGGTTATCACCTAGGCAATGTGGATGCAAATTCTACACGTCCCTCACCCCCTTCTTATAAAGCAACTATACACTGCGGTAAATAAAATAATGCTTACTCCCACATATATAATGCTTACTACCACATATATAATGTTTTGGCATCATACTTTGTTCTGTTGCTCATTTATTATCGAACTTATGCATGGTATTTAATTTATGACCAAGTTTTGGTCAGGTTCAAGATTTGATCTTCGGTGTTTATTTTTATTTAAAATTTGGGAATTTGATGAAGGGTAAGCATTGCATCTTTTAAGGATATTTTGGAATTAGAATTTTGCAGAGAAAGCGTGGCATCATTAAGTATCAAGTATCGTCCTTCGTCAAAGATTATACAATGATGAGTGGGTTATCAAGTATGATATCTAGTGTGTATAGATTTTTGGAAGCTTTACTAACTGGTCTATCTGTTACCTTCTCGTTTGTTTGATGTGAAGGTAGGCTGAATGTTGAATGTTGGAAGTCTTACTAGTTGGTCTGTTACCTCCTCATTCCATTGGTGTGGAAAAGTTTAGGTAGATTGAATGTAGGGATACAATTGGGGTGGAGCGCCATAGGTTGAAGGACATGCTATTGTGAAGGATATGAGATAATGTACGTGGGGTGAACAGAGTTTGGGATCGTTAGTTTGTTCAAATAGTTTGTAAATCTCGTACACCAAACATCTCGGTAGTGTATGAATGAGATTATAGAGTAGTTAATTTATTGTTTATAAAAGTTTAGGTCTATTTGGTACGAGTCCTATGAGTTGCTTTTACAATAGGTCGATTGGTTAGCTTGTGAAGTAAATTAGGTCTGGTCATTAGTTCACCAGCAAGATATTTTAGAAATCAAAGTTATATTCGTTAGTCCTTGTATTTTTAAAATGTTTGTCAGTTTCTTAGAAAAAGCTCTTAATTTAATCTAATTCAGGTAAAAAGATCATAAGCATAAGCACGATAGTTCAAGTAACAGAAAGAGGATGGAACCTCTGAATATGTTAGACTTGTTGACATTTAAGCTTGATTCTCCCAAGCCTAAATCTAATGCAAATCTTGAGGCCAAAACGAAGGCAACATGATTATGTTAGAAAAATAAATCTAATGCAAATCTTGAGGCCAAATTGAAGGTGACGTGATTATGTCAGAAAAATAGATATTCGTGTGCTATTTTTCAATAGTGGATATGGTCGTTGATTTCATCTGTTGCATAACAGATACCCATTTCATAAAGATATATTTGTTGATTTTATAGGTTGTATCATTTCAAAATGGCTAATCCATTTTTACATAATGAATGTCCATTTTACAAAATAATATCGGCTTTGGTCTTGATGATTAATATGTCAAATCTTTTTTTGGGGTTTGGCAACATTCCCCACAAACACTTATATTATTGTAATAGGGTCATATCTTTTGTTTGTATGTGTGTAACAATAGTTGTCATAAAGAAGAAAAAAGGAAGAGGAAATGAAAGCAGTTGGAAAAAGATAGAGAGCAAGGAAGAGGATTGGAAGAAAGGGAGGAACGAAGAGTACTGGAAAAAGATAGAGAGCAAGGAAGAGGATTGGAAGAAAGGGAGGAACGAAGAGTATTGGAAAAGATAAGAGAGCAAGGGAAGAAGACGACTGATAAATGACATCTAAATTGAAGTATCTAAAGTTGAATGTAAGTAAATGTTATATTCAAAAAACAAAATTGATTATCATATTGAAAATGAGATGGTAGTTTGAAGGTGAATCATCTCAACAATTAAATGACATTTAAATTGAAGTTGTTATGTTGGATATAATAAAATGTTTGAAAAACATAAAATCGACTATGACATTCGAAATGAGAAGATTGAACTATTGATAAGAGTAGCACTAAGGCCCCATTTGGTTGAGGAATTAGAATTTGACTCAAAGCCTGGTTATCTCAAAATAAGGTTTTGAAATTTCGGTTTTGTGTATTCGGAAGATAGTTTGGACTGTTTGGTTGACCTAGAAGATGACTGAGACAATCCATCTTCTGCGTTTGGTTGTCAATTTCGAAATTAGAATTAGAACTGAGAAATTCCTATTTCTGTGTTTGGTTCTACAATTTCAAATTGGAATTGAAATTTGACAAAAAATATTTAAGCTTTTTTAATTATTGAATAGTGTTTAATTTATTTTGTCCTTTTTTATTTTGTTTTATTTTATTATTTTATATTTTTATATAGTAAATTATAAACAAGATTAATTTATTGAAATTTAAGTTTTTTTTTTCACTTATATTTGAATAGTAAACTTTTTAAAAAAATAATTTTATAGATTATCATAAACAAACAAATAACAAGAAAATAATCATTTCATTACTCGATATCACATCAAAATATAAACAAGTCTTATAGTCCACATCATTATATATATAACTATTTTTGCATAATGACCCAACAAAGTAGTGTGATTATTGCACAAAGAAAACATCGTAGAAACATGACATAGACTTTATAGGTAGTCTCCGCTTTTGCCATTGACGCACTGTGGGCGACAATAGTTGTCTCGAGCGCCTTTCAAGACTTGTACTCGTCATCCACAACAGGTATATGTGTAGATGGTGTAGATGATGTAGATAGAGATGGGGTGTCATCGGCCCACCAAAAGTAGTCACTCCATTGCCATCCTACAATATAAATCTAAGTTAGTTTTGCTATAATGATTAATATTTATTATTTGTAAACATTAAATATAGTGCAATTAAATATTAGGGTGTCGGGTTCCTTGTCGATGGCTGGGGATGTCGACTCTGTTCCTTCGGTGATTGATGGGGAGCATTTTGTTGTTCCTGGAAGTTCCTCTTAGCGCATGCCTACCGCTTCTCGACAGTCTCTTGCCTCCGGACATAGGGGTGCTACTCCTCTCCGCGTCTCTAACCCTCTAATCCTCTCTCTAGATGATGAGGTTGTGAAAGACATTAAAGGAGCGTCCTCTATTTTTTCAGATCATGGTTTAATTTGCAGTTTTAAGGGCTTCTGGCCAAGTCTTTTTGAGCTGCATTCTTGGATCACTCGCTAGTGGGAACCTATCATTTCTGATTCTGTTCACATTTTCCCTCTGGCAAGGGGTTTCTTCATAGCCAAGTTTGAGAATCTTGCTGATAAGAATTTGATTCTTTGTGATAATTTCTTTAGTTGGGATGCCTGGTTCATGCTCATGATGAAGCTTTGGCACCCTGACTTTGATGCCTCTTTTGAAACTTTCTCGAAGGTTCCTACTTGGGTAAGGCTTCCCAACCTTCCTCTACATTTTTGGGTAGATTCTCTGCTTGAGGCTGTGGGTGAGGCTCTTGGGGATTTTCTGATGGTTGATGAGGAATTTGAAGATATTCTTCATTCTACTTATGCAAGGGTTCTGGTTGATTTGGATTCTTCCAAGGGTCTTCCGGAAAAGATTATGTTGAAGCTTCCCAAAGGATCTTGGATCCAATCCTTGGATTATGAAAGACTCCCCTTCAGATGCAGGCGTTGTTTTAAAACTGGTCACTTAGTGGATCAGTGTGGATTGGAAAAGGTTAAAAAACCTACTTCTTGGTGGAAGGGGGCCTCCTCCCAACATTACTTTGTTGTGAAAGACTCGTCTATTAGAAGTTTTTCTCAGGTTGATTCTTCTTCTCAAGAGACTACGGAAGCCAATGTGCCTCTTGGGACTGTTGCTGGCTCTTCCTCGGGTGTTGATCCCATCCTTGGAACGCCTCTTTGTACGGACTCAGTTGTCCTGGGCTCTGTTGGATGTGAGGATTCTGTTCCTCTTTCTGATAAAGCTTCGTTGGGTCACTCTGGATTGGTTGCTATTGATTCAACTTCTTTGGTATCTTCTGGCCCTATCTCGGGACAATCTCTTGATTCTCAGAATTTGGGTGTTTCAGTTCTTGATTCAACTTCTTGGCAGGATTTGGCTAAGAAAGCGGAAGATGGGTGGACTTTTGTGAAAGGAAAAAAAAATAAATCTAAACATATGCCCTCTTTTGATATGCACCTTCGTTCCTACATGGGGAAGAAATAACTTTTCTTGGGCTTTTTTTAGCGGGCAGCTGGACCTTAGCGGGAAGGATTTATTTTTTCTGTCTGCTGGAAGCTTCAGGGCTGCTGGTTTTTGTTTTTTTCTAGGTTGAGGGAGCCTGTTGTAAAACCCTCGCTGTGGTCTTTAACTGTTCTATTTTTTAGTGCTTTTTTTAATATCTTTTATGACCAATTTGTACAGGGTTTTTGGGCCCCTTCAAAA
Source organism: Chamaecyparis obtusa (assembly GCA_027943335.1). Classification (NCBI taxonomy): domain Eukaryota; kingdom Viridiplantae; phylum Streptophyta; class Pinopsida; order Cupressales; family Cupressaceae; genus Chamaecyparis; species Chamaecyparis obtusa. The sequence goes on from BSBK01006239.1 coordinate 39,686, forward strand.
CCTATTTTTTCCTTAATCAAAACAACCTTTTTATTATTTATGCAAATCCAAAATTTACACTTCAGATTAGTGTCTGTGTGTGACGTCCTCAACGTGCAATTTACTCCATCACCATAGTCACACATAGGGACATTTAACATGGCCATCACCACTGTATCAAACAAATTTTTGTTCATTCATACTATTGTAGCAACCAAACTTAGTATTGGAGACAGATAGCAACATTCATATAACAACATGACTATTTTCTATTAGTACAAAATGAAAAAGTTTCATTTATGTTGATATTACGAATTTATACAAAAAATACAATGAAACATCCATAGCATTAGATAGAAGATGGGGAAGAACAATATCCATGAACTAAATGGTGGTGTGAAAACACACCGTTAAATAAGAAAACATAAGGAAATCCACGCTCTACGCCTTTATGCCCCACATTCGGCGAGCAACCGTCTCATATCTAGCTCATTCTTCCCATTACTGCATGTATTGTTAGATGGTCAATCTTGCATATACAAACTAAACATGATAGAAAAACTAAAACTTGTTTATTTTTAAATGGAATACACCAAGGAGTACCATCAGAAATATTGACCGTTTACAAACATGAACAATAAACAATAATTAGATAGCTCATTTTTTTATCAACATATGTGGAGTCTCGCACGTTTGTGTACATTAGATTTTTTTTATCAAATAGTTCATTGCATTCGATTGTGTACATATTTTTTGCATCAACGTTTCAGATCACACTTTGTGATCCATCATCAGGATGAAAGAGAGCAAAATGATGAACTTTTCTTTCAATCCTTTTTCTCTCTTTCATCCTAATGAAGGATCACAGAGTGTGATTAGAAACGTTGATGCAAAAAATATCTACACAATTGAATCCAAAAGCTATTTCAAACATTTTTAGTATCAACATGTGTAGTCTCACAATATCATATGTGTAGTCTCAGAACTATTCATTTCTATTTCTTTACCTATCATTTGGTTTTGAAAAGTGAATGAAATATCAAAAGAAATTCAAGATGAAATAGAGCATTGAACAAAGTAGAAGTATTCCACTTAATTTCCTAATGCAACAATAATAACAATTGCAATGGGTATATACATATAACATGGGACAGAATCATGAACAATACAGTCATCTACCAAAACACATTTATATCACCATCTGTTCTCAAGAACTAGAAATGGACAATTCTAAGAGTACACCTTGAGAATGCATTAAATTAAGCATTCATCATGTGGTACTCCTTGGTGTATTCCACTTAAATATGTTAAAAACAACAGGGCTAACAAATGCAAGAAGAACAATAATCTCTATTTCTATTTCATGTACGACTAACACTCCAAATCCACAATTTATCAAATTTGATAAAATGTGGATTTGGAGTGTTGATAAGACAATGAAAAGCAATGAAATAACAACCTTTTCACAATGATGTCAACTAGAAGAGGTCATTGCAGGTGAAAGTATTAGTACAAAAGTTTTGGTCCATGAAATTTTGAATTCACTATATCCTAATGAATATTGTAAGCTTAAAAAGACTTAAAATTAAAATTAGTGCTAGATATGTGCAAGCATTCCTATTAATAGACCATATGCTATGCAATATTTGAATGTACATAATAACATACAAATATATCTCTAAAAATTTAAAAAGTGTGTGCAACACTTTCCACACAACATTTTATTTAAGAAACTGTTACCCCTCCATTGACCCTCTAAATAGAAAAGAAGAGCCTATGCTATGTATATGGTGATTAATGAAAGGGTTCTTGAATGGAATGCAGACAGTTGAGCTGAAGGTGACCTGAATGGATTGTGAAGAGTGTGAGCCCAAAGTGAAAAAGGCCATCGAACGCATGTTAGGTGAACATCACATAAATCCTTATTCCTCTGTTAGAAAGAGTGCATCCCCAAAGACCTAAATTGCACAATATGCAATCAGGAAATCTTTGGATAGTTTTTGCTTTCCATTTATCAAAAACCTTAAAAATGCAACTTTTTTACCTGGTTTCTGATATGTATAATTTTCTGTTGTTTTGTTTGGTCTGGAGCAGGTGTACAAATAGTGGATGTAAATAGAAAGCTTCAAAAAGTTACACTTACAGGATATACTGAACTGAGCAAGGTGCTGAGGAAAGTGTAGTAACAAAAACACTAAGTATCAGCGTAAAAATTATCAACCAAAACATAGTTGTATCAGCGTATGTGAACTATGATCAAATTTGAAGTCTTCAAAGTGATAGGAAATAACTACAATCCACCAAATATTATTGCAATCCACTCCACTCTCTGCTCCTCATTCATCAACAAGAACTCTTTGGCTCTTTCACGTTGAACCACAAAGGTGTTGTATACCCTCACGAAAATACCTCGACTCAATTTGGGGATGGATTTGAGAGCGGTATACATGCTAATCAAAACATTATCGTCATCAGATTTATCCATTTTGTGAAGGTGAACATTGTCGAGGCCATCTTTTATTTTCTTGATTGTTTCACAGATGACATCCAAGGAACTAGCCATACTTGCCTTCCTCCTCTTTCCCATCCTCGATGATGATGATGTAGGAGTTCCTCTACCACTTGCAGTGGATTGATTGGAATGATTAAGGTCTTCGTCCAAATCAACAACACTGTCAAGAGGTATACCGAAACCAATATCCTCTTCATTATGCACATCGAATGCCTCTTCCATAGGGTTCCCTTCTTCAGTCTCATGGGTCGTCGTAGTTGCATTACCTTCAGCAATGTCATTACCCACAATTACACCCAATTCATTGAAGTATTGGAAGGGTTGCCCCTTATACACTTTGGCATTTTTTATTTTTTTTCTTTGCATGTTGGCATAAATAAATGGATTAGGTTTTTTGTCTTTCATTATTAACTTTATAAGAAGGCAATATTATTTCAATAAAATAGTAGAAAGACCATCCTACCTTTAGAAGCTTATCCCACACACTATCCTCAGCATCCATGCATTAAGTTGCCTCATTCCAAGTGAAACCACTTGTATTTCTCAACTCTTTCATCACTCTATATGCAAGCTTCCATGTTTTCAGCTTGTTTTTTAAATTGTCCTTTGTTAGATTGAGGTGCATATCCACGTTGAACCTCCTCTCAATGGCGGTCCACGCTTCTTTTTTGAATCCACCATCACCTTTTCTTCCAAGATGTACTTGCTCGTGAAGCAAGTCTGAAACTTGCATTCCATCTCTTTTGTCCACATTACCTTCTTTGAGGAAGAAGATATCTGGCTCATGTTACCGGTTTCTTCCATGCTCATCATTAGTTCTGTGTATGCCATGGTCTAGATCAACTGTTCACAATGTACATATTGTTGTTAATGGTATAAATATATCACATGGAACATATTTATGGACATATCATTGTATCTGCATACATTGGTATAATATAGCAAATAAAAACATGTCCAATACTTCCAAATACGAACAAAATAAAAAGGAGACCATAATGTATATCAAAGTATCTGCATACACCAGTTTACTCAAATAAAACACATTGACCCATAAAAGTACAACTATTCCCGGGATCTGTAGTCTTTCCACATTCTACTTGCTATATTATCTTGAAACTGTGCCCACTGGTCTCTATCATGCTGAGACAAACCATATGTCTCAAGCATTGGTACATCTATTCCATCACAGTCATCTTCCTCCTCGGTACCAATTTATGATGGAATGTCGTCCTTTATCGTAATGAAGTTGTGTAGTATGCAACATGCTAATACAATATGGGCTTGTGTCATGATAGAATAAGACGTGACATGCCTCAGGATTGGAAAATGCTACTTGAGAATACCAAATGTATGCTCTATTGCATTTCTAAGAGAGGATTGTTGGCGGTTGAACAACTCTTGTCGAAAGTTTATTGGATTTTCTCTTGAAAAATCCTTTAGGTGGTAGCGTGTACACTGATAAGGAGCGAGAAATCCAGGTGCATTAGGATATCCAACATCCACTAGAAAATATTTTTCTACATAAATAAAGTAGATTGTTAAAACTAGAAACATTGATTGTACCCTTGAGTATATTAAACTATGATTTGACTTATTGGGGGAACAACAAGTGGATTTGCTCTTGACAGAGCTGAAGCTAGAACACGACTATCTGCAACAGACCCTTCCTAACCAGCAAGGCAGTACTGAAACTTATAATTGAAGGAACACACACCCATAACATTTTGCAACAAGTTACCTTTTCTATCACGATATTTACCATGCATGTCGACATCGATGGTGACTGGTATATGGGTTCCATCGATAGCTCCAACACAATCCTATACGATATGATACAATCATCAATTGTATAGTCAACCAATAATATGATAAGGATAAAAATCCATACAAGAAATTTGTAACACAAGAATTACCTTGAAGAACAGATCGAAACGATCCTTCCCACTAATTTTAGGAGAAGTGTTTGGACTAGGTGGTATAAAGTAATCCTTGTGGAGTGCTAAGATAGCCCTCAACACCTTGTGGAAGTATCGGCTGACTATCTCTCATGAGTGCCCAAAGTTGTGGGCAATCTCGCGATTCCCCAGATTGTGGCCAAGGGTGTGGAGGAACATCACAAGTTCTTCTAACTTCATGTTTATCGTATCTGTCAAGCATCCTTTCAACCTTAGGATACCAGCTAGACGAAAGAAGTCTCCCTTGCTCATGCGAATATAATCATGACAATCCACATCATTGGAATGAATAACCATTTTATAAAAAGAATTTCCTTTTCTTATTCGTTTACGCATTTGTGCACTGCCTTCTCAGGCGAACACTAATTTGGCTACAACAAGAAAAGCAAGAAGAGCTGTGAGAAGACGAGTGTATGTGGTCTCCATAGCTACATGTCCTAGAACGTCAATATTCTCAATAGGATCCTCAATGGCTTGAAATGTGGACAAACACAACAATTTCGATGAGGAGATATCCACTATTAAGCACAAAGATAGAGCATACATTAGTTACTTCAAAACCACATATGTATCTCATGAATTTGTTAACCTCGTTGCATTAAGAAGTCAATCACTTTACAAACACCTAGAGCGTATATTAATTACTGAAATACAACAAGGAGTACCAATTGGTAACAATCACAAGCCTGTCATTAACTATTCATGATTCTATCCCATGTTATGTATATACCCAATCCATTGGTTTAGGTTGATGATTGTATTGTTGGTGATAATTTTGAGTAACCTTACCCAAGCCCACAATTGGAATCACAATTAGAATGTTCATCTACGGGGGTTGTAATGCCTGCTCTGCCCATCAATGTTGATGATTACAAAGAAAGGTATTTTAGTCATCAAATTTTCAGCCTATCTTTGTAATCATCAACACTTATTTTGGGCACAACAACCTTTAGAACCCCCATATATAAACATTCCAATGGTATAAATAAAAACTTCATAAAATCTAGGTAGGTTATTAACTGGTTTGTTACAGAATTCTCTTTAGCAAAACATTTGCAGGACATATGTAAAGCTGTCTTTGGTTCGGCTGCCTGGTGTATTGGGGAAACATTTCAAGTTTCAATGCGCACAACACAAAATATACAAGTTTTGTATTCTAGGGAAACACCCCTATAAATATGAAGTTCTCTTTCAATGCGCACAACACAAAATATACAAGTTTTGTATTCTAGGGAAACACCCCTATAAATATGAAGTTCTCTTTCAATGCTTCTATTTTTTTTCATAAATGGAAGTTATTGTGGTGCTTTCAAAAACTATTTTTTTTAGACATGCAATGTTAGCAATGTTAATGGAGGTTGAAGAGATTTAACTGAAGGGTTAACTGAGTGTTGTTGGTGGTCCTCTCACATACTCTGTGGTGGATAGATCTTTATGGTGGGGTATGTAGCCTTAAATTTCATCAACTTGTCCCATCATGATTGTCTCCTTTGTACATCTTTGACTGAGTTTGATATTTCTTGAACTACACTTAAAGCTTACAATAGTCATGATTGTGCTTAAATTAAACTCTAAATGATATCTCTGTAGCTGCTCCTGTCATCTTTATGACTGTCCTCAACATGCTAAACACCATCATGCCATTACAAGACTCTGTTGTGGTTGTACTCAACTCAGTTTTTTTATCTTTAAATTTGTAAAGTTCATGATTTCATCCTTATTTCTTCCATCACTATTCTCTTCTCTATTGTCTCTATCCTCTTCTATATTCACCATACTAATTACCTCTACCATATTTATGACTCTCATATGGTTATTTGCATATCCTACAATAATTGCCCTTTGCTTGCATGGAGATTATCATCTGTTTTGCTATTTCTTGATCTCATATTCATGACTATGCTGCTACTCTTTGATGATTATATCATGTGCCAGAAGACCTTATCATTGCCCACTCGTCTAAAATATGCTCTTCACTCATGATGTGCTTTGTTAAACTTTAAACTGATAGGGTTTTGGATGATGTTGAAACAGTGTTGAAGATGACAATTGTTGCAGAGTTGGAACTTCTTTTTGCTTCTATAAGAACTGCAATATTTTGTGTTTTGTTTAAATGACAGTTTTCTCTTCCAATATGTAGTTCTTGCATGCTTGTACAATGCATAAAGCTCTTCTCTGTATGTTGGATGCTATCTTATTGTGGTATGCAACACCTCACTATGGAAGCAAGTGGGTGATCTAGTTGAGCAAGGATTTCTCAATCATGAACTGCTTCCCTATCATGATAATATATTGGAATTGGTAAAGTCAATAAAGACACACTAATGTCTTAGAGTAACCACCATAACTCGGTGGCTATCTAAAGATTTTAATGTTTAAACAATGTGAGATGGAAGGATTCACTCAAGCCACACAAACAAGATATGCCCTCTACTTTTGCTACAGAGATGCTTGAAATGAGGAACTTCCAAGACAAGATGTCAAACATCTTCCAATTCTTTGGAGAACATAATGCTATCATTAAAGCCAATTAAAACATGTATATAACTCGTCATGCATCCCCTTTCCATGCAACCGGTTCACCCAATGGCTAAAAACTATAGTACTCTTTCACAGTTTTCTTCCAAATATTTCAAGGATTGTAGATGATAAACACTTGACAATAGAAAATCCAAAAATATACTTTGTCATAGTCTACAAGATTAATTGACACAATGACAAATAGATAACAAGACTTTCTACAAATTAAGTGATGCCCAAACACAATATACACTCGTATGACTACAAAAAACAATGATTTTAACTCGAGAAAGATGAGTCATGAAAATTGGCTCGATGTTAAAAACATTAGTCGACTCCCGACAAATGATATTGCATTATTATAGAATTCAAAAACCCCAAAATCATATAAAAGAACTGAATTCTATAATTGTCTCGGTATGAACAAATCTTACAGGGAAAAAAACACAAAATGATCATGAATAGATTCAGAGACCAGTACAGTGTGTAAGAGTTTGAGCTAAGGGGATTTTTTTGCAAGTACTGATTTTATGCTTTGTAAAATAAAATACAACTAAATGAAGGATCGTGTTTGAAACTTGAACCTCAAAACTAGTATCCACAGGAAGCTGCAACAAAAAATTTGTCACAAGCGAACATACTAACCTCACAACCATTGCAAGACATGATCTACATAACACATGCCCTTCTTGTGCAAGTGCAAGCTAAAAACTCTGAATTTCAAACAAATGCCCTCGTATCTATAGCTAGATATGATATGATCTACAAAACGTGGATTAAGGAAATCACCAAAAAAAACTAAAAAGTTGAAAAATAGCAGATATGAACACGCCGCAACACATATTGATCTGCATACAAGCACAACTTATAACAAAAGATGAATACTTGGTTGCCTTCCACCTCCTTTGCTTATCCTCGAGCCTCAACCTTGAGAAATCCACGTAGAAGGTAAACCAATACTCCTTTTGCAAACCCCAAAATCGCAATGCAAGAAGATTCACGGACCCAACGACCAATTAAATGGGGTTCACAAAAACCCAATAAAAAGAAGATGATTTCAAATTCCACCTATTGGGTGGGAAGAGAGTGCTGCCAATTTTGGTGCCTAAATTGGATTTTGATCTCTGAAACCCGAATTGCAGTTTAGCATCCCAAACGATGGATTCGGCAAAAAAGTGGGAGTTCTGCTCCCAATTCCGCCCCAATTCCACTAACCAAATGGGGCCTAAAGAAAAAAAAGTATGCATATTATGGATATGAATTATAAGCTATATAATACAATTGTTTATCACCAAATTATCTTGAAAAAGAGGATTTATGTGGACATCATTTTTTAGTGAGAAGTAAAATTGTAAAACATCGATTCACAAATACTACAATTTTACTTCTCATTAAAAAAAGATGTAACCTCTTTCTTTCTTAACTTGAAATTGATGAGAAGATGATAAAATAGTTTTGATTAAAAAATGCTATAGTTTTATTGTGTACTAGAATTTGTACCTTCATAGGGTTAGTATTGCAAATAAATGAATAAAATAACTAAATTACCACAAAGGAAGAGCTATTTTAGCAAATAAAGATAATTAAGCACTCTATGAATCTCTAACTAGGGATGCTAATGATGAAGCTCTCAACAAGCCTCCATTAGTGACAGTCCTAGAATGAGAATAAATGATAAAGCAAGCTAAAATGTTCAATTCCAAATTGAAACTCTAATTAACTTCTATATTTGCCTTTCTAGGTCAAAATCTCAAGAGGTTTGATGCTATTCTCAGATTTGTGGATGAGTTATGAGTGATTTATGCCTTGCTTTTATAGATTTTGGCAAGGGTAGGGGGTGTAGTAGAGTTGATCATGATTGAGTTGGGGTTAAGTCCTTGGTTCCACCCTTTGAAGACAATTTAAATATTGTGTCCTCAAAGCTTGGGACAAGAAGAAAAAATGAGTGAACAAGATGTTCTTTCCAATTGAGTGATTGGGATTCATTTTGGCTTGATCCATGTGAGCTCTTTCCTTAAATCCTATTGGTTGATGATTTTTTCTCCCATGTGTTGAGAGAAAATAGGACTTAATTAATTGAATTTAATTAATTTGTTTAGCCATGTGTACCGCTTGAATGGGTTGATTTGATTTAAATTGAACTATACAATTAATTAGATTAATTGCACATTGATTTGATTTATCATGATTTGATCGATTTAACTTGAATTTATGGCTTTGATTTAAAAATAAATTGAATTAAAGCTTGATTTGAATTTTGATTGGATAAATGCTTGTTTCGATTCAATTGCCTTGATTTTTCCTTAGTTTTTCCTTGATTACTCACATGAATGATCCTGTCCACTTTTCGGTGATTACATTTACTTCTCATTAAAAACAAGATGAAATTGTTACAATGTAACCTCTTTCTTGTTAGCTTGTGGTGACTAATCAGGAAAGTACTATCCAGGAAAGTACTGTACATTTTTCCTCGCGACTACTTTTTTCGGTTATTTGGGCCGACTACTTATAACTCATTCTAACCCTAAAGCGGAAAAATATTGTATAATATGGCTTAGGGTTAGGGATTTTTTATGAAGTATGATTTTAGTACTTGCGGCAGAATTGGGTTGTAAGGGATTACGGATTGTAATCAGGTTGTAATCACTGGATAATAATAATATTGGACTCGCTGTTGGTGGACGTAGCCCAGGGATTGGGTGAACCACGTTAAATCTGTGTGCCATTGTGTTCTATTCTGTGTGGTTTATTATTTTCTGATATTAGTTATATTTGCACATAATTGTTATTTCTGCCTTGTTAATCCTAACATTTCTTTCTTAACTTAAAATTGAGCTAACAAAAGGTATGCCCAAGTAACTTACTTGTCGTTCTGGTCCACCCCCAAACATAGAGTATTTATCAAACCATGGAGGAGGATTAGGTTCCCAACTGAGCATCTCACATTTGGGTAGAAAGATCTTGCTCCTTGAGGCTTGGCAAAAGAGGTTTAAATTATCCATTAGATGAGCAATGTTGTATTCATCCAATTTCACTAAAATTGCTCTAACATTAGCAAATTGTACATTGGAAAGGTCTTCTCCATTGGGTAGTATAATACCCTGTACTTTAGGAGACATAAGGTTATCACTTAAAAGATAGAACATGGCATCAACAACAATGACAAAATTGGTTGGGGTAAGTGGGCATCCTTGTCTGATTGACTTGGATAGATAAACAAAATTAGATCTTACACCATTAACCTCCACATAAGCTCTAGCATCGTTCATCAGTGTTCCAACCATGTAACATAACTGTTTAGGAAACCCCAATCCTTCTAACATCATAAAAATATAGCTCCACTCAATATCGTCAAAAGTCAATTAGCAACATGGAAGCCTCTTGCTTAGACTCTTTATCCCACTACATAGCTTCCAAGCAAGTTATGAGATTGTCAAGAATGTATTTGTCCTTCACAAAGTTGGTTTGAGTAAATTTAACCACCTTTGGAAGGATATCCTCCAGTCTCCTAGCCAAAAGCTTGTTAAGAATTTTGTATGAGACATTGATGGTGATAGGCATCCAGTTTATAATAAGGGTTATATCCCCCTCCTTAGGAATCAATTTGATAAGTCCACTATTGATGTCTTTACCCAAAGAACCCTTTTCAAAAGCTTCATTATAAATCATTAATAAGGTATGCCCAATCCAATCTAGATGTTCCTCGTAAAATTCCACTCGGAGACCATCCACTCATGGGGATTTATCATTGCTTAGGAAATTTATTGCTTTAGTGATCTCATTAATAGATATAGCCTTATTCAATAGCTTCACATCATCCTCATTGACTCTGCAAGGTACAATACTTCTAATCTTATTTTTGGCCTTCTTGTCGTGGTTATTGTCCTATGAAGAGAATAGATTGATGTAGAACTATTTGAAAGAATCCAATATGTCCATCGAATTTTTGATATTCCTATCCCCTTCCCACATACAATCTATTTTCTCCCTGGCTTCTTTTCTTTTGAGGATTTGAAATAATAGTTTAGAACACTTGTCCCCATGTTCAAGCTAATTAATTTTGGCCTTGGTTTTGAGTCCCAAGATCTTAATATTTTGCATCCTTCTTAGTGCATCTTGGGCAGTTCTAAGAGCATCTTTGTTAGTTGGGTTCTCTTGAAGGCACTCTTTAACTTTGCAGAGATCATGTAATTTAAATTCCAACTTTCTCCTATCCTTAGCTTTCTTCTTTCCAACAGTTTCGAACAAAACCTTCCAAATGTACATATTCTGCTTCCACCAATGCCTATGATCCTATAGGCCTAAGCTAGTCTTATTAAAAAGTCTAACAATCTTAATTGTTTGTCTAAGATCTTCATCCAACAATAGGTCAGAGTTCAACACAAAATAATCTCTATAATTCCTAGCCACAAGGGGGCGAATCATTACAAGCAATGTTACCATGAATCAAATGATGATCAGACAAAGAGTATGGAATAACTTCAACTATTACCCCCACCATCTTTTACAAAATGAAACAATTATTTATTGGCATACAATCAATCCAGTTTGCTATAGATTCATTTACCTCCTTTTTGGAAGTTACACCATGAAAACCACATGGAATTAGATTCACTCTTCTTACCAACCAAAGGTTCAAAGAGCCTTAATTTATTCATCATTATACACCAATAAAATATGTCATCTCCCTTCCATTCAAATTTGGATCTGCCTGCCTTATCAAAGGGGGGTGCTCTCTATCATATTGAATTCCCCCTAAAATCTATGGTATATCTTCTAGCCGTGCCAACCATTTCCAAAGTTTAATCCTTTCTTTATAATCACTAGAGGCATACAAGGAGCAAATATCGTACTCCTTGTCTTTGTAATTGAGGACTACCCACAAAGCCCCACACAACCCTATTGCTAGGGGAACAACCCCATCTCACCACCTGATTGCTCCATTTTTGGTGTAACTATATAACTGTACCCCATTTACCTTTACTATGCTTGGTAGAAAAGTAATTCACATCCCTTCAAATACATTTGAGTCTAATGTCCAGAGTAAATTGCACAACTTTAATCTTATGTAACAGGACAACATCCAATGTCTTCTGAGATCTTAGAAATATTTTGACTACATATTTTCTATCTGGGGGCTCCAAGCTCCTCACACTCCAAGAAATATAGTTAATCTCCACTAGCAATTATGGTTCAATATCCATAGGTGTCCTAAATGCATTATAACACCAGGAAGCTTGGTTTTGGAAACTTTGAATCCAAACCTAAGCCACTAGCTCTCCCCCTTATTTAGATTCATAGGTTTCATTTGCCCTTGTAGAGGAGGAGCTATCTCTCCTTATTCTCATATTTCTTTTAAGGGCAAGTCTCCCTATGTCGACTTTGCAATCATCTAAAAAATGGTCTAGCAAACCCATAGCCCCTAATTTTGATTAATTGGCCTAAAAATCCTAAATCAAAGGTTAACTAGACCAAATTGTGCAAGTATTTAATCAAACTTGCTTGCATAATTAAATCAATCCCCTTAATCAGGTCATCAAAGATTCAATCAAAGGCATAAAAGTAATTTAATTGCTACAAATATATGTTTGATTAGAAGTCCTAAACCCTTTTAATTAAAAGAACTCATTCACACATCCTCACACATGTGTGAGCACATAAAACCCAAATAAAGCAATAAAAAGAAAATAAATGACCTATTTTGTCTCATCTCCAACCAAACAAACACAAGTTTGGCCAATTGTGTGTTCTTCACATGGGTCGACTCACATGGATTGAGGGAGGAAGAATGTTGGCCTTCCCTCACCATAGAATCTTGACTGTCCATTTTGCTGAAAATCCTATAAAGGGAAGCTCTTCCTAGCTCAAGCTAGATCTAGGTTTTCATTGCAAAGAAACTCTGTCATTTTAGTTGCTCAATTTAGATCACTTGCTAATATCATCTTAGTTTAGCATGCATTTTGTTCTTATCTTAGATTAATCTTATTTTGCTTTCAATCATGATTTCCTTAGTTTAATCTTGCATTGTAAATCTCATTTTTAGTTTAGAATCTCATTTCTAGCTTAGCTTCTTGCATGATTTTCATTAGAAGATCTTGGAGCAAAGAATGCAATCATTGCATCATGCTCACTTGAATATTCTATTTTAGGGCAGTCGAGTCACTAATCTATATGCTTAATCTGATGAGCACATTTCATAGATTATACTCACCCTAATTAGGAAGCAATAAGTCAATTTTAGTGGGAGTTGTGTTCATTTTGCCTAATTTGGAACATTTTGGTACTAACCCATTAATGAAATGGTTTATTGAAGTGTTGGTGTTTGCAGGACAAGACCACAAATTACACACAGTTTTGGTGCCTACCATGGGGCTCTGAATCCAGATTTAGCCCCACTTTTCATGCAATTTTTACAATTTTTGAAATTGTATTGTTTATCGTACAGTCAGACATGTTCCATCGTATGGCTAGGTGATAATACTCGTACGATAATATGGTTAAGTCTCTTTTATCGTATTGCTAGGTGAGAATGCTCATACGACTATATGGTTAGAGGAAGTTTATCATATTGTTCAGTGAGATTTATCGTAGGATTTTATGGGGATTTAGGGTTGACTGCGTTTTATCGTACCAAAAATAGAGAGCTAAATTCATGTTTCATTTCAAGTAATTTGGATTTATAACCAACTGATGAGTGTTTGTTTGCTCTTTGTCTATTCATTTCAATAGCCTAACCATTTGTTGCAGGACGTTTAAAGAATAATCGTTTGCCCAAGTTGTCATTATTGACTCATTTTGGAAGACTACTAAATCATTTGTGGTTGTAGGACGAGTTTCAAAGACTTAACATCAATAACTACTAATGATCGCCTTGCAGGTTGCCTAATTAGTTCAACTAAACGTTGTGCCTATTTAATTCATTTTATTAGACATCTAGCTAATTAGGGGGATTTGCATTTGTACTTAATTTGTGAAGCACTATGGGAGTATTCTCTTTTCCCTCTTGGGAAAATCAGAAACCTTGATGTGTGAAACTCCATTGTTTACAAAGCAAATCTTATGGTGAATGAAGGTGTCTTGTGTGTTTGGGAGAAGCATGGAATAATAGGAAATTATGCTATTTTCCTCTTGATGAAAAATCAAAAATCCTGACCTATTTCTTGTTATCCATTTCTTTTATGCATCACCTTTAGAGGGCTTGTCGGTTGAGGTAGAAATCAGCCCTTCCAACTGACTATAATCAAAATGCCTATTTCAGATTAAAGTATCAAAGGACGTAGCTATTTTACATTTCGGTATGCTTGGATATGCGTATGGGTGAGCAACCAAAATCCTGCTTGTGAGACTATGTTTATTTGAGTACTTGTAGGGTTGTATGCCTTAATTTCGCTTGCGAGACTACAAGGCATAGTTAGGAATGAATGTCCTTACTAGATCCCTTAGAGTAGAAGCTACTCGGTTTACCCCCAAAAGTGTAATAATCCAAGTGAAGGAGGATAGTAGCCTCCTCGAGGCACTCGCCATATCGTGTCGTCCTTAGCATTTAGAGTCAGATAATATGATATTGTTAGCCTGTTGCGTGGTTGGTAGTGACCGTATTTTGATTAGCTTTAGAATGTGTACCTAAGTCCATGAGCGAGGGTTTTCACACTCAACCAATGTCTTATTGGGATTAAATATGTTTGATATCTTTTTACTTGTGTGTTTTACACTACAAACATTGATAAAACTTGTCTAAACATGATCAAACCCTATCAAAAATCCGAGTACAAACTATCAAACTTGTCCAAAATTTTAAAAAAAATCTAGTGGAAAATTGTTCAAATCAGGATTTTATCATTTTGCAAAGCATTTCATTGTACGATAAAATTATTTTATCATACAACACTAGTCTTCTATCATATAAGTCGTTGGGAATCATCCTAGGATCCCAACTTTCTATCATAGTAGGTTTTTTTGTCTGATACCCAAAGAGAAAAAATTGACCAGTTGATTCATCACTCTAACCTTTTGTAATGCCCCCGCTAGGGAACCCGAGAGATATTAACCTAAAACATGTTACTAAGTTTGCAAAGTATTTTTTTTCTTAAATGTTTACAAACAATGATGAATAAATAAATGGAAGTAAATCATAAAGTCCATAAGAACATAAACAAAAACTTAAATATAATCTCCAAAGGTAGATTACACATCTCAAGGGTTCCTCACCGTAGAAACTACAAAATACAATTACAACCATGAATTACATATTACATCATAATTACAATTGAATAATATAATACACATACTCATCAAACATGTTGCAAGGTCTATGATTACAATAAATTACAAAGTAGAAATAGAGAAGTACAAGATCAAGAATTTAACTCCAAGAATATAGGCAAGGAAGTAACTGCAACCAAGATCATCCAACACTGGAACAAGGACGTCAGTCTCAAATGGTAAAAGAATCACTACCACCCAACCTCGTGGAAACCCATGGTTCCACTCCTACCATCATGAGGAGATAACATCAAATCCCAAATGGATAACAATACCATACAATCAAGTAGACTAAGCAAGGATCCTAGAAGCTCCTATCTCAAAGGTACAACTCATAGGTTAAGGCACACATAATATCCCAGAGGCAACCAACACATAGGAAACCTAGAATGAAATCAAGGAAATGTCATCATATGAGTCAACTCTAAGGTCACCTGATAGCCTCTTTAGACTCCAACCCCTAGTGACTCTATGCGGATCCATAGTCCTCTCATGCAGAAAAGGACAACCAACTATGCTAGACTCACCATCACTACTGGAAGGGCAAGCATCTTCTCCCACTTTCATCCTCAGCCTATACTAGCACTCAAGGCATGGGTGAGGAATCATTATCTTATTAATCATTTTAATCCTCATTTAATTTAATATTATCACTTGATTAAGTAACCTACTAAGGATACCTAGGTAGCCACTTTCGGGCTTCGGTGCCTCCAAAGTAAGCCACTTCTGTTCTAACACCTAGATTATCTACCCTAGGTTTAATAATATCAAATCATGACTCTAAGTCAACACAATTTCATAATGCCCAAAACTGGTTCCAAGAAGTAATAGGAACACATAATATTAATTCCATCATAAAATCAATTCCATAAAGGTTGGGTCACATTTGATCAATTTTCATTCAAGTATGCAAAGCAAACAAACATAATCAATAATTTCTAATCCCGCCTCTAGTAACCGTCCGCCTCTAGTAACAGCCTCAAAATCTGAGCGTTCGGCTGATGGCTCTCCACCTTCTGATCAGGTTGTGGCTAATGCCTATGTGGATGCCTCGGTTGTCTCTAGTGATGCTGTAGTTGCCTTTGCTCCAGCCTTGGATGAGACTGTTGCTGTCTTTTCCCAGAATGTTGATGCTGAATCTGATTTTGTGTTGTCTTCTAGCGCTGTTGGTCCTACTACCCATGATGTTGTCTCTGATTTGGATGTTCTTGGTGCTGTCTCTGTTTTCGCTGCTTTGTTGGCTGTTGGAGATGAGCGTCCTTCTTCCCTTGTCTCTCCTGTGAGGGGTCGGGAGATCGGTTATGGTGCTTGTCCTGCCCCTTCTGGGGTTCCTGATGACACCTTCCCTTTTGTTGGCTCTTATGAGGTTTGGCAGAAGGCTATCAGTAAGATGGAGGATAGATGGATCACAGTTAAGGGAAATAAATCTAAATCATCTACTCCTTTTGACAAGAACTTGCGTTCACACAAGGCTGGACAAAAATGTAAATCTTGATTGTCCTTTGTTGTTCTTGCTTGGGTTGTTCTTTTTGGTAGGATCTTTTGTTTGATCCTTTGGCTTGCTTGGTGGGGCACCACAGTTGTATTACAGTCTTCCAATTGCTATATCTGTTCATGCGTCTGTATAAGGTTTGGGGACCTTTCAAATCCTATTTTTATTTAATCAGAACAGTCCTACTGGGCTGACATACTAATTCCTTTTACACCCCCAAACACATAAGGCAAATAAAAAGACAAACAATAGAATTTAATTCAATAAACTAATTTGTAAATTTTATCACAAAATTAATTTATCGAATAATTATTAATAGACTATAATTACATTTAAAATAATTAAATTCTAACCTTACAAATCAATTTATAACATCCACGAAATAAATTGACTCTAGGCATTAAAATTGCTAACCTAATATAATTTCATAGTTTAAAATACATTTAAGCAAATATAAAAATAACCTGTCAAAACAAATTTTCCCATATATATATATATATATATATATATATATATATATATATATATATATATATAATTTAATAACTAAAATAGAAACTCTCAATTTAAAAATTGATTATTTTAATATATATATTTTCACTTTAATGTAAGTATATATTAACTCTAATATATAAATATATTTTAATCATTTAATAATAACAAATAAAAATAAAAATAACATTTAATTATTTTTTTACAAAAAATAAAATAAAATATTAAATACAGTGGGGGGACCCATTGTCCCACTACCTGCCATGTGGCAATACCCACAGTACTGCCCACGACAGTCCATGGGACCTGCTGTGGCAATACCTTGGGTATTGTGCACGACGATCCCAAGGGACTTGTCGTGACAGTCCCTTAAGGGTTGCACATGGCAATCCCAAAGGACCTGTCATGGCAGTCCCTTGGGGGCTGCACATGGTAGTCCCAAAAGACGTCGTGCAACAGTCCCTTGGGGCTACACCCAATAGCCTTTGGGGGCTGCCAAATGGCAAGCGAGTGGGGGGGGGGGGGGGGGGGGCGCGCAGGTTAAGCCCGCCTCCCCATTTAATTTTTTTACATTTATTTTAAAAATATATATATTTTTTATAATTTTTTTTATTAAAATATATTTAATTAATATTTTTTTAATATATATATATATATTTTTTAAAACAAACACCAGTAATTTAATGTTGTTCCAAAAACACAAGATATTTTTTTAATCTATTTTTTTTCTAAAACTTGAGAACACAAAAAGGAAATAATAGAACTATAATGCCCAAAATTACTGGGTCAAAACACAACAAAACTCACTTTCAAATCCTTTTGACAGAACATCAGTTTAGTAAATGTATAGTTAATTTCTAGAATTTAAGCAATAGGATAGACATGAACTAGTTGCTTATTACAAAACATAAAGATTAGCAGATAAATGAATTGTAAATATATGCTTTATTTCTTCTTTTTATTCAGAAAATTTAACATGGGATTGAAATCATAATATAACAATATTATTAATTTATTAACATAGAGGTCTGCAGGAAAATTAAATCATTTAACAATATCATGCAATGTTTACTTGACATACAAATTTATTTATTTCAGCAACATAGGCATTGCAAGGAATTTAAGACATTTAATAAACTAAAACATATTCATACTTTCACATATTCATGTAGCAACAACAATATCCTTTATAATTGCAGGAAATCTAACTATAATGAAGCAATTCAATTTACTAAGAAATAATTTGAGATGCATCTAGTATTAAGTCTTTCTTCCAAAAGGAATAACATTATACCTTAATTACATCTTTACTCTTTTATCATTTGCAATATCATGGATTACATTAAGACTAGAACAAATTCACTTAGGCTTAACACACCTAAAACATTCCTTTAAATTTCTCAACTTCAATTTTGACACTTCATTCTTTCACCATTCAAGCAAACCCTGCAACACAAAAGCATTTACCACATGACCATAAAGACTCACCTCCCAGCCTAGGCCATTTCATGGCCACCCCCGAGCTAGGGGAAACAAGAAGGGATAGGTTACAAACATTCTACATACATTAAACATACATTCAACATTTTGAGACATGAACAATCACATTATTACTTCCATTCCCAAGCTTGCACATAGGAATTCATAATTGATTCCAATATAGGTGAAGGTGGAATTATCTCATATGGAGATGTCATACTTAAACAAATTTTTACATGTTTTCACAAGACTCCCTTCCAAAATACCAGCTCATCACAAGAACATCAAAAATATCCCTTATGACTCCCAAGGTACAACATAAGTAGGCCTCATGGATGCCCATACATCCAAGCTCTCAATATATGAATTTTCCAACTAAGCCTTTCACCCCAAGACATTCTCAAATCCTCCCAAGGAAGAGAAATATCTTGCACACCCATAAACATATTGCAAAATAAGATGGTAAAACAAGAGTAGAGTCATATAAGCACAACGAAACAAAACAATACAAGATTCACACAAAAAATGAAACACATTGCAAGTCTCACACAAATTTTCATCTTCTCAATGCAATTACACAAACATATACATGATTGAACCACCAACCTTTCTCCTATGCAATGACAATGAAAGTTTGTAGAAGAGCTTTCCCTTGCTTCCTAGCTTGCTTCCCTTCTCAAAACCACTAGCAAATCTCTCAAGTCCTCTCCTCTCTAACCCCACAAACTAGCATAGACAAGATGATGAAATCCATCCCCTTAGTCTCCTTTCCTAAAAGATTCTCAAACCTTCCTCTCCCATTCCCTCATTCCTAAGCAAGTTTGGTATGGAAAAAAGAATGCAAATCAAAACATGGAAAGATGAGATATCCTAGAAACATTCCCAATTTCGTCATTACAAAAAATGACCCATTTAGAGAGGTAATATGGAGGCTTAGGGAAGTGGAAATGGTAAAAATAGAGCCCCTAACCCATGTACATGACTTGGGGCACTAAAAACCAACCTCAACTACACCTTAGAACTCTACATAACTTTTAAATTTTTTTAGTTAAGCTTGCATCCGAAAATTGAATCATGATGACATAAACCTTGGTTCCCTAAACCACTACCAAGCTTAGGGATACACAAGACAACCTAAGGAAAAGGTGGGGTCCACATTCCACTTAAGCATGTCATCTAATCATAGTAGTGTCAAGGGACACCTCACAAAAGTACACATCACATTACACACTTGACATGCTTAGTGGACAAATTACATTTACATTTACACAAAATAAATTTTTTATTTAATAATTTATTTACAAACATTAACAACCACATACATGCATGCATCACATTTACGAATAAAATCACGTAACAACGAGATCGTTCTCTTCTTAGAGCTGACCTTGGTTTCAAACTAATTTCACATAGATCCATCCTTATTTTTTCGCATTTACAACCATGGTCATATTCTTCGACACTCGATTTCGACATCAGTACCTACATAAACTCAATGCATACATAATCATATCAAAAGTGAAATAATGATATCTGAACTCAATATATATAAAGGAACTGCATTTCATGAATCATATACATAATCCACATTATACCCCAATTCTTAAAACATTGAAATGTAACTTCAATTTTCACATAAACAAGCAACCCTAAGTTAAATAATTGATCTATTACACTATTAACATTTTACTATTCTATAAGATAACGTAACAAGTGCAGAATTCAGAATTTCATATATCATAAGGTAAGCACGAAACCAATATAAACATATAAAGAGTACGACTAATATCATTATCATATAAATCTATAACAAATATCTCATAAGGTCTAATGATAGCAAGTCATAATCCAAAATAGGTCTAATGTCTTTAAACAATGTATCATCAAGATAAACCAAGTGTCAAAATAACTATCAATCTAAGATGGGTCGGGGTTGGACCTCATGCTAAAAATAGGGAATACTAAGAGGGGGGGGCGAATCAGTATTATACAAACTTTATCTTTTGCCCAATTATGGATATAACAGATTATCTTTATACATGCATAACATAAGAAGTTAAACAACATGCATAGCAATAAAATTAAAGAACTCATAACACATGATTTGTTCTCGAAGAAACCCTGGCCAAGGGAAAACCCCGGTGGGGATGGTACCCACAAAGATCCACTAATCAAAAGTATCATGTCAAGGGTGTTGATCCTGTTAGAAGTCTATTACAAACATATAGTGTATGAGTCCCGATTAAGGGACTATAGGCCTTGTTAGAAGCCTCAAACCTGTTAGGAGTTGGTAGTACAAAATGTGATTACCAACTGAGTCCATTGCCCAAACAAGTAATGTACAATATACACTGATTACAAAATAGGTCAAGGTACATAACTTTATACTGCTTGCATCAATATCTCTTCGATGATCTTTCACTGTCGCTATTACATATGCTTCATATACTTCGCATCATACTTCTACAAATACTTGATGCTTGTTACAATTACAACTATTTCACTTTACAATAAAAATACATTTACATATATACCAATAGCTTTATCCAAGAGTAAACATCTAAGATGTCATCCCGTTATATTGTTAAGACATTATTTTGATAAACAAAATAATCCCTTAACTCTTTACTAGTTCTGTCTTCATATTCTGTCATGTCGGCTTCACACTGTCTTCAGTAAAACTATCATAACTTATTCCATACATGCCGTATTGACTTGCGCTCCGAGATGGGTGATCATTAGTCACCATAGAGTCTATGTTCAAGTGTGCAAGCACTGAACTCACTCCAGTCAATGTCGCAAACAAAAACTATGTCCGGGTATACTGGTAAAAATATTGTTTCATACTTAGACAAATATGCAATGCGCTTTGTCATACTTTCTCTCTGACTTGTGTGATTTTCATGTGGATCATATGTTGTCATAATGACAACATCTATGCAATCAACTCATCCAAATTACCAACAATCTCCCCCTTTGTTATTGGTGGCAACATATGAAAAAATTGGCTAAGTGTGCAACTCCAAAATCTCAAAATTGTCAAAATTGTAGCCATAGTATAACATTTATATACTATCCTTATAACTCCTCAAAAATTTTATCTATAATACAATACTCCCCCTAAGAGTATCAATCCTTACCATATATTATCAATTTTCTTCTAAATATCTCTCCCCCTTTGACAACAATGACAAAATAACGGTAAGGAGGGCTACAAAATTGCATCACAAAAAGAGTTATATCTCAATTTATTTATTGCAAAGCCGGTAGGCTTGCAACACAATCTGCAAAATTTTTCTTTATGTTTTCTATCTCCTTTTCTCATGACTTCTTAATGAAATCTGCCACATTGAGTAGTGCGCTCAGTCCGTAAGATGCTATTTGACATACTTGGAGGTTTTCAAAGTTAAATTTCTAAAAAGATGTCTTAGCTGTAAGACAATCTTCCAACTGCTCTTCAATAACACTTAACTTCATAGAAACATGCTCTCTCAAAAGAGTATATCTTCTTAACTTCCTGTCTTTCTCATCTTGTATAATTTTGATTTCATCATAAAGTTTCCTAACTTTCTTTTCAACATTACTGACCTTCACATTAGGGTTAGATAGAAGGTTTGTTTCATTTAGAATCTCTGCTTCCTTCAATTTTATCTTCTGATCTTCCTCAGCTATCAAAGTCTCTGATTTTGTACACTGTATGTACAAAGATTTTCCTGTTTCCAAATGTTTCCTCAAATCTTTGATACAGATATCAAGAGTATTGATATCATTGCTGATGTACTGACTGATGTTCAACATCATTCTAGCCTCATAGTCTGCCCATGTTTTCACTTTTGCAATATCAGCTAGGTTAGTGAACTCATCATCAAAAGTGCTCATCACTTTCTTTGCCTTGTCCATAGGGTCTGCTTCTACAATCTGTGTGGTCACAATAATTTGTAGCTTTTTAGTGAGGTCCTTCAGACATCCTTCTAGACTTTTAACTTTCTTATTCTTCCTAATGATTTTGTTTAAAGATGTGATCAATTCCATCTGATCATCATCATCCACTTCTTTTCCCAAATCTTCAAACAAAGATCCAGTTTGCTTCTTCATTCCAGTCTTAAGAGTAAGACTGATTTCTTCTTTAGAGGGTAGGGATGCTTGTACTTCTGATACTTTGGGTTCTTCAACAATAAATTGGGTCTGCTCTGCTTCTGCGGTTCTATCTGGTTCATCAAGAGCCGAATTGTCAACAATATTCTCTAGATTCTTGAATACATTATCATCAGTATCCAAGGTGATCCTTGTACCTTCAACATTCATAGATTCTTCTTCAATGTTTATAGCTGGTGGAGAGGGAATATCCTCTTGTTCTGCTTCTTCTTGCTCTACTGCAACTGATGTCTCTCCAACAATTTCTGCCATAACTTTAATTATTGCTTGTTCAGTCTCTGCATTCACTTGTTCATATTGTCCTGCCATGATCTGAATGGTTCTCATTTTTGTCCTTAAATGGGTGCTAAGGGGCTTCATAATTTGTTTAAGATGTTCATCATCTCTTACATCACACAGTTTCTTCACAAGATTCTCTCTGATAGATTTGTCTTCTTCTTGTGCTCTCATCTTCCTGTTAACAAGTTTCTTCAATAAGTCATCAGGTATCTTTCCCTGAATAGAGTCAAAATTCTTATTAGCCAGAATCAAATGCTTGACCACTGCATTTTCAAGATTCAATTTATCAGAATAGTCATAAAGGTCGTAATATTTATTCATTTTAGTGAAGTCTCCATCTTTTATAATTTCTTCATTCACTCTCTCAACTCTAGGTTTCCATTCTTTCTTCTTCACAGAAGTGTCATCTTCTTTAATTTCTGCAATTTTCCTAGGTACTGGTGGCACCAAAGTTTTCCGCCTCTTGCCAGGTCTAGTAGCAATTTCTTTCACTCTCTTGCTTGGTGTGGAGGAGGTAGATCTAGTAGGTTTGCTTGCTACTTGTTCCTTCTCAGGTTCCTCTACTTTCACCTTGACTAGTACTGCACTAGATGATAAGGGAGGTACAGACAAAATCTCTTTCTGTCCAATATCTCTTATTGTTGTTGCTTTTACTTTGCCACTAAGAATTATCTCTCTATCATTCCTGTATCCTTCAATATTTTCTTAATAGTGCTCTCAACTCTTTTCTTAGACTGTTTCTCCTCAAGTATAGCCTTTGCGGAGTTGAAATTTTCTTCAAAAGTTCCAAATTTGTTACTGTGGGTGTCAACCTTGCACTTAAGTAACCTGTTCACATATTCTTCTGTCTCAGTTTCAAATATTTCATAGCCAAGAGGGTCTATGAAATCAATTCTAGGTTCAACTGCTTCAATGTATGTAAAGTCAGTGTCAACCATAAAACATATTTCATTCTTGTATTTCTCCACAAGAGACTGTTGAATCCTTGATTTGCTAGACACAATATTTTGAAATGTCTTAATAACAAGTACTGCACTCTCATTAACACTGTCAATAACATGCTTTCTATATACTACATTAATCCTTTCCATTGTAGTTTGTCCATCATTCCAATCATTTCCTATGGTGTAATGAAATCTCCTCAAAAGATGAAAAAACATGTAAGTGATCAAAGATGAAAATATAAATTGTGCATACTTTGTCTTCTTAATCTTCTCCAAGTTCTCAAACAATTGAATTCTTAGAATTTCACACATATCAACTGAGACTTTGTCAACACACATCAAATAAGCTATGTGTACCATTCCAGCTGCCATGTCATCCTCTCTTGAATTTGTACAAAACTTGGTTGTTAAGATCTTGCATAAGTATCTAACATCATGTTGTTGGATCTTACTAATTACAATTCCTCTGCCATTATAGGATGAATTAGTGTTATCAATGACTATTTTTCTCATGTTCTTCTCATTTAAAGGAATAGCTCCAGATTTAGACAGTCCAGTGACTTCATGAATCAAATCAGCTCTAATATCTATCACTCTATCTTCTAGCCAAAACTTCCCATTATGAATTCTGCTAAGGATTATCTTAGTGCATTCTTCATTATCAAACTCATACTGTAATGCATACTTAACAATCTCATTGTCTTTCAAATGATCATATCCTTGTTTCAATGACATGTCTTGGTTGTAGATCTTTTCATATTCACTTGTAAAATCAATATCACTGATGGTTTCTAACTTGCATCCAAGATAACTTCTTACATTCTCTAAATGCAAAACTTCGTCTGGTACAGATGATAAAGCTAACTTAGGGTCTTCTTCCACAGGTTCTACTGGTTCCCTCTTCATTCTAGGTCTATTTTTATCTCTAACATTGTGAATTAAAAATACATCCATGATTACTTCAAATTCCTTTTACCGATTCACAGATCTGTTAAGTAAAATACCTTGATTTTGCAATTTTAGGGCTTGCGTAGATTGCTCAAATCCTTCACCAAATCATTGTAAAAAGCTTCCAATCACTGTTCTTTGATCTCCTTAACACTTGTGTTCGCTTTGATGATCAAATAACACCAATCATAATCTTTTATTACTTCAATCTCACTTAGTTCTGACATCGCATTCAATTCTTTTGCCGCTTCTTTCCAAAAAGTTATTTCTGCTAACGTGCAAAACTTAAAACTTCTTGCAATCTCGTAAAACATAATATTTTTCTTTGCGCTCTTAACCATAGCATTATAATATCATAAACTACCTTCCATTAACTGTGCAAGATTTAATTCATCAGAAATCTACTTCTACACTAATCTAAGTTCCTAATCTACTATAATTTTCATAAATTAAGTGCTTTGAGATAGGTTAGGTAAGGATTCATTCTTACCACTTGATACTTCACCTTTCTAATTACCTTTAATGTTGAATATGTCTCCTTGATCTGTGCTTTTAACAAACTTCACTTCATCTGTATTGCTACAACAACCTTTATGTCTGTTACCTGCATCTTCATTTCTTCTTTCATGATTTCTAGGGTTAGGGTTAGGATGAAAAACTCCATTGTTCATTTTGCAAAACTTTGCTGTATGTCCAATCTTGTTGCATATCTGACAAACAATTCCATTGCTTCCATATCTTGGTCCAGGTGGATTAATCTATGATCTGCAATTTCTAGCAATGTTTCCAACCTTGTTGATTCTATAACATATTACTCTGTTTCTTCTATTCATATCTTCAGTAGGTTTCTTATCTGCATTGTTAGTATTCCTAAACATTCTACTATTATTATTATTCTCAATAAATTTAGGTTTCCTACATTCAATAGCTCTATGTCCAAATCCATGATAGTTATAACAATAACCATTAAGAAGTTTAAATTTCTTACTTGTGCAATCTCTCTTCATATGACCAATAGTATTACAAGCAAAACATCTACATTTGAATTCTCTTTGCATACCTTTGGATGATTCATCTTGCTTCGGTGATTCTTCTTCTCTAGGTGTATCTTCAGATTTGTTGATCTCATCAGACTTCTTCTCATCTAAGCTTTCAGATACTTTCAGATCTGGTTCCTTGCTTTCATCATTTTCTTTAAGAGTGTTGAATCCAAGACTAGTTTTATCATAGAATGGTTTCTGAAAAAATGCTTATCAATCAATCTTCTCACTAGTTGAATATAGCATTTCAAGTTGTTGCTTGGATTGAGTCAGTTCGCCTTTCACAATCTTGTTGTATTTCTCAAGTTCAGCATACTGCAAATTGACTTTCTCAAGTTCAGATGTTATATTTCCAAGTTTAGATTTCAATCCTTCATTTTCAATCTTTAGACTTTCATTCTCAGATTTCAGATTCGCTTCATTCTTGCCATTTCCATATTTCAAACTAAGCTTCAAATTTGCTATCTGCAATTCATGCTTAAGGATCTCATTTTCTTTTTTTAAATTGTCATCACAATCTTCAATAAAAATTTCAGATTCTTTTTCAGATCTCAGATCTTCCAATTTATTTTTCAGTTTCTCAATGAGGTTCTTTGCATCATCATATTTTTCTTTCAGAGTGTCTCTTTCATCAATAAGCATATCAATCTATTCAAGAGCTTCTTCAAGATTCTTCTGTAGTTCATCCATATCCATAGAGATCTTACTTAAGCTGCTAGGCTCTACTTGAATGATTTATTTCTGAGTAACTAAGCTCTGATACTAATTGTTAGAAATAGAGAATACTGAGAGGGGGGGTGAATCGGTATTCTACAAACTTTATCTTTTGCCCAATTATGGATATAACAGATCATCTTTATACATTCATAACATAAGAAGCTAAACAATATGTATAGCAATAAAACTAAAAAACTCATAACACATGATTTGTTCTCGAGGAAACCCTGGCCAAGCGAAAACCTCGGTGGGGATGGTATCCACAAAGATCCACTAATCAAAAGTATCATGTTAAGGATGTTGACCCTGTTAGAAGTCTATTACAAACATATAGTGTATCAATCCTGATTAAGGGACTATAGGCCTTGTTAGAAGCCTCAACCCTGTTAGGAGTTGGTAGTACAAAGTGTGATTACCAATTGAGCACACTGCCCAAACAAGTAATGTACAATATACACTAATTACAAAATAGGTCAAGGTACATAACCTTATACTGCTTGCATCAATATCTCTTCACTAATCTTTCACTATTGCTATTACATATGCTTCATATACTTCGCATCATACTTCTACAAATACTTGCTGCTTGTTACAATTACAACTATTTCACTTTACAATTACAAATACATTTACATATATACCAATAGCTTTATCCAAGAGTAAACATCTAAGATGTCATCCCTTTTTATTGTTAAGACATTATTTTGATAAACAAAATAATCCCTTAACTCTTTACTAGTTCTGTCTTCATATTCTATCCTGTCGGCTTCACACTGTCTTCGGTAAAACTATCATAAATTCTTCCGTACATGCCGTACTAACTTGTGCTCTGAGATGGGTCATCATTAGTCACCATAGAGTGTATGTTCAAGTCTGCAAGTACTGAACTCACTCCAGTCAACGTCGCAAACAAAAACTGTGTCCGGGTATACTGGTAAAAATATTGTCTCATACTTAGACAAATATGCAATGCGCTCTGTCATACTTGCTCTCTGACTTGTGTGATGTTCATGTGGATCATATGTTGCCATAATGACAACATCTATGCAATCAACTCAGCCAAATTGCCAACACCTCACAAGAACATAGAAGTTATAATTCTTCCCAAAGGTAATTTTTTTAAAAAACCAGATAAGAAATAATTCAACATGCACATTTAGAGACAAACAATTTGAAAGCCCTTATTGTGTAATTGTTGGTTAACAGTTTGTCCTCTCTTAAGATTTTCAATCTTTGACTCTCTATACACCCAAGGTGAGAGAACAAAAGAATGTCCACCAACAAATGGGTTAGTGTAAGTCTTCTATCATTGCCCTCTGAATTGACAGGTACAGCTCCCTGATTGTGTATGATATGCAATGAATATGTTTTTATCTTGATCACCAGGTTGTCTCTTATGTGTTTTTAACCAAATTGCTTGTAGACACAAACAACTTAGGCAAGGATATATGAAGATGATTTTGACATCTAACTAATTCTATCCTACTCTATATGAAAAATAGATTCTACTTGGTGAATAGAAACAGACTTATATCATGAGTGGTAAATAGAATCACTGGTACTGCAATTACTTAGCAAGAAATAGAATTCAGGAAGACATCACAGTATCAGAATATAAGTGTGCTTTCCATTCAAAAATGCAACTAAAATGAAGAATGAATGGACAAAGGGTTATACACAAGAAAGTGAATAGAATCACTTACACTACACTCCCTAATATGAATTAGAATTCAGCAAGAAAATGCAGCTCTGCATACAACTGTTCATTCCATTCATTATGCAAAAAGAACTATCACTAGAACAACAAACAAGAAGCAGGCAAAGTAAATAGAATTACTTTTCTACATTCACCAGTTTGCCGACCTTTGTATTAACTTCTTTAACAATATATATAGAGATTACATTGTACAATGCTCATAGGAATTCAAAGTGTTTCAACTTCTAGATTTCAGAAAGACAAAGACAAGTGACTTATGAAATTAACTACCTGTGAAAGCCGCACCATGTAAAGACTTTTTCCGCAGGTATTTAGTGTGATTCCCGCAAATGGAGTAGCCCTCGCCCGTATTTCCACCCATCAAACTTAAGGGAGAGAGCATTTTTATAACTTACAGCATGTGCCTTTACCTTTAGATAATAATCAAAGCTTCTTTTTTATTGACTTGGGCTATAACTTTTCATTATCGCATGATCGCATGGTATTTTTTTAATCCATGTGATCATGCGACCGCTTTGTGATTGGTGCACGTGGAGCGATCCCGCTAACCCGCAAAGAGTCTCCTGTACCATATCGGCAAAGCAGTGACCGTTGATTAAGCATCTTGTAATCGTGGACAAACTTTTCTTGGCCCCACTGGACACGTGGAAGGATCCCGCAAGTTCGCAAAACATCTTCCTCACCACATCAACTAAGCAACTACCGTTGATTTGGTATCGCATACAAACTCTTTCGGCCCCACCTGGACACGTGGAAGGATCTCGCAAGTTCGCAAAAATATTTGACAGGAATAGCGATTATGCGAGGACCGTTGGATCCTTTTCTTTGTCGCAACATAGGTAAGTCTGTTGACTCGGGTCCCACCGCCACACGTATGCATCTCGCAAATTCGCAAAGGCATTTGGCAGGGGTTGTGATTTTGCGAGGACCGTCAAATACGCTTTGATGGAGTGCGGCCTCTGCCTTGGACACGTGGAAGGATCCCACTTTACCGCCAAGCATCTTCGGTGACTTACATTGTCGCATGATCACATAGCAATATTTTAATCTATGTGATCATGTGACCGCTTTATCATTGGCGCATGAAATGATATTTAATACTATCTTCATCGGGCTCGGACTTATAACTTTTCATTATCGCATCTGCGCTGTTAGCATATGTGGGTCCCAGTAGAGCACATTCATCTGCCCGAACTCCATTATCGCATGATTGGTGCACGTGGATTCTCGCTATGTTATGACTCAGGTCCCGCTGAGAAACAGGGCCCACTAATCTGTCTTTTTTTACTTTTTTGCATGATTGCATGGGTGTTATTTTATTCATGCAATCATGCGATCGCTCTATCATTGGAGCACGTGGGTTCTAGCAGGGTACCATCCATCTGCCCAAGCTTCCATTATCGCACCCGCGCTGTTGCATACGTGGACTCCAACTGAAGTCAATTTAATCCTCCTTGTCCTTTGTGCCTCTTTCCCACCTAACTAGCTACGCTTCATGCCTTGTCGCATGATCACATGGGTGTTATTTTATTCATGTGATCATGCAACCACACACCTACTGCAAGGCTTTTCACATCATCTGATCCTTTAACCTATGTGGGCCCCCCTCTCCTTCACTGTGATGGAAATCAACCACATCTTTAGGCAATTATAATTTGTCACCGAGTCATTCAAGACTACACACACTATCCCTTGATTCCATTATAATTCAACATAGACTCATTGCCATTTTCTTCGATTGCTGTGGATCTTGATACTAGGTGAAATATAACCATGCAATCTACTTTTCATTCTGCAAACTTCCAGGAACACTTCTTGATATCTCCTTAGCACTATCATAAGAAGTATAATTCTGAATGTTTCAATGCCAACTCTGTTATTACATCAGTCACATGAAGACTTTCCTCTTATCCCTTGTAAATGCCTGAAGATCATGATCCATAATTGTCATTCCATCTGAGAAGGAGCATCAACAGGAGCATATAATCTTTGCCGGGTTGGGATCTACAACCTACCCAATATAATGAGACTTTGAAAACAACCCACCCAGCTTAAACATGAAAGCAATTTGAAGGGAAACCCGACAAATATTTCCTATCCTAAAGGAAATCTAGACCTAGACATTACATGACTAGACCTGACTTGTAACATCAAGAATACCACTTTGACATCATGGAAACAGGATAAGAAGTGGGGCAACAACTGGCTTCGACTAGGGATTTAAGCATTACAATGCTTAAAAGAACTCTAGCAATCTCTGGTTCCACAAAATAATCGACAATTTGACAACAAGAAAACTAAACTTAAGGAAAGCAACAGCAAAATGAAAGACAACCACTAAACTATGACACAAAAAGAAAACCTACCTAACTAACTACTACGTAGGGGTTACCTGCTCTTCAATTATGCATCTGGTATAGCTTTAAGTCCTGCCCATTATAGGAACATGGCAGAGACTCTCCGGAAGGATATGCC
The DNA here is from genome assembly GCA_027943335.1 of Chamaecyparis obtusa. Classification (NCBI taxonomy): domain Eukaryota; kingdom Viridiplantae; phylum Streptophyta; class Pinopsida; order Cupressales; family Cupressaceae; genus Chamaecyparis; species Chamaecyparis obtusa. The sequence goes on from BSBK01006239.1 coordinate 70,655, forward strand.
AATCTGAATGAATTATTCTGATTCACTTGCACAATCTGGAATGGACCTTTCCACAAGGATTGAAACTTAGAATGCATTCCTTTAGATTCATGTCTCTTATCCCACAGCAGCACCATATCACCTTCCATGAATTTTCTTGGCCTTGCCCTCTTATCAAACAACTTCTTGACTCGGTTATGATGTTTAGTGATCCTGTCAACCATGTCTTCCCTTTCTTCCTGCAACTTTGTCAAATGCAAGATCCTTTTTTCCAAGCCATCCTTGAAAACATCATCCTCAATAGCAGTTTTCAGTTTGCAAGCAGCAAGTTCTAATGGCAATGGTAAATTGGCTTCTACTCCATACACCAATTCAAAAGGAGAAATACCAATGGCTCTTTTAGGAGTAGTTCTATCTACCCAAAGAGCATCATATATCCTTTTGTGCCAATCCCTTTGATTATCAGCAACCAACTTCTTTAAGATATTTATTATATTTTTATTGCTTGACTCAGCTTGCCCGTTACCTTGAGGAGAATAATCAGAAGAGTGTCCTATTTGAATCCCATGATCATAACAAAAGGCAACAATTTCTGAGGATGAAAAGTAAGAAGCATTATCCAATATCAATTTTTTGGGAACTCCAAATCTTACCAATATTTGTTCTTTAATGAATTCACATACCACCTCTGATGTAGTCTTCTTCATTGGTTTAGCTTCAACCCATTTGCTGAAGTAATCAGTGGCAGTCAAGATGTATGAATGTCCTTGAATTGAAGGAGGATTGATGGGTCCTACAAAGTCCAAACCCCATTGTTGAAAAGGAGCTTCTATCACTACCGGTTTCAAAGGTAATGCAGCCAACTGTGGTTTTCCTGCAAACATCTTGCACTTTTCACAATTTGCAACCCACTTATATGAATCTTTGAACATGCCGGGCTAATAATAGCACTGTCTTAAAATTTTGAAAGCAGTCACGGTAGATGAGAAGTGACCTCCACATGCTTCATCATGGAAAGATTTCAATAACTTTTCCTGCTGATCTTTATCAACACACCTCAGAAAAGTACCATCAATTGCTTTCTTATATAAAACATCATCATGTATAACATACTTCAAGGCTTTATTCTTTAAGTTCCTCTTTTGTTTAGCAGTTAATCCATCCAGACATTCACCATAAGTTAGAAAATATGCAATGTTTGAGAACCAAGGATCTTGTAGACTTACCATGAGCACTCTATGATCATCTCCTTCAGCTTGCTGATTCTCTACTATGGCCTTGTAAGGAGCATTCCCTCTTATTAGCTTTGTTGGTCTAATGTCTATGTCATATTCCTGGACTTTTACAATCCAAGCTCCTCTATTGTTACAACCCACATCTTGCTGCGTTAACACAATCTTTATAGCAGCATCAGGCACATGGATGACTGAATGTGAATGCAAGATATAAAATCTAAAATTCTTTAATGCTCTCACCACTGCATAAGCATGTTTTTCAACTTGAGAATACTTCAGCTCATGATTTTTCAGAGGCATACTCATGAAGGCAATTGGGGCTTGTATACCTTCTTGAGTTTCTTGCATTAATATTGCTGACATAGTATGAGATGATGCATAATAGTATATGATAAATTCTTTAGTATAATCTGGATGAACAAGAACCGGAGCATTTGCAATAGCACCTTTTATATTTTCAAAAGCCTTCTTTCCAACATCACTCCATTTGAAAGTTTTATTGCCTTTCATCATATCAACTATATCTTTTAAAATCTCAGAAAAGTCAGGAACAAATCTTCTCAAGAAGTTCACTTGCCCAAAGAAAGATTTAACTCCTGTCTTACTCAATGGTAAGCTTAATTGCTGAATAGCTCTAACTCTATCCGGATCAATTTTAACTCCTTCTTGAGAAACAATGTGTCCAAGAAGCTTACCTTTAGTGACACAGAATACTAATTTCTTTGGATTTAATGAGATGCCTTGATCTCTACATCTCTGCAGGACCTTTGCTAGATCTCTAAGATGATCTTTCCTCTTCTTAGAAAAGACAGTCAAGTCATCAAGATATATCACAATAATTTTATTTTTCAAATCACCAAAAGATAAATCCATAGCTCTTTGAAAGGTTGCACCTACATTAATTAATCCAAATGGCATCCTATTATATGCAAACGTGCCCCATGGTGTTGTGAAGGCTATTTTATATTGGTTTGCTTCATCCACATGTATTTGGTTATATCCTGAGAATCCATCTAACATGGACATCATCTCTGATCCTGCCACAGTCTGCAACAAATGATCCATGTTAGACAAAGAAAAATTGTCTTTGAGAGAAGCTTGATTCAGATTCCTAAAATCCACACAAATCCTTATCTCTCCGTTCTTTTTCCTCACAGGAACAATGTTTGCCACCCAGATAGAATGGTGGATAGGATAAATGATCTTAGCTTTCAGCATCTTATCTATTTCTTTGAAAATTGCCCCTTCAAGAAAAAGATTATAATTTCTCTATTTTTGTTTGACAGGCGCTGCTCTAGATTTAAGAGGAATAGTATGCCTGAATTTTCCATCCATCAAATTCTTTAAATCCTCATAACTCCAAGCAAAAACATCATGGAACTCAATTAGCAATTCTCTGACTTTTGTTCTTTCCTCAAAAGTGTAGCATTTTCCAACATTGATCATTTTAGGGCTGTCCTCAGTCCCTATATTAATCCCATCAAATTCTCCACATGTTTTTCCCTTTTTATTTCTCTCCTTTTTAATGTAAGCATCATGTTTATCAAAAAGCTTCTCTAAGGAAACAACATGAGATGGAATTCTATTTTCTTTTAACTGAATAATACCTGATTTTAATTCTTCTTCTTCATTTGATAGCTGCTCCTCCCTTTGATCATTTTCAAAACACAAGTCAGCAAAGGGACCTGTTCCTTCTATGAACTACTGAATATGCTTATCATCTTCAAATACCTGCCAAGATTCTTCATTATCAGGCACCTTAGGTCTGAACATTACCTCCATTCTGAAAATTTGATCTTTAAAATCAGGATGAGGCAGAAGTAATGATGTAGATGTTGCCAATGAATCAGCTCTAGAATTTTGTTCTCTAGGCATTGAGACTATTGAGAAAGCATTCAAGCTTCTATTTCATCCCACACTTTATTCCTGTAACTTTTCAGTCTATTATTCTTAACAGAATATTGATTTCTTACTTGCCTCACAACCAATTCAGCATCACCTTGGACTTTGAGCAATTTAACTCCCTTTTGTTTAGCTGCCTCTATACCAAGAAGAAGTGCCTCGTACTCAGCTGTGTTATTAGTGTTTTTAAAATCTAATTTATAAGCCAGGCAAGTAATTTCTCCATTAGGGGCTATCAAAACTATTCTAGCATCTGAACCAGCTCTAGCACAGCTTCCATCAAATTCCAATGTCCATAGTTGATCATTTTCTGCCTGATTTAATTCATTATGGACATCAGAGCTGTGATAGTATAACATGTAATTTCCAAATTGTGTCTCATGATAAAGAATCTGTGATCTGGGATCATCTGATTTTAGCACAGTGAATTTTGCTTTTCTTTCCGGTTCCAATTTAACCCTTTTATCCCCTACTTGAATGATTGTAGAAGACCAATCCAATTTAATCTCGCCTCCCATGTCTTTGCAGAAACTTCTACTGAGGAGCATCCCATAGCTTTCAGGAATATCAGCTACAAGGATTGTGAGTTTCAGTCTTTTAGAAGGGTGAGCTGCCAGGGCGACCTGAGCATCTTTGATTTGACCAATCAAAGGCACCTGCTTAGCATCCATAGAGTAGCACCTACCAAATGCTTTGGTTAAAGGCAATCCTAAAGCTTTAGCAACTGACGCAGGCATTACATTGTCTGAAGCTCCCGAATCTATGATGCAATTACTTAATTTATTTCCATTGATAAAAAGTGACACGTAGAAAGGCTCTAGTTTTTGATTTGAACAAGTAGCATGAACAACAGATTCTTCTTCATGAAACAAACTTTGGAATTAAGAAATCATCATCCATTGAATTTTCTTTGCTAGTACTGGCCTGACTTTTATTATTAACATTGGCATTAACATGAACATTTTCTTTACTTTTACAACGTTCAACTAGTCTTTGCAATTGATCCGGATTTGATTTTAAATAATCCATAGGAGTTATTTGAATTTTAGTTTCTTCACAAAACTTTACAATATCAAAGGAATTAGGTAACTTATCTTTTTGCTCCTTTTGTGAAGAACTTGATGCTGTACCTTTGTCTTTATCCATCTTGTAAGAAGGTGTTGGATTCTTAGATGGAACCATGTTAGAAGCTTGGTTTTTATTTTTCTGACCTCTAGTCATCACAGTCAGCTAAGGTCCCTCCAAAGTAGCAAAGCAGTCACCTCCATTTTCTGAATCAGATTCATACTCACAATATAAATTTACGGAGTCGCCATGAGGAGTATGAAAATCTTCACTTTCTGAATATTCAATTCCTTGTTCTTTTTCTTCTTCCATCTGTATGTGTCTGATCATATCATCACAAGTGTTACCATCATGATCTTCTCTAAGATGAAAGGCACACGAATTATGTTTTTTTGGAGGAGCTTCAATAGCTAATCTTTGTTGAGCAGCAGGGATCTGTAAATTTTTATTTCCACCTTGATATCTTGATCCTTCTTGGTAAGGTTGATAAAATGAATGGGCTGGCCTAGTGACCTATTTCTTTAACGCAATTAACTCATTTGATAACTTCTGTAACATAGCCTCTATGCCATTTGAAGTGCTGGTTGTACTGTTTGTGGAACCAGCGTGAAACTCCTTCTTCCATCTCCCGGAAGCTATCATATCATCTTCCATTTCTACTCCAAGTGTTTGTGTAGCCTGTAAATCAGCCACGTTAGCTCTTCTTAACTGATAACCGAGTTTAGGAGGCATAGAGCTAATGTAGAATGTTTTCTGGTTATCTCCAGTTGGCGCGCTAGCAGCTGGTATCTTTTTAATGAGTTTATTAAACTTGGCATTAAAATCTCTCATGGAGATAGATGGTTCTTTCTTTATTTGTGCTAGTTGCAATAACAAACTTTGTGCATCTTCAACACTCTTGTACCTTCCTTCAAATCTCTATTTCATGGCATTCCAATCGGTAATACAGCCTGTGGGTAAGTCTTGGAACCAATCTGCAGCATCACCGACAAGAGTGTCTACAAACATCCTGACTGCAACATCTTCATGCTGAGGATTGACCACGCTACATGCTTTATGAAAGGCACTTAGATGTTGTTCTGCAGATACCGAACCATCACCATTGAATCTTGGGAAATTCTTCCTGGAGCCTTTTGGTAAATCATGATTTGCTGCAAGATTCAATGGTCCAATAGCATTTACCCAAGGCACAACCATGTTTACTACTCCTGTATTCTGTGCAACCGCTTGGATTGAAACTGAGAGGGGAAGTGCAATACCGTGCAATAACAATGAATTGCAAGTGGTAGAGATAGGAATTCTACCAATAGGAGGAGAGGAAGACTTACTTCTCTTCAGTCTCAAAGGAACTATTGCGGATAACTAAAAATTAGTAAGCTTCTTATTTTTAGTTTCCCTTGCCTTTGCTCTTCCTTTCCTGAAAATATCTTCAAGGATAGGGAAATTGACCGCTTTGAGTTCTTTGTAGATTGGATCAACCTTTCCCTTCTGTTTCGCACTCCTGGTAAACTTGGAATCCAGGATGCCTAAAATTCTGAGAAATTTTTTTAATTTTTTCTTCTTTCTAAAGTCCTCCCCAGCAGAGTCACCAAAAACTGTTGGTTAATAGTTTGTCCTCTCTTAAGATTTTCAATCTTTGACTCTCTATACACCCAAGGTGAGAGAACAAAAGAATTTCCACCAACAAATGGGTCAGTGTAAGTCTTCTATCACTACCCTCTGAATTGATAGGTACAACTCCCTAATTGTGTATGATATGCAATGAATATGTTTTTATCTTGATCACCAGGTTGTCTCTTATGTGTTTTTAACCAAATTGCTTGTAGACACAAACAACTTAGGCAAGGATATATGAAGATGATTTTGACATCTAACTAATTCTATCCTACTCTATATGAAAAATAGATTCTACTTGGTGAATAGAAATAGACTTATATCATGAGTGGTAAATAGAATCACTGGTACTGCAATTACTTAGCAAGAAATAGAATTCAGGAAGACATCGCAGTATCAGAATATAAGTGTTCTTTCCATTCAAAAATGCAACTAAAATGAAGAATGAATGGACAAAGGGTTATACATAAGAAAGTGAATAGAATCACTTACACTACACTCCCTAATATGAATTAGAATTCAGCAAGAAAATGCAGCTCTGCATACAACTGTTCATTCCATTCATTATGCAAAAAGAACTATCACTAGAACAACAAACAAGAAGCAGGCAAAGTAAATAGAATTACTTTTCTACATTCACCAGTTTGCCGACCTTTGTATTAACTTCTTTAACAATATATATAGAGATTACATTGTACAATGCTCATAGGAATTCAAAGTGTTTCAACTTCTAGATTTCGGAAAGACAAAGACAAGTGACTTATGAAATTAACTTCCTGTGAAAGCCGCACCATGTAAAGACTTTTTCCGCAGGTATTTAGTGTGATTCCCGCAAATGGAGTAGCCCTCGCTCGTATTTCCACCCATCAAACTTAAGGGAGAGAGCATTTTTATAACTTACAGCATGTGCCTTTACCTTTAGATAATAATCAAAGCTTCTTTTTTATTGACTTGGGCTATAACTTTTCATTATCGCATGATCGCATGGTATTTTTTTAATCCATGCGATCATGTGACCGCTCTGTGATTGGTGCACGTGGAGAGATCCCGCTAACCCACAAAGAGTCTCCTGTACCATATCGGCAAAGCAGCGACCGTCGATTAAGCATCTTGTAATCGCGAACAAACTTTTCTTGGCCCCACTGGACACGTGGAAGGATCCCGCAAGTTCGCAAAACATCTTCCTCACCACATCGACTAAGCAACTACCGTTGATTTGGTATCGCATACAAACTCTTTCGGCCCCACCTGGACACGTGGAAGGATCTCGCAAGTTTGCAAAAACATTTGATAGGAATAGCGATTATGCGAGGGTCGTTGGATCCTTTTCTTTGTCGCAACATAGGTAAGTCTGTTGACTCGGGTCCCACCGCCACGCGTACGTGTCTCGCAAATTCGCAAAGGCATTTGGCAGGGGTTGCGATTTTGCGAGGATCGTCAGATGCGCTTTGATGGAGTGCAGCCTCTGCCTTGGACATGTGGAAGGATCCCACTTTATCGCCAAGCATCTTCAGTGACTTACGTTGTCGCATGATCGCATAGCAATATTTTAATCTATGCGATCATGCGACCGCTTTATCATTGGTGCATGAAATGATATTTAATACTATCTTCATCGGGCTCAGACTTATAACTTTTCATTATCTCATCTGGGCTGTTAGCATATGTGGGTCCTAGTAAAGCGCATTCACCTGCCCGAACTCCATTATCGCATGATTGGTGCATGTGGATTCTCGCTATGTTATGACTCAGCTCCCACTGAGAAACAGGGCCCACTAATCTGCCTTTTTTTACTTTTTCGCATGATCGCATGGGTGTTATTTTATTCATGTGATCATGCGACCGCTCTATCATTGGAGCACGTGGGTTCCACCAAGGTACCATCCATCTGCCGAGCTTCCATTATCGCACCCGTGCTGTTGCATACATGGACTCCAACTGGAGTCAATTTAATCCTCCTTGTTCTTTGTGCCTCTTTCCCACCTAACCGGCTACGCTTCATGCCTTGTCGCATGATCGCATGGGTGTTATTTTATTCATGCGATCATGCGATCACACACCTACTACAAGGCTTTTCACATCATCTGATCCTTTAACCTATGTGGGCCCCCCTCTCCTTCACTATGATGGAAATCAACCACATCTTTAGGCAATTATAATTTGTCATCGAGTCATTCAAGATTACACACACTATCCCTTGATTCCATTATAATTCAACATAGACTCATTGCCATTTTCTTTGATTGCTGTGGATCTTGATACCAGGTGAAATATAACAATGCAATCTACTTTTCATTCTGCAAACTTCCAGGAACACTTCTTGATATCTCCTTAGCACTATCATAAGAAGTATAATTCTGAATGTTTCAATGCCAACTCTGTTATTACATCAGTCACATGAAGGCTTTCCTCTGATCCCTTGTAAATGCCTGAAGATCATGATCCATAATTGTCATTCCATCTGAGAAGGAGCATCAATAGGAGCATATAATCTTTGCCGGGTTGGGATCTACAACCTACCCAATATAATGAGACTTTGAAAACAACCCACCCGGCTTAAACATGGAAGCAATTTGAAGGGAAACCCGACAAAGATTTCCTATCCTAAAGGAAATCTAGACCTAGACATTACATGACTAGACCTGACTTGTAACATCAAGAATACCACTTTGACATCATGGAAATAGGATAAGAAGTGGGGCAACAGTAATCAATCTGGGTATTTTCGAAATCATTCTCTAGGGTTTAATTAAGATTTTCCTTTCAATTTCGAATGGCAGATCTAAATTTTCTCAAATGAATCTATTATTAACCTGAACCTAGGGTTTCCAAACAAATAATCTTTCACAAAATTTCTAATAATCATTAATTTCTACCAATATTCCTAAATTCAAACCCTAATTGAAGATCAAGCAAGATTAAAAAATAAAAATTGTATGTAAACTAAAATTCCCTACAACCAAAATCTAAAATTTTCACAAGAAGAGGAAACATATGAAACATCCTAAAATATACAGCTTTGATAGGCACAAAGAATACACTCCTTTTAAAATTACAAAAATACAATCACAAAAGTTATCAAACCCTACCTCAAACACCAAAAAGATAAATTCGACGATGACAAGAAACAAAGACAAATCCAAGTTTTCAGAAAATTGCATCAAATTGAAATCCTTCTCCCAAATATTCTCCAAACCTATGTGTTGTGTAGTACCTCCATATTTTGCTTTCATTTTTTCAGATGCCATACACTTTTAGGCCACATTATTGTGTGCAGATTTTATTATTTCAGTGACCATTGATGATCTGGATTACGATTATGATTATGGGATGTCATATTTAGATGTTGATATTATCATGTGGCAATGTTTTATGTTTTAGTTGGATTATGATGTACTTACCCCATACTAGCATGTGTATGGTGTTCATATGTATGTATCTGTTTTATGTGTCTGTATGGTAGAGGGTGGAGGCGTAGTTACTTGCTTTGTCGAGATCCACATGACCGACCGTACCCTACCATTGTTTGCCATTTGTTGTATGTACATGCTTTGATTTGTGATGATAGGTTTGCAGGTACAGGACATCGTCTTCCCTGAATTGGCAGGAGTGAGCGTGCCCAAAATTATACTCGTCTCAATGGTAAAGAGGGGAGGTAACAGATGGACCCAAAAACCCTTTCTTAAGCCCATTTATCGTAATTGTTGGATAAGTATCTGTTGACTATCCTACCCGGATTTGTCAAGGTGACAAAATTCGTGGTTCCCTATTTTGAGTTTGTATGTTTATTTGATGGTCCTGATTATTGCTGATTGATTATATGATTTTATATGATTTTCTATGGTTATGAAATTTAATATTGTAATTGGAAAATAATATTTAATTAATTCTTATGTTTTTGTATGATTATTAATTAATTAAAAATCAAATATTTGTATATTTGGATTTTAGTTAATTAATTATGTGAAAATAAGATTAGTAATGGTTATTAGATATTAAATAATTAAACTGCATGATTTATTGGTGTTTTGAATATTTAATTATTTAATGAGAGATTATGATAATAACATGTGCTTTATTAAAGTTTGAATATGTCATTTTTTTTTCAAAAAAAGAGTCAATTTGTCTTTTGGAGACTACGATGAGTTGTGCATTAAAATGTGTATTTTTAATTAATAATTAGTATTTTCTTTCAACATTAAGAGGGGGAGTTTGAATAGGACATGTCGTATGTGTCATCTAGGGTTTGCATGTATGGTGGAGTTGAATCTCTAATAGGGAGATTTTGCATTCATTAGGAGTTAATCAGGTTGTTGGAGCATTTTTGGAGAGAGCTTTTGGAGTTTTTGTGCTTTCTTTGTGTTCTTGAGCTTTTGGTGTGTGTGCTTGAATTCTGGGTGAAGGTTGCTTGCATTTGGATTTGGAATTTGCATGCACTGTGATTCAAAATTTGTAGGTTGAGCTTTCTTATTGTCAATTATGGGAGATTCAACATTCTACAGGCAATCTTATTCAGTTTTTAACATTGGAATTGAGGTAGGGTTTTGAGGAACTTTCTTGTGTTTTTGTCTGTATACTATAGAGTTTTGATGAACTTTTCTGTGTTTTCCGGTGGGACCCCTGTCCTGATCATCTACTCCGAAATTGACTTTCCTTGGCTATTTTTCTCAGTTTTTCCTCAAAAATCTGGGTTGTAGCATTCTTTTTTGGTCCAAATTGTGCATTTGTAGTCCACAATTGCGCATTTGTAAAAAAATTTATAAATCTGTGCATTTATCCACTAAAACTGTGCATTTGTTAATTAAATTGTGCATATGTTCAGATTTGCTGCGCATATGTTCCAATTTGCTGCGCATATGTTCAAAATTGCTGCGCATATGTGAAACAGAGCTGTGCATATGTATTTTGTAAAAAACTTGCATTTTAAAAGCATTTTGGTAGAATAGGTGTAGTTGTGCATGCATACTTTGTTGTTGCGCATATGTGCAAAATTCAAAAAGTGCACATCTATCACTTGTTCCTGCGCATCTATGCTATGTATCTGCACATTCATTCCAAAGAGCGGTAAACTGATGTTTTTAAAGTTTTTTAATTTTGATTTTTCTTGCAGATTCTAAACTCTTATTTTTTTTACAGGTACAAAAACAATCAAAATCATTCCTAAAAGTCTTTCCTTTTGCTAAAAATGAACTTCAATCATGCAAATCTAGGACTTTAGAAATGCATTCATGCAAAGTAGGAACTTTCCTTGTATTTGGAGCATAAAAAGAACATCAAATCTGCATAGCAAATCTAAAAGTTCTAAATCAACTCAAAAGCAAATCCTAAGTGGTCCTAAAATAAAATTCAAGAGCATCAAAAAGAGATAAAAAGAACTTCACTTGTAAAAGTTTTCAAATCTTGTTAAAAATCCCAAAAGCAAACTAGGAGCAAAAAATCAATCAAAATCTTGGCAATCTTTCCTAAACTTTCCTACATCAGTCCTAAGGCTTTGTTTTTGGTATGAATATATCTATTGTTGCAAAAATCTTGAATTTTTTATAAGTTTTCATGCCTCAAAACAATCTAGGAAATCTCATTTTTGGGCTTAAAACATGCAAACTAGCACACAAAGTCTTGAATGAAAAACAAAGTCCAAAAGAGTCATTTTTATTTTGAGTCCAACACAATCTTGAATGACTTAAGGGAAAGAAAAACATCTCTATTCCCTCCCTTTTAATTCAAGCAAAGCGCAAATTCAATCTCGAATGCCTTAAGGTCAAAACAAAGCACTTCAAAGTTCTAAATCAACACGATAATTCAATCTTGAATGCCCAAGTCAAAGCAAACTGCAAATGCTCGGAAGTCTTTTGGAAAAAGAACAAATCAAAGCCTAAACACTTGTGTCTTCAGTTATTCAAATTCAAACATCACTTAATCAAATTTGGGAAAAAGAACAATTTGCTTGATGTGCATTTAGGAGCTTTTATTTTTTTTGCAAATCCTTGTTAAAGTAAACAACATAAAACATTTGAACTCAGACAAGTTCACTTGTTTTACTTTTAGCGAGGCCTATCTGGGAAGAAAAGTGCTTCCTCTCTAGAGAACGACCTCAACCGATATCCCCCTCGGCTGGTATATAAATAAAGTGAAGGAAAAAAGTACTCACTTATATCTCCTAATCCACAGGTGTTCGTGCCAAATACGGTGACTGGGGATGGTAAATATTTCTCCCCCAGCGTTGTTGGCTAGGCTCTTAAGTGAGTCACGGGCAGTCAGCGTAACTGGGTATGGAGACTCCATAGAACCATTACAAACCTGATAAAATAGAGGCTACCCTATCCACATCCGAAGGTATCAAAATCCTTGTGCAAGGACCGATCCAAGGGGTTTACCGGATCACCTCAAGATTACTCACCATTTGTATCCCCTTTTAGGGGGTACCAAGCTGTGGGAAAGCGATTTTGATACTCACCTTCCTTAGGTAGACCTGCTTGAAGTGTTTGACAGTCAAAAACTCTGTGAAAACATTGTTGGAACATACACTTTTTAGAGCTTGTTTAGATTAAAGGTCAGTTATCCTGTTTGTATCTCACAAGGTTGCTTTGTCCCTTGTGGAGATTGTTTTTCCAAAAATCTTTTTGAAATCTACCCTTTGCCATTGGAGAACATTAAACCAATCTACAAAATTGATACTTAGAACAATTTGCAGAGAAACCCTTAGAATCAGATATCCAAAAGTCTTTTTGTCTCAAACCAACTATCAGGAATTTCCCCTAAGATATGCCCAATTTGCTCAAACATCCAAAAGAAAAACTTCCCAAATCCCAAGCTTATCAAGAGAAGAAAGTTGCAAAGAAAAATCTCAAAAGCCATCAATCCTTTGTCCAAGCAATCCAAGTAGAAGAAAAATATCAAGAAAGGCTTGATAATATTGGCTATAATGCAAGAGTCAAATAGTTTGCCTACCAATTCCAAGTGAACCATCGCTACATCAATCTTGAAAGAGAAGATTAGCTGGATCCATCACATGTCCCATTCTACCTTCAGATCTCAAAACCTATCTCGACAGTCCTTCATCCTAGTTTCATCCTAGTTTCACCCTTGCATCATCACCAAACCTTAGTTGCATTCTAGAATCTTCCTTAGTAGCATTCATCATCATCTTCCTAGCAACATCATAGATCATCCATCCCTGTTGCATCTGCATTCATCCTTTTAGAGATAAAATTGTTCCATCATCCTTCACCATCATTCCATCATTCCATCAGCAATCCACAATCAGAATCCCAAATCCTTGATCCAAATCCAGCATCCATTATCTAAATCAGAACCCACCATCTTTTCGAACCAAATCCAGAGACCCAAATCCAAAAGCACTTAGTGTTCAAAACCTTTGAGTTGTTTCCATCCCTTATCCTAAATCAGAAATCATCCCCTTTTTGATAGAGCATTGTCTAAAAGAAATCCAACTTGTCCTTGCACAACCTCATCATCTCAAGCAAGAGATTGGCTTGCATTGATAAGAATCTAGTTGACCGAAGATCATTAGTCTATCCTAGGTTGGCCAAATCCTATCACTGATCCTCCATCGGGAAAAACAAAAGCTCATTTGTTGACACTTAGTAATCTTCCACTAGCATCCCACCAATCTTCCACCCAATCTTGACCCAAATCAGAGCATCTCACCAAGCCTCCATCATTGCCAAGCATTTCACCAATCTATCACCATCTTCCATCAATCTTCTGCCATCCTTGATCCAAATCCAAGAATCTCACCAATCCTTGCATTGCATTATAGAAATTTCATCATCCTTAGAAGTTCCCTAATCTTGCATCCATCATTCTTTAGAATCTTTAGGAAACATCTTGCATCCATCTAACATCTGCATCTCCATGCCTATCGAGACAAGATCCAGATCTAGAAAATGAAGGAACATGAATCCTTATCCAATCACCAGCTCGTCTGATCCCAACATTTCTACCAGTGCAATGGTAGCCTATGATCCCCAAATACAACAAACTGGCAATGCATGGGATGATCCCAATATCCCCTTGGCTCCTCTAGCAATAGAAACATTTGTGAATTATCCAGAGAATCCACCAATAGTCAATACAATCATGGCCCAAAATTGGCAGAGCATGTTCACTAACTTTGCACAAGTGCATACTCCCATTCCGCCATATATCCATCCTTGCTTTCCCATAAGCACTATCCAAATCCCAGCACAAGTATACTCTCCGTTCATCCAACCATTCCTTGATCCAACCTTGCAAACATTTCAAGAAACCTCCACCATTCCCCTTCTTTTGCAAGGAAGCTTCGCCAATCTTGTAACACAAGCTGTAACACCATCTACTCCATTCCCTATCATAGGTACTTCATCATCTGCCATGGCCACTCAAGCTCTTGCTCAAATCCAATGCTTGTCGCAAAATCAACTCCCACCTCTTACACAAACCTTTACACAAGCAGTTCCGCCACATTCCATGGGCCAAGCAGCACCCTTCACTCCGAGAGGGACGCAATCATCCTTCCCCTTCACTTCACAAGCTTCCACATCCACAACTTTTATGCCAGGAGGGACGCAATCATCTTTTCCTTTCACTCCACAAGCTTCGGCATCCATACCATCATTTCCAGGGTCAACACAATCATTTCCCTCTTTTGCCCAACAAGCCTCAACATCATCTATTCCGGGGGCAGCGCAATCGCTTCCCTTTCATACTCAGCAAGCTTCCACATCAACATCACCCTTTTCATGGGGAGCGCAAACATTCTCTTCCTCCCCCCCCACCAAGCATCTACCCAGGAACAAGCCCAACAAAATGCCTTCACCACAGGAATGCCTTCCATGGGTTTTTCAAATCCACCATTCATGTCCCAAACTCCCATCACATCTACCTTCCCAGCATCCGTTGCAACACAATTCCCACCACACACTAGTTCTCGTTGGCGCCTCACTCAAGAAGACATGAAAGCCTTTGGCATACCAACCCACTCCCCTACATCTGTGTTTGCAAATCAACAAGCCACCTTCCCACCAGCAACACCACAACAACCATCACAACCTCCACCAGCTTCATCTTTCGCAAGCTATCCATTCCCAACACCTAGTGCTTTTCAGCAAGTTCCTCCACCTCAACAGCAAAATTCCTCTCATTCTGCAAGTTATCTTGCCCAACCACCCTTTGCTCCAAGCTTCCCTACATCAATTCCACCCTTAAGCAATGCGGGAATGCACCCGACCTATATCAGCCAACCACAAAGCCAAGTTCAGCAAGGGCCAACCTACCAACAAGCTGCATCATTCCACCAGCCTCCCCTGCAAAAACCATACTTCCAGTCACAACAACAAATCCCCGTCATCCCACAACACCAGCAAGCAGTCCCATATCCTCTACCACAATATACCCCCACACCGCATCAGCAGTATCCTCCCTAGAAAACATCGCTCCAAAGTCCACTCCAATCCACCTATCCTGTTGGGCAATCTCCATATCCCGCTTCACAATACCAACCTCAAATGGGAGTACCCGCTCCAACACCAATAAATGCCAAGTGGGAAGCCATGAAGAATGCTCTCAAGGAGCTTCAAACCAGTACCGAGAACAAAACCTTCAAGTTCGAGGAGGTGTGTCCTTACCTGTTTGACCGATCAATTGCCACCATTCTTTTCCCCAAGAACTTTGAGACACCTAAATTCGATAAATATCGGGGGAAAGGAGACCCAGTCAATCATATTAAATAATTCTATATGGCATGCCAAGAAGTGGCTTATAGTGATAATTATCTTTTATGCCTATTCCCCAAAAGCTTGGGAGGAACTGCTGTTGAGTGGTTTTACAAAATACCATGTGGGACCATCACAACTTTTGTTGAACTCTCCGAGAAGTTCATTGCCCATTATGCCCACAATGTTGAGAATGAGTTGACCCTCTTAGACCTCTGCAACTCAAAGTAGAAAGAAGGAGAAAGCCTAGCAAAATACCTGCAACGATGGTAGAATCTTTCCACCAGGTTATCATACCAACCACCTGAGAAGCATTTGACCAAAATCTTCATTGATAATCTGCATCCTAAGCTATCCCACTTCATGAGGATGAACTATCTCCAAACCTATCAAGATATCAAGAGAAAGGGGATAGATATTGAAAAGGCCCTCCTAGATAAAGGCACAATCTGACACTTCAAAAATGATTCCCAAAATAAACCTAGCAATGATAAATCTCGTTATTGGAATTGTAACAAGAATGTTGTTATTGATGGAGCCACTGATACCAAGCATGTTCAAATTATTGTGGCTGGTCCTACATCAAACCCTGCATACTAACAACAACAAGCGTTCGTCTATCAACAACCTCCTCAAGTCCATCAACAACCCATGCAACAATATCATTCTCAGAATAATCAGCAGAATTATCAGCAGCAAGCCCATCAAGCTTATCAAGGTAATCCGAACAATCAGGTCAATGCTATTAATGCTGCTCCCAAACAAAACAAGCCCAGAGCTCAAAACAATCCAAGGAAGACCTTCACACTGCTGGGTGAACCTCTGGATGTTATCTTTCACCCAATGGCCAAGGCCAACTTGATCACGTATCTACCAATCCAGCCAGTTGATGGTACCACTCCCAAGCCCGATTGGTACAAAGATCATGAGTATTGTGATTATCATTGTGTCAAAGGACACACTACCCTGAAGTGTATGAGACTCAAAAACAACATCCAAGATCTCATTGACCAAAAGGAGATCCAAGTAGATACACCTTCTCAAGCCTCACCAAATGCCAACCTGCAAATCTATCAGAATGTGTTCCCACAACACAATGCTGGGAAGAACCAAGCTAATACCAATCATCTCCAGAATCATGGTAAAGGCAAACAAGAAGATCACACTACTGCCTATATCAATTATGATAAATTTGTTAGATGTATAACCCAAGTTGAGCCCACAGTCAATGTCATCCATGTCAGAGGGGTAGATAGTCAATGTGTTGTTACCACTCGTAGAGGCCAGATAACTATCGCTGGTGCCCGTGCAAGACTAGTACATAATGCACACAATGCACAATACAACCTCATAGAACATCTTGGGAACACACCAACCCAAATCTCCATCTTGGACCTTCTCCACACTTCACCCCTCCATCAAGAGATTCTTGACCGAGCTCTCAAAGAAGGACATGTCCCGACAAACATTAACACCACCCAGTTTGAGACCCTTGTGGGACATCTATCCACATCATGTGCTTTATCCTTCAAACCATCCAACATACCAAACGTTGCACCTGACCACACTCCCTCTCTGCATCGTCGTTATGGTCAGAGACTTTTCTATCAAATGGGTCTTAATAGATAATGGCTCGGCCCTAAACTTGTGTACTCTCAAATTCATTTAGAAAATTGGGTTCACGAAGGCCGACATATCACTTGAAGTCATCACCATGAAAGCCTATGAAAACTTGGAGCGTACCTCTGAAGATACTGTTACTTTTCCTATTCAGCTGGGCCTAACAACACAAGATACCATTTGCCATGTTGTTGATCTTGACTTACCATTCAATATCCTCCTAGGTCGGCCATGGATTCATTCCATCAAGGCTGTACCATCTACTTACCATCAGTGCATCAAATTTTCACATCAAGGTGCTGAGGTTACCATTCATGCTGATCCCCAACCCTTCGCATACTGTTGTGCGATGGAAGCATCATTCCCTTATTCCACTCACTGTCTTGGAACTGACATTGGTACTTCTGTTGCCAGCTTGTCCCTATCCCATTCCGATCCAGAGACTATCCTCACCTCCACCCTCTCTTCCATCAAGATCAATAACTGGGGTTGTGGTGAATACAACCTACATGATGCATTTGCCATAGGGGCGCTCCCACTTGATCTGCATACCCAAGGGTTCCCGAGTCATCAAAGCAAGCCTGTTGAAGCAATTCATGAAATCAAGAGAATGGGACCTATGACTTTTGAATCCCATGGGAACATAAACAGTCAAGAGATGGATCTTGACATCAATAGGTGGTTGTACAAAGATCCCCCACCACCTGACACTCAACTTCTTGACTATTTCAAAGACAAATATCCGCAATCACACAAGTATGCCACTAAACAATGGAAATATCAAGGCGGTGGTCTAGGACCACAGGAAGGTGGAAGCAAAGACTCGATCACAACATCAAAGAATCCTCAACATCAAGGCCTTGGCTTTAATACCCCTCGCCTGCATATACAAGAGCCCAATACCACAACTGGGGGCATCAACATGACTAGCGTTCCCTTCTTGAATAGCCAGGATGACCTCGTAGAAATTGAAGACATCCTTGAAGAGAAAGAAATTAGATCCTATGATGATATCTTTGATGATGACACCCTCCTGGGGACTTCTGTCCTCCAACAAATTACCATCAATCTCATAGAACTTCCCCTCACCCACCTTGAACTCATAAACTGGGACCAACAAAGCATCACACACATCGATGAGTTCCAAAGCATGGAAGCACTCATAGAATTCATGGGGGCATCAGGCCAGGTAGTAGATCAGGATTCAGAGTCAACTCATATCTATAGGCTTGACCCCAAAGGATATTTTGGGGAGGAGGCAAGCTTTAGCTGCAAAAGAGGAATAAAAAGAGTAAAACATAAATCTTTATGTGAAAACCCTTTTGGGACACATTCTGATTCCAAAATAGTAAAAATAAAGAGCGTATCTTCTAGTGAAAACTTGGCAATTCAAGCGCTAGAAGATGAAGACTTTCCTCTTCCTCCTATTTAGGATTACAGACCCAAGCAATCACCAATCATCATAGAAGAAACCAAGCCAGTCAACTTGGGTACATAAGAATATCCGAGAATCACCTACATTGCGGCCAATCTGACAGAGGGTGAAGAAATGGCTTTCATTGCACTCCTTAGAGAATCAACTATAAACTTTGCATGGTCATATGCACACATGCCTAGGCTTGATCCTAATCTTGTCGTCCATCATCTAGCAGTGGACCCTAATGTCAAACTAGTAAAGCAGAAGCTGAGAAAAATGCATCCAAAAGTCACCTTATTAGTCAAAGTAGAGCTTGAAAAACTCCTCCAAGCCAAGGTTATTAGAGCAATAGATTACTCAGATTGGATCTCCAATATGGTACCATTTGTGAAGCCTTCAAGTGACATCAAAATTTGTACAGATTTCAGAGACCTCAACAAGGCATGTCCTAAGGATGATTTCCCACTACCCAACATCGAAATGATTGTAGATCTCATAGCGGGCCATGAAATGTTGTCGCTCATGGATGGCTTTTCAGGCTACAATCAGATTCATATAGCAGAAGCAGATCAACATAAAATATCATTCACAACTCCATGGGGTACCTTCTGCTATAACATGATGCCATTTGGACTAAAGAATGCAAGAGCCACATATCAGAGAGCGATGACAACAATCTTCCATGACATGATCCACAAGATCCTAGAAGACTATGTGGATGACATTCTTGCAAAATCTAAAACACGCCATGAACACCTTGACATTCTTGAGAGTGTGTTTGATCGCCTGCATCATTATGGGTTAAAACTCAATCTAAAGAAATGTGTCTTTGGTGTTACATCTGGAAAGCTTCTAGGCTTTATAGTATCACGACGAGGCATAGAGATTGACCCCAAGAAGGTCAAAGCAATAATAGAAATGCCTCCACCAAGAACACTCAAACAGCTCAAAAGTCTACAAGAAAAGCTTCAATCAGTGTGTCGGTTCATTTCTCAGCTAGCAGACAAGTGCCAACCTTTCACACATCTCTTATGCAAAGACACAAGCTTCAAATGGGATCTTGTATGTCAGAAAAGCTTTGACAAACTCAGAGAGTATCTAGCCAACTCTCCAATCCTAGTACCACCAGTTCTAGGAAACCCTCTCATACTCTATATCTCGACAACTACTACAACACTAGGGGCACTCTTATTTCAGCATGATGATGAAAACAAAGAGAGAGCCATCTACTACATTAGTCGAACTCTTGTCAGCTATGAGCTTAATTATTCACCCATGGAAAAAGCATGCCTTGCAGTAGTCTTTGCCACTCAAAAGCTCAGACATTATATGCTCAGCCACACAATCAGGCTCATTTCAAAGGTGGACCCCCTCAAATATCTATTATCAAGGACAACTCTCACAGTCCATATGGAAAAATGGGTCATGTTACTCAGCGAGTTTGACATCCAGTATATTGATCAAAAAGTAATCAAAGGACAAGTAATTACTGATCAGCTAGCAGAGGCACCATTGGTGGATGCTTATCCACTAATTATGGAATTCCCTGATGAACACTTATGTATGATCAAAGAACAACCCATGTGGAAGCTATACTTTGATGGCTCCTACACATTACATGGATCAGGGGTAGGAATCCTATTTGTCACACCTCAAGGTGACTACATCCCAAAATCATTCAAGTTGGGATTCCCATGTACTAACAACATCATAGAATATGAGACACTCATCTTAGGTCTCAAAAAAACCATTCAATGGAATATCATAGAATTGCAAGTGTTTGGAGATTCACAGCTGATTATCAAGCAAGTCCTAGATGAATATCAAATGAAGGATGACAAGCTGCTACCCTACAAAGAACTAGTGGACAGACTGAAAGAGCATTTCTTGAATCTACAATTCACACAAATACCAAGACTTCAGAACAAAGTGGCCGATGCAATGCCAACTATTGGATCCTTGTTAGAAATCCCACGCGACGCCTCACAGTATGAATTCCTAGTTGAGCAGCTACACACACTAGCTTATGAGAACGCCGATGCAGAAATGGTGTGTGTCTTGGTTGGTCCTCAATCCTCGTGGTACCATGACATCCATGCATATATAAAAAAATGGTATCATATCTCCCCATCTCACCAACAACCAACGCCAAAACCTTATTCACAGAGCTTCCCGCTACACTCTTGTAGCCAACACCCTTTATCGTCGAGGGTATCACAATATCCTCTCTAGGTGTTTAGATTCAAACGAGGTTGTCCTGGCTTTACAAGAAGTCCACGCTGGAATTTGCGGTGCCCACACGAGTGGTATGGTTCTAGCCAAGTAGTTGCTTCGAGTTGGGTATTATTGGCCAACCATGGAACATGATGCTTGTGAGTTCGTCAGAAAATGCTTACCATGTCAGCAGCATGCATGCAAATTTGATTCATGCACTAGCACAAGACTTGCAGCCCATTGTGCCACCTTGGCCATTTTCATGTTGGGGCCTTGACCTTGTCGGCTTAATCACTCCCCTTTCCTCGGATGGACACAAATACATAATAACTACCACAGAGTACTTCACCAAATGGGTTGAAGCAATTACTCTCACCCTAACTACTGGCATTCAAATATCCAAGTTCATCCTTTACCACATCATCTGCCGCTTCGGCATACCATCTACCATCTTCACAGACCGTGGCACACCTTTTGAAAACTAGCATGTGGATGATTTGTGTGCCAGACTCCACATCCATCACCGTTTCTCTAGTCCATATTTCCCTCAAGGAAATGGCCAAGTTGAGGCAACCAACAAAACTATCTTGAAAATCCTCAAGAAGGTTGTCAATGATTCTGGTCATGACTGACATCTTCAAATCAATCCCGCCCTTTGGGCCTACCGCACTTCTTATCGCACTCCCACAGGCACCACCCCAT
The DNA here is from genome assembly GCA_027943335.1 of Chamaecyparis obtusa. Classification (NCBI taxonomy): domain Eukaryota; kingdom Viridiplantae; phylum Streptophyta; class Pinopsida; order Cupressales; family Cupressaceae; genus Chamaecyparis; species Chamaecyparis obtusa. The sequence goes on from BSBK01006239.1 coordinate 92,116, forward strand.
ATTCCCTTGTATATGGTGTCGAAGCCATTCTGTTGATCACGGTCGAGCTCCCATCATTGCAAGTCTCCATGAAGAACTACACCACGGATGAAGACTATCGTGTGGCCCGTCTCACACAGCTAGACCTATTAGATGAAAAGAGACAGCAAGCATATGATCACCTGGTTGCATACCAGAATCAACTCAAAAGGAGTTATAATAAGAGGGTCCATCCTAGATAATTCCAGGTCGGTGACATGGTCCTCAAAGAAAATCAGGTCCAAGCAAATCGATAAAAGAAAGGTAAGTTTGAGCCTACTTGGTTGGGCCCCTATGTTGTCACAACATGCTTCGGCTCCGGAGCTTATTAGTTATCTACACCAGAAGGTGAACCTTTGAATGATCCAATCAACATCATACATTTGAAGAGGTTCTATGCCTGAACCAGATCCTACATATTCAGAAAATCCATAAAAATTGGAAAAAGTAAAAAAATACAAAAAAACAAAAAAAACAAAAAGAAAGAAAAGAAAATAATCGTCCAATGGTGAAAACTTGGCAATTCAGGCACCTTGGACAAGTATGTTGGTGAAAACCTAGCAAATAGGTGCCATACATAGTGGACTGAATCATTATCTATCAAACTCCCATCCCCCCATCCCACCATCTCAGTCCTTTTTCTACCATCCCCATCCCCATCCACCATCCCCCAATGTTCCTCTTTTTCTAATCCTCAAGCAAATCCGCAATCCCGCCTGCACATATCTTGTACCATATCTTGTATCATATCATGTATATCCTGTATAGCGCAATCCTTTTTGTACCATATCCTATATAACAAGATCTTCCTATCCCAAAGCCCGAGCTTATGTACATATCAGTTGTATATCTTTTCCTGTCCATTGTACATATTGTCCCTTTTTGTTGTACATAGTCCTTGTCAGTCTCGCAGCAGCATTTGATCCGAACTCTTATCCTACCCAGCCTCATACTTTAGCAACATCAATTGTCGACTATTCTTGCTCACCGTGATTATTCTTTGACTTCATCTTTTGCCAGTGAACAACAACACTCATTCTCTCATCAATCAGCGGTCCTTGAGGATGTATCTTTCCTCCTGTCAGATCTAATCTTTCACCAATCACACTAGGTCCGTGTCGATGTATCCTTCCACACGTTCAGACCCATCTTCCCACCATCAATCAAATCCGTCCCATCAAATCTCTCTCCTTGGCAAAGGATGTCTTTTTGAGTTGTCATTTTGGTCTTCGATTTTGTCCTTTGGATCTTGTTAATCTTTTACGGCTTCTCGTTGTTCTCTACTCAAAGTCACCACAATCCTTTGTATCATGGTGCATTGCGAATGAGGACAATCTGGGGCAAGGTCTTTTTCATCTTTTGCTTCTGCCTGTGAGTCAGTCGGATGTGACCCTTGCACGGTTCACCTGTGATCTTCTGGGTTACATGGTGCACTTGGGACATGTTGTTTGTTTGTGGTTTCTCCCACATCATTTCCACCATGATTCCTCTTGGGTTCATGCGTGATGCTGGGGCAACCCTGCGTGTCTTTTTAGTGTCAGTCCTATGCAACGCTGGTGACAAGGCCTCATGATCCTAGTATCCTTGGCAGGTCTCTAGCATTTCTATATTAAACTAGGTTGTGCTCTCCACATTTGCACTTGGAGCTCCCGAAATCCCTTGCATTCTGCATCATATAGATTAATCTTGCATCCTCATATAGCTGCCTTCTGCATTTTGCATTCCATCTCATCTTGCATTCACCCATCTTTGCTCTTGGAAGCTTGGTTATTTATCTCCCCTTCTTCCTAGGTCCCTCCCTTTTTGTTTCCTTTCGAGAAACTTCCACAACGTTTCCTCCTTGCGTTATTTTCTCGAGGGGGCATAACCCCTTATTCCTCTGAATTCTAGCTTGGGACATCTTATTTTCTTGTCTTTGACATCATGCCACTTGCGGCATCACATCAAAGAGGGGCAAAATGTAGACACCTAAATTTTTTTTAAAAAATAAAGTACTTTTATTTTCTAAAAAACCCCTGATGACATCATCATTTATTAATTAATTAATTATTTAATTAATTCATTTATTTTTATGTCATTAAATCCCTTTATCTTAATTAAAAATATTTAATTAAGAAATCCCTCCCAAAAATGTTTAAATTTTATTTAAACACTCTTTCCCTATTTATTAATTATTTAATTAATAAATTGACCAAAAATAATAATTTATTTATTTTTTTCCAAAACTTTAGAAATATCCTAAAAATGACTAACCTCTTCTAGAATCTTCTAATCCTTCTTTAATTTTGATTAAAGGCTAATCCCATCATTTCCTAACCCTAATCCCAACTTAAAAATATTTAATTAAGATTAAATGTTAAACCCTCATGTTTATTAAATTTATTTTAATAAATATCTTCTCAAACCTAAAAACCTTTTGAAATAAATAAATCTTTATTTATTTCCTAAATTCCTATTATCCTTAGAAAATCCTAGACCCTTCTAGAAAGTCTTCATCCTCATCCAAAGCCTAGACTCTTCTAGAGGAAGTCAATCCTTATCTTTGACCTTAACCCTAGCCCTAACCTTATCCCAAACCCTGACTCAACCTCCTAACCCAACCCTTTCCAAAATCCTATAAATACTCCTCATTTCTAAGAGCAAAAACCAATTCCATTTCATTTACATAGTAATGTTATAATGTTAGTTTGCATCTAAATCCTTAAAGCTTTCATACTAATTGTTAGTTTTAATCATTTTCAAGCTTTCTTAGAACACACCATAGCTTAGCAATAATGGATTAACTTAGTTTACTTCACTGTTTTGCATAGCTTAGCATAATCTCACACTTTATTTGGATTAAAATCAATATAGCATAATCATATTTGTTTCTTAAATCTCCATTAAAGCCTTCTTGAGTTCTTGAGGCCTTAGGGGCAATTTTGGGTGTTCTACCCAATATTGTGCCATTTTTGGGGTTTTCATGAGTCTCAATCCATTCAAATCTGCATTAGGAACATGCTCCGGGTGCTTTGAGAGCACACCCACATCCCTCTTATCAGAGCAAATCAAACAGTGCTTGGGTGCACCTGTTTAGGCTCAATCTAAGGTGGCTTAGCTTAGATGTTCTTGTTTTGAATTGATATGATGCTAGATTAGAACTTAACGTTTGACTGATTTGAGCCTTTCAAAACAAATATAGATAGCCTTGCTCACATATACTTTCAACAATTTTTCATGTTTGATTTGACTTATAGATTTAGATCTGTTATCTGTTTATGCTATCAAATTGAGGATTAGAAAACTCATAGGTTTGTCATTTTATATTTTTATACAAACTTGGCATAGTAAGGTTATGCTGTCGAAATTTTGAGAGAAAATTCATCCTAGAACACCTAGAAAATAAAAAATTAATCTCTTTATAGTTAGTTCTATAGTATGACTGAATTAAATAAATGGGTTGTTGTCAAAAACCCAATTTGAGTGAAAATTCCTTATTCTAAAAAAAAAACCTCATTCTCTCTGTAAAAATATACAGTAAAAAAAAATACTAGAAAGGACAAGAATTAGTGTTCTATGTTTTAAGTGGTTGTATATTTCAACAATAATGTTAAGAGGAAAATACTGATTAGAAGAAAAAAATAAAATATGCTATCAAAAATTTGTGATTTACCCATATTTCCAATTTTGGAAAAAAAAGACACAGTCTGTTATTTCTGTTTTTGAAAATAAACAGACTTGTCAAAACATGAATTTTAATATATATTGGTAGTAATTCATTTCTTAAAAAATGGGTTTAAAAAAAAAATAAAAATAAATATCTTTTAAAAGAAATTCTTTTATGCTAACAAAATTTAGCAAAGCAAAAATTATATAACTGAAAAGTTTTATTAAAAATTGTTTGTTTTTTTAAAAAATGAATTGAATGGGGAAGTGGGGGCCACCGCACCCCCACCATCCCCGAGGTAGCAGAGTACCCTGCCAGGCAATACCCAAGGTACCGTCGACAGGGAGTACCCTGTCGGCGGTACTTTGGAGTATCGTCCGCCAGTGGTCCCCTCTTCTTTCTGTGCACTGCCTCGTTAAGAGGTAAAGCGCCTTTCTATTTCACATAATAGTTTTTATTTTATTTTATTTAAAAGTTTTAATTTAACAGTCACTTTTTCTTATAATTTATTTTAATATAAATAAATTTTATTGTTATTTTATATTTAATAATTAATAAATTTTATTAATATGTTTTGTTTAATTGTTAATATATTTTATTTTAATATTAGTAAATTTTACTAATATGTTTTACTTAATTTTGGTAATGGAATTTCATTCAACATCGTTAATTTTTGTTAATGAAATTTCTTATTTATCAAAAGCACAATTTTGTCAGAGAATTTAATCAAGGGTCATTAGTATATAGTTCTCATAATTTTGTTTTAATCAATCGATCATAAGAGTGTCAATTGTAGGGCATTTAAACTTTAACCTTACAAATTTAATTATTGTCATTCATAGAACAATAATTTTGGTTATTTTCTATCGAAATTGGGTATTTTCGTTATGATGGACTCTACGGTATTTTTTAGGTAAGTTAATTTGCTTATGATATTATTGGACATGATTATTGTGAGAATTTCCTAGTGGACCCTTTTTTTGAATTCACTTATGATGATTATGGAGCATATTGGATTATGGTTTTATTTCAGTTCAAATTGATGTGATTGTGTATTCTTCGTGTCTTCTTTTACATTATGGGATGTCAGGTTCTAGATGACCTAGGAGAATACAGAGGCTGGGGTATGTGTCAGGTATTCATGTTTTTCAGTTATGTCTGGTGTGTGTGCACTCTATCTAATTATCATTCCTATTGGACCACTGGGCTCATGATATACTGTATTTTGTTTGTGGTATCTTTGTGACTATATTTAGTTCTTGTGTGAATTTGGATATGAGGTTACGTAGATGTATACCTGATTAGATCTAGGAGAGATCTTTGAGCCTAGGGTAGTTTACCTAGTTATGTGATAGGAGGTGGCTTGCAATAAGCGTTGAGGCCCACAAGTGGCTGTCAGGATCACTTATTGTAAGTTATTCTAATCAAGTGAAAACCTAATATAACATTGAGAGATATTAAAATGAACTTAATAAGATAGTTTCCTCTCCCATGCTTAAGTGCTAGTACAAACTGAGATGAGGATGAGATGATGCTTGCCGCCTATTGAGGTGTGTGTTCTAGCATAGTCATTGGCTTTGTCAGCATGAGAAGACATTGATATCATGTATGGTCACTTGAGTGCCGAGATCCAGAGAGATTATCAGGACGAGACTCAAAGGTTGGACGTACATGATGACACCTTCCTACATATAGTATAGTTATCCTACATTTGTCAGTTGCCTCTGGATTAGTGAGTCATACCTTTCACTATACTTGTTGACCTTGAGTTAGTAAGCTATCAAGATTCCTTTCCTAGTGGTATTTCTTGATTTGACTTGATTATCTGTTTGGGGTCCGATGTTATCTCCTTAGCACGGTGGGGTAGACCTTTGTGGTTCTACATGGACGGATGGTAGTGATTCTTTACCATTCGAGATTCGACATCCTGGTGTCGGTGCTTGATGGTGTCTTGCAGTTGGATTCCTTATGTTACTTCTTCATTGATGTTCTTTATATTTATTCTTTTAATGTAAATCTTGTATTAGAGTATCGCATGTGATACCTAATTTGGATATTGTAATTTAGTTGTTAGAGTGAATACTGCATACCCTACGACATGTGCAGTGGATGTATGTTTATTAGGATTCATGGTTATTCATGAGATGTAATCATTATGATGTAATTATTGTATTTAATTTATGGAATCTTTTGTTGATGTTATTAGATGAGTTATGGTAGAAAGTAATACTACATCATGGGACCCATTAGATTTGTAACCTAAATTTGCGATGTGTATTATGTGAGTTAATGGTTAATGCTTTCATGTGATTGTATATCTTATTTGTAAACTTTAGAAGAAAAAAAATTGTTCACCAAACTTAGTATCATGTTTTAGGTTAGTTTCTTTTGGGTTCCCTAGAGGGGTTGTTACATGTTGAGAATAATGTTCAAACCTTCACAATATAGGAAATTCAATTCCGCATGCAAAGGTTAGAACTCAACTCCACAAAGAGCTTTGTTTACATCAATTCCTAATTTCTCCTAATTTCAGTTGTGAACTCAAGTCTGATTTTCTAATTGCTCTTGTTGAAAACACTTAACTCAAAATTGACTAATTCTTTTAATTTAATTTATTCAATTTTGATTGTGTAACTTAATGCATTCTAATTAATTTAAAAAATAATAATATTTAATCTACTTTAATTTTCCACATGCTATTTAATTTCTCAATTAATAAATACCTTTTATTTGAAAAAGTTAATTTTATAACTAAATAAATCTAAAGTGAATGTATTTAATTAATTCTCATTAATTAAATAATTATATTTTCCTATTAAACCTTTTAATTAAAATCATTAAATTTAATAAATGTATTTAGTTAATTTTTAATTAATTAAATACTCTCACATTTAAATAGCAATAAATAAATAAAATTTAATTTATTTAAATTACATAATTAATCAAAATAAATTATCTAATTATAACAATCACATCAATAACCAAAATCAACTAAACTTAAAGAACCACAACCATGCTCAAGAAAGGAACTATAAACTCACATCACCTGGACGAGTTTGGAAAGGGTAAAATATCATAATCTTGTCCACTATTTCAGGACAATAGAATGACTTAGGTTGGAATTTGGATCTGAATATTATCTCCCCTCTTTTACCATTGAGACTAGTGATAGGGCACGTTCATCTTGACAATTCAGGGAATTCGATGTCGGGTGGATCTCGCAAGAAGGTAACTATGACTCCATCCCTCAACAATATCAAACACATCATACAGGAAAATAAAAGCGTACACGATCACCATACACATGCAAGTATGGGGTAAGTATAATCATGATCATAAGCATCATTTTAAAACATGTAAATCATCATCATAACTAACATCATCTAACTGCATCAATATAACAACCATAATAATCCATTTATTAAAATCACCATGTAGTGTCATACATCCAAAACCATAATATAACTGAAATATCAACGCACGCATAAAAGTGGCCTAAAAGAGTTTGACAATATAAAACTAAAAATCAAACTATGGGTGGGCACTAAACCTTCGGTCCGGTTATCCAATTAATTTGCTTGTCTGTCCTTCTTTGATATATCAACTATGTACCATTTGTGAGATTAACTCTTCATCTTGTGGTCCTTCATCCTAGTTATTAGACACTTTGACAAGTCTTAATTGCTTTCTATCAATCAAACACAATCAAGTTGGTCACAAGTCCCCTCTACCTAGGCATTCAAGCCTTAACTCCAACACCTTGTACCTTGTTCAAACTCAAACAAATCCTCAAACAACATCTTTTTGCCTGCTACTTGAGATATGTCATTGGTTTGAAAACTAGGATATAGACCTAATTTGCTCTATTGCATGTAGCTCTCGGTCACCATCATATTTCATGCCAGAGAAAACTAGAAGTCAAAATCAGAGAGTTGACTCGAAAGGAAAGATCGTAGACACTTCTATTACTGAACCATCAATGCATCACAAACTGAAATCAAGATCCAAATCAAAATTGAAGTCAAAATCCAAATCCAAATTAAAAACTCCTCATCAATCCTCTAGCACCAAATACATCGAGCCAAACATGTCGAGATATAATTAGGGATCTAGTTAAGGGCATCATACCCATCATAGTGACAATTCATCAGACCATGAGGAACATAATGAGTAATGTATTGAGGAACTCAATCAGGAAGAAATCAATAAATGCCAACAAGATAAACATTTCCAAAAAATGATGCAAATACTCCTTCAACAAGACAAATACAAGTATTTTATGCATCTAGCGTCAATAAGGATAAAACTACCTGCAAATTTTGACGTGGAAAGATCAATACAACACAAAGAAGAGACCCCTATAACAATTCTAAATAAACAATTGTAGGACATGCAATGTGAACTCAGAGAATTGAAGAGAGAAAAAGAACAAGCTTCCAACAAGTACTCCCTTGAGTCTATATGTATGTTCCCATTTGACAAAAAATTGTATGTGCCACCATTTCCTCCCAAGGTAGAAATTCCCAAATATGACAAATACGATGGAAATGGTGACCCCCAAGATCATGTAAGGGAGTTTTGTGCTCTTAGTATGGAATTCATGCATGAATAGACCTATCTCATGAGACTCTTCCTCAAGAGTGTCGACGAACAAGCTATGAGTTGGTTCACAAAACTTGCACCAGGAATCTAAACATTTGATGAACTTATCAAGAGGTTCATACAAAAATACTCTTACAACATCCAACATATGGTCACCATGCTTGATTTATGTAATGGAAAAAAATGAAGTGGTGAGCCTTTCATCACCTTCCTCCGAAGATGGAGAAGTCTCTTTGCGTGATACCCAAGGCAAACTCTCAAGCCAAAGAAAATTGACATCTTTATCAACACCCTTGTATCAAAAATGAACTTCACACTACAAATGTAGACCCACCTCTCATTTGACAAGTTGGTGGAAAGTGTTATTCAAATTGAGGACGTACTCATCAAGAAAGGAGAAATCACCTTGCATAAATATAACAAGTCAAATAATTCCAACAACAACCATAACAAGGATAAGAACAAGTACTTGAACAAAACCAAAGATGTGGTCAATGATGGGGTAGTTGGTACAACCAACATAAAACCAAAGGAACCAATCTTCGATCTATCTAGTAGAATTCAAGTTGCTAAGAACAATCAAAATCTCTCACTTGCTCCAAGAGTCAACCAAGACTCCAACAAAGACAAAGCACCATGGGTACCTACAACTAAGCTTGATTTCACTCCTCTCAAAGAACCCCTTGATGCCGCTTTAAAAACATTGTTGGATAACAAAATCATTATCTTTCCAAATAACTCAAAACCATGGGAGCCAGAAGTGAAGCCTAACTGGTGGAATGGCAACCATTATTGTGATTTCCATCACAACAAAGGACATCTAACCAACACATGCATGAAGTTGAAGAATGTCATCCAAGACCTTATCGATAACGGAACCATTACTGTTGATAGTCATCATTCTAACAACAATCACAAAGCATTTAAGAAACCTCTTCCCTCCTAAAAGCAAGGAGAGTCATTAAAGGGAAAGGACACTAAGGTAAACTATACCTATTCCAACAATGATAACATGATAAGCATGGTCGAAACATCCAGTCACTCCATTAACATGCTTGTAATCAAAGATAAACAAAAAGTGGAATCATCCAATGCGATGACCTGAAGCCAATAAAAAATCATTCTGAAAGGGGTAGGCTCATTCTCCTCTTCCAAGAAACTTGCTACCATGACATCAAAACCAAGTGTGTCAAAACAATTGCCATTGACATCTTTATCATCCGATTACAGCCTAGTCGACCAATTACAATGAACCTCGACAAATTTTTTGATCTTTGAACTAATGAAAATATCTCCCACACATAGAGAGATCCTAGAACAATCACTCTTGGTTGCCAATGTGGAAAAATACCTTGATGTCGATCAGTTTGAATCCATGATCGGTCACATAACCTCACAATATTACTTGTCTTTTTCTAACGAAGACAACAAATCTTTGTACCATCCACATAATAAACCCTTGCACATTGAGGTGATCATTCGTAAACATTGAGTCAAACATGCCTTGATAGACGTAGGCATCAGTTTGAACATTTTTAGTTTCAACTTGGTTAAGGCATTAGGCTTCTTAGAGCACGCTATTGATCCTTGAAGGAAAATAACCATCAAAGCATATGATGAAGAAGAATGGTCATCAAAGGGACTTGTGTTACCCATCAGAGTAGGACCAGTCAAAAGAGATTTGACTTGGCATGTGCAGGATCTTCCTCTCACCTATAACATCTTAATGTGGAGGCCTTGGATCCATGAATGCAGGTTGTTCCATCAACATATCATCAAAGTATAAAGTTTTCATATAATGGAGTACAAATAACCATACTAGAAGATGTGAGCTACTCCTACAACACATTGAAGAAAATAGAGAGCATGGTTCCCCACAGTAAGGAAGCCTCCTTGAATCAACCAACTGAGAATAACAGAGAGTCTCTCATGAAAATCTTTGAAGAGAGATGAAACTTAAAGATGTAGGAATGAGAGAGTATAAATTGGACTCACTGTCTTCTTTGGAAAATCTCCCTACATCACCCAAGTCTTATAGGAGACCATCAACATCCTTTCAACCCTCTAGCACAAAATCTCCAACTATTCATGAAGGGACATGATTTGTAAAGGCTAATGTATCTCTTGAAGAGTAAAATGAGGAAAAATTTGTCCTTGCATGGCTATATAGAGGAGAAGAACATGACTAAGAGGTAAAAAATGTGGAGATATCCCCAAAAAAAGATGGGAAGGGATATGAGCTCATGAAGCAAATGAGATATAAAGGAAAGGGACCCATTGGCAGACACAACAAGGGACTTACTGAGTTCATACATATGGAGTTACGGAGTTCAAAAGACAAAACAAGGCTGAGGTACCATGAGAAAAGGTTTAACCCATCATCTAGACAAGGTCCTATATTTGATTGAGTTGAAGACTTTGATGATGAATTTGGAGAAGAAGAGATAATACCCATGTCCTTTGAAAGGTTGCTACACATACAAGAAGAGAATCCTGATTATCAAGGGAAACCCTACCTCCCAAACCCACCTAGAGATCCCTTCGAACCAAATCAACCAGCTAAAGAAGCACCAATGATTCAACATGAGTCTGATCATCAACAAATAGAGAATGAAATAGGCTTAGATCTAGAAAATGGACAGGAGGAAAGATATCCTAACTGGGGGTAGTTGGTCACAGTTACCCAGGTTCTTGATATGCTTTACTATGCTAGTCAGGAAGAGACTTATGTACTTCAACAAATGGCTTCGCAAGAAGTAGAACATCAACAAGAAGAAACCCTTACTAAAGAGGAAGAAGATGCACCTATGACCCTAGCCTGTTTCTTGAATAGATTTGTGGATAGTCAAACTGTTTCTCATGAGTATGAATGGGATTTCCTCTTTGATGTTGCAATTGATATAGAAGTGGATGTGATACACAAGTATACACCTCAATATGAATGTGGAGAAAGATCAAATGTAAGGTCTACGATAGTCCTTCCACAAAACAATAATAGAAACTTTGAAGAGGGTGATAGACATTTTGATGTCATGACTAGACCAACACTAAGATTTGTTGATATTTTTTGGCATAACTAATGTAGCAATGGTAAGTGACTTTTGGAGCTGTAATGATATAGATTTGATTGCATGATGAACAATTATTGGGTTGTCATTGATGTCAAGTATTGACCTAGTGTTCATAGTATGTTGCTAAGAATAAGTATGATGATCAAGGTTTTGCGGTAAGTTTTAGTGGTAGCAATTCTTATGGGAGACTTGGGGATGTCTTTGATTTTCAAATGCATGACCACTACTATTAATGTAGACCGGTAAGAAAGTTATGATTGGATGAAGGTTGACAGTGCAATTTCTAGAATAGTTAGTGACATGCAATAGGTGATTTGATTGGTTTGTCAAATCTTTGTTGTGTCTTGTGGTGTGGTTATAGGATATGGTGGAAACAGTGTGTAGAAGCTATGGTTTCCATTGCAACTAATTTGAGTGACTAGTGTAAAGAATAAATAACCGATGAGGAAAGACATAGATGTTATAAGTTGAAGTGTTTGTGTTCTTGAGTGCCAATTGATGAATCTTTGATTGGTGATCAGTGTAGAGATTGCAACGAATTCGGTTGAGTCAATCACAATCTGGTGATGTCTTAAAGATTGGAGGTGATGATCAAGCATCACATTGTTCAATGCTAGCGCATGAAGAAGATTCTTGAGGAAGTAAGTGTTTGGTCAAAACATGTCTGACCCCATGACACAAAATTTTATGTAAATCATTGTTTTGGCTGACATAGTCTTGCAAAATTGTTTTGTACATTTAATTTTATTTTGTGCCATGTTGGATTTGAGTGGGATATTCGAAATTAAATTTTAGGGCTTTCTTAAGGTGGTGGAAAACCTTAGGGCTTAATGAATAGTATTTATGTGATGAAGTTGAAAGTTTTTAGTGGTTGATCTTGTGTTGGGCAAGTGTGGTGTAAAGTGCAAGTTGTGAACAAGCTAGGACAAAGTTAATTGTCTTGTGCTTTAGTGGATCTGATCAAGAATAGGTAGTGCTATTTTATAAATCATTCTCTTTGTTGTTCCCTAATACTTACAAGAGTCAAAATCCCTTCACCACGTGGATCCTAGCAGGTTTCTATTGTAAATCCTCTAACAAGGTGGCACATTATCTTGTATTTCAAGTCATCTAACAAGACTACTCTTAACAGGGTAAAGGTCCTAACAGGCCTAAGGTAAATCCCTTAATTGGGTAGCACCTAACAGTACATTTTTGAATTCCTAACAGGGTTAAGCTACTCACAAGGCATACTTTAGAAGACTACATCATTTAGTGGGTACTAATTCGCATCGTGAATTTTTCTCGATTAGGGTTTCTACAAGATAAATCTTTGTTTCAAGTGTTTCATTGTTATGTGAATGTGCTTATGATTATGCTTCTCATTCGCTGCTATTAAAGATAACCTTGTGAATGTTGTGGTAAATTTTAAGAGGTTAAGAATTTGCACAATTGGTAGATTATTGATTCACCCCCTCTTAGTAATTTGATATTAGAACTAAGAATATTGTCTGTCTGAGATTTGTATTTGATCCCAATAGGGGAACCATAATTAAGGAGGGTCGAGGATCTAACGTTAGGTCACATAGATTAGGTTCATACAATACCAACAATGAATTTGATAGCGATGTTAGGACGCTTTGCGGTATAGATAGTCCTTCAGAGAGTAATATATTAGACCTCTTATTGATTGAAAGTGTTGATCATGAAAACACGGTGCTTTCTTTAGAACCCTTTGAATCCTTGTCCTTGAATCATCTTGAACTAATTGAATGGAACCCAAGTGAACCTATGAATTTACCTTACTTTTCCAATGACTACACCTTAGATTTCTATCTAGACGTTGTTGAACCAACCCCTCCTTCCACTAGTGTAATGAGTGTAAACATGGCAAACGAGGACATCAAGTTTCTTAGTCGAAGAATGAAAAAAAGAGGTATGGTGGTGAAAACCACATTGTGGCAGTGTCAGACCCAAAAATAGTCAAAATAAATGACATATCCAATGGTGAAAACCTCCTAGAGGCACTAGATAATGGGAACCTTGATGTCTTACCAGACCACTTCTAGGAAATATCTTCAATGCTTATAGATCTTACACAAATGGTTAACTTGGGCATGACAAAATCACCCCAACTTATGCAACTTGTGCAATCACTGTCAGAAGAGGAAAAACAACAATTCATCAAGTTCTTCACAAATACAAAGATTAACTTTGCCTAGTCTTATTCAAACATGCTAGGACTGGACACATATCTCATTATGCATCACATGTCCATAGCTCCAAGATTGAAACTAGTAAAGAAAAAATTAAGAAAAATGCATCAACACATCGCCTTATTGGTCAAGGCTGAATTAGAAAAGTTGGTAAAAGCTAGATTCATAAGGGCCATTGATTATGCTGAATGGGTTTCAAACATTGTACATATTCCCAAACAAGATAAGTCAATCAGTGTATGTACAAACATCAGATATTTGAATTAGGTTTGTCCAAAAGATGAATTTATGCTTCCAAACATAGATCTGATTATCGACCTTACAACTGGATACAAGATGTACTCCCTAATGGATGGTTTTTCAGGGTATAACCAAATCAAAATTACACTAGAAGATCAAGAGAAAACATCTTTCACATGTGCTTGGAGTACCTTCTGTTGGAATGTTATGCCCTTCAGACTAAAAAATGTTGGTGCTCAATATAAATGGGCCATGCCACCATTTTTCATGACATGATGCATAAAAATATGAAAGAGTACGTAGATGACACACTAGCTAAATATGCTACAAGAACCACACACCTAGCTAATCTGGATAAAATTTCCAATAGAATGGATCAATTAAAGTTAAGACTAAATCCAAAGAAGTGTGCCTTTGGAGTAACATATGGTAAGCTTTTAGGATATATTGTATCAACAAAGGGTAATTAGGTGGACCTAAAAATGGTAAAAGAGATAACCGAGATGCCACCACCAAAGAAGATCAGTCAAATCAAAACCTTACAAGGCTATATCACCTAAAATGTAGTGTTAAAGAACATGAAGCAAGCTAAATTTTCAACAATACAAACTAGATAAACACTTATTCTAAGACCACAAATAAAGACTCAAAGCTAAATATTAGAGCGTGAAAACCTTGCAAAACCTCAAATGTGACGTCTCCTTTGTTGAATGGATTTGGTCCAATAGATTGGATGTGTTCTTAAGATGCTTTAAACTTCAAAGTGTGGAGAGATTTTGGCATTATAAGGTTATGGTTTGTAGTTTGGCTCTTCAAAATGGTATGATAACAATGTATAAAAGGTGAATGACTTGTGAAGGGAAGAGAGCTCAATTTATAGACAAGTGGGGAGTTTAATGGACGATCAAGATGAAAACTTGAGGAAGGGTCAAGATGCTTTTGAGAGAGTACATGGATTGTACTTTCTCAAATTCTTCTCATTATGGAAAGTGTCACAAAGTGAGAGGTTGGGAAGTATGGGGAAATGTGACCATTTTGGGAGATGTGAGAGAGGACTAATGTGTAAGAGGGAGATGAAGTGTGTAAGGGATGTATAAGAACATTTAAGGTTGACATGAGGTGAGAGACTTGGGGGATGTGAGGATGTGATATGAGGGTTGACTTGGGTTGGGTTAAGATTTCTTAATCCATGGATTTTGATTGTGGAAGTGTTTAGGGAATGATTAGGCTTGGATTAGGAAGCAAGTGGGAGAATTAGGAGGATGTGATAGGATGAGAGAGAATGAGTGGAGGATTGAATTAGCTAATCATGGGTCATTAGCTAATTAAGGGTGATTAACATGTGTGAATGAATTGGGTTGAGTAAGAACTCAAGGTTAGGGGTTAAAGTTAGGAGCCATGTGCTCAAATTGGATTAAATATTTTATTTTATTTCAAAAATAGGAGGAAAAGGAGATTTATGAATTAATTTAAATAAATGAATATATTTATTTAAATTAATAGAGAAAGAGAGTTTTAATTAATTATCAAATTATGGGTTGTCATTTAGATAATTAATTTGACTATAGTTAATTAATAAAATTAATTAACTAGGGGATGACATAAATGAATTAAATAATTAATATTTAATTCATTAGTGCCTAAGATAGACCTAAATAAGATTGCATAATTGTGTAATCAGATTTAGGTGGCGCCCCTCTTCGACATAGTGTTAAAATAACATTATTTCGAAGACTTTTAAAATAATAAATGATGTGAAGAATTTATGAGGTGATGAGGTTGCCCCATAATATAGGAAGAGAGGTTTAGACTGGGTGATGCCCCCTCAAAAGGGTGATGGGAAAGAAAAAGGGGCCCTAGCAGTGTCTCGAAAGGAGGCGGTGTCTCGAAAGGAAGGGTTGGGCGCAACAGGCTGGAAGAATGCAAGAAGGGGTCAATAGAAGGTGAAACAGGTAAGAAAATGAGGGTAAGATGGAAAATGGGAAGAATGGGTGGGTTGGAGGGCTATGGGAAGGAAAAATGGTTCATGAGAGACCCTTAATAAGGGCCAAGAGGACCAGAAAGAGGTCATTTGTGCATATTTAAGATTGAGGAGATGTTACTTTTTTGAGCTCAAATATTGCATAAAGAGATGGCATGAGGAGGGAGACCGAGGCATCGAGCTAACATCGTGAGGAGCGTCTGGCAACATCGAGCACTCGATAGGTAGGTAGGGTCAAAAAAATAGCTCTTGTACTTTTTGTTGGTCATTTATTTTAATTTATATGTTGTAAATTCGATCTCGCACGCTCAGGATCGATGAGATCGCTATTGGGACCTAGGGGATCGCGATCTCAAAAAAAATTGTTAGAAAAGGGCTGGGGGAGGGGGAAGGAGGGATTTTTGGCAAGATCGCCAAATTTCCTGATTACTTGGAATTTTAGCAAGATCATGCTTCCACGATGAATTTATGGGAGGATCGCGATCTTGGATCAAATGGGTAGGATTGAGGAAAATTATGTGTTCCTACGAGGGGTCGCAGGGGGTAGGGGAATGTCACAATGGGAATGCATTCCTACGACCGTACGGGTAAAAGTAAATTTCATGATCCCGTGCCTACAGATCACAAGAATGAGGGCTTTGTAGGATCATAGGAAAAACTCACGGGATCGCTGGTGAAGGGTTAGAAAAGAAAAGGGAGGGGACAAGTTCAAGGGAGAAAATCAGGGCTAGAATGGTTAGAATGTGTTTTGGAAAGAAAATTGATATAACTAACTTGGATTGGTTGTAGTAGTTCATGGACCATCTGACGATTTGGGAGAGACGTGCTATTGTGTTGGTTGCAGCTGAGCAATTCACCCCGGTGGACTGGGTGCGGGTAGATGACGTCAGGCTTGGGTATCTAGCATAGATTCTATGTAGACACACTTACATGGTGATGGTCACCACACTCTACGAGTGGTGGCACTTAGATATTGGGACCTTCCATCTCCCGATAGGGGAGATGACAGTCACTCTGGAGGACATTTACAAGAATTTTCACCTGCCCATCCAAGGCATATAGGTCATCATAGGATATTTCACCCAATAGAAGGTAGTGACAATAGTGGTGGGATCGAGAGTGACACCGATGTTGTGTCACAACCAATCATCTTTGGCTAGACATTTAGTTGCGGCACCGCTAGCGTGCCATGTGTACTTATATGTATGTGGGTTGGTTTTAGAGTATATTTCCCCTGACATGGGAGGGAAGAGTGTGACATTAGCACTCATTCCAATGATTGTGAATATTATGGATGCAAGAGTACCAACAACCCGAGGGATTCTGATGCTTGAAGAGCTATACTGAGACTTTTAAAAGATTGTATACCACAAGGGGAAGACACATGGATCTAGCATAGGCTTATCCACCCTGCTACAACAGTGGGGATGAGAGCACATTGCAGTGCTGAGACCCATAGGGAGGAGACACTAGTAGGAAGATCACCCTATAGTCTATAGCTAGGGAGAGTCGTTGACATATCATGATGTCGATGACATTTATTACTTATGGGAGACACTGGATGAGATACAAGATGTCATCACCTAGAGGCCGTACATGAGATTGCGACATGGACAAATGATCAACTAAAACTACCGTATGCGATGACACCCACGTACCTGATAGGGTGTTGAGATTACATTGTAGAGAAGTACATGCTCGATCGGGTGGCTAGACAGTTTTGGTATACACAAGGTTTACTAGATAGTGAGCACTAGTATGAGTGGACCAATCAGGAGAGGCGATCAGAGTTTGGGGACCTGATTGACAAAGATGGCTTGGTGGCAGTGTGGAAGGCAATACAGGTTGTGCACTAGGATTGGGTAGCAGGTCTTGCATATGGGGGAAATATGATGGAGTACCATGTGTGATTTCAAAGGCTATAGGAAATGGGGAGAGTGATATTTTCACCACAGGTAGAGAGAGTTAGGGTGGTGATGACATAGGTGATCCGAGGGAGAGGGAAGATAACCATGACAATGCCTAGGGGGAGGAGAGGAAGGCGGGTAGGAAGGGGGAGGTGGAGGTGGAGGCAAAGATGGAGATGGAGATGGGGATGGGAGAGGAGACGGTATGGATAAAGATGGGGCAAGTGGAGGAGGCAAAGATAGAGCAGGAGATGGAGGAGGCAGAGGAGTAGGAGATGGACGAGATAGACGAGGGGGAGATAGAGGTGGAGGAGGAGCCAAGGCATAGGTACAATTAGTCCCACCACCCATAGCACCACCACCAGGGCCCCCAGGTGTTGGACCGTCGGCAAGGGAGGAGGAGTAGAACTAGAAGCCCAGTTGGCATCCCTATAGGCCGCTCATGATATGGAGATTCAGATGCTACCAGATACACAGGGACAAAGGGACTCTCTGATCACTTAGTTGACACAAGCCTTGCTGGATGGCCTAGAGACCATTGATGAGAGGGATGTGCTGTGGGTGGAGATGGATGGTCTATGGCAAGAGAGGGATGAATTTTAGTATGAGAGTGACATGTTGCAGGGGAGAGGTATTTGGCTTTGTGACAGTCAACCGTGGAGAGGTCGACTGCTAGGGAGGGAGTGTAGTTGGGGTTCCCAAGAGGTGGTGCGATTACATAGAGATATGGAGGACCTCTAGGAGTAGGTGGGTTGGTACAGGGTGATGTACTATGTTTTAGTATCACTAGAGAGGAGAGAGCACTATCGACGGGCCAACCGATTAGGAGCTACAAGTACAGGTTCCAGAGCGGGAGTTGGGAGTAGCAAGAGGATTGGGGGTAGCAGTTTTGGGGTGGGGCCTTTGCAGAGGATAGTTTGGGAGAGCCACTAACCCGGTCAGTCACAGATCTAGTAGTGGTCAGTCGGGGGCTCAGTACAAATGGCAGAGGTGAAGGGGTCAGGAGTGGGGATGGAGGTGGATGGAAAAGGCTGAGAGGTTATTGGGCCATCACAAGTACCCACACAGGTGTAGGATACAGGGATTCAGAGCACAGTGGAGAGGCCACAATCTAGGATGATGTGGATAGAGATCTCAGCCACACCATCATAAGATCCGCCACAGGTTGACCTTTTTGCAGATGTCAAGATGCAACCTCCCCGTGGAGAGGCAGATATGCAGTGATATGCTGCATTATTTTTTATACACATGTATATTTTTTTGGAGGGCATTGTCCCATATATTGTATATTTATTCATTGATGAATCCTTCATGGGACATTCAAACATTTATTTATTCTTTGACGTGGGATGTGGGATATGGGACATTCTTTTATTCTTTGCGGAATATATATACATGATGCTGAGTTGGGTGGGAGTTTATGTGTGATGGGCCCATTTTCCTATGCAAATGTATGGATTCATGAATTTATGATATACTGACATGTGTGATATAGGATGTGATGTGTTAGATGATTATGATATTAGACTGACGTGTTTGTGGTGCATGATGTGATGTGCTTATGTATGCTTTTGATATCTATGTGATGTGTGTGAATTGTGATTTATGCAAGGTGTAGTTATTGATGCTTTGTGGATGCGGGATGTATATGATTTATGACATTTAAATTTTTACATATGTGATGGATGCATGATCTATTTATGATGTTTATGATATTATTTATGCATGGATGATGCAATTGTACCATGTCTTAACAATGCAAGATGAACTTAAATGATTAACTAGGCAAGATTAAAAATGAACTAAGATGATTAACAATGCAAGACTTTTAAAATGAATTAAAATGATTAACTATGTAGGATTAAAAATGAACTAAATGATTTACTATGCAAAATTTAAAATGAACTAAATGATTTAACAATGCAGGATTAAAAATGAACTAAATGATTAACTACACAAGATTTAAAATGAACTAAATGATTTACAATGCAAGATTTAAAATGAATTAAATGATTTAACAATGCAAGATTAAAATGAATTAAATGATTTAACAACGTAGGGTTAAAATGAATTCTAAGTAATGAACCTAAATGATTTATGCAAAGATTAATCTAAATGAATTAGCAATGCAACTTAAATGATTTATGCAAAATAAATCTAAATGAGTTAACACTGCAACTTAAATGATTTATGTAAAATTAATCTAAATGAATTAACAATGCAACTTAAATTATTTATGTAAAATTAACCTAAATGAATTAGCAATGCAACTTAAATGATTTATGCAAAATTAATCTAAATAATTTAGCAATGCAACTTAAATAATTTATGTAAAATTAATCTAAATGAATTAGCAATGCAACTTAAATGATTTATGCAAAATTAATCTAAATGGATTACAATGCGAGACTAAATGAATCTAATTATGTGAAATGAATCTAAAGTGAGTTTAATGAGTCTAAAATGATTTTAATTGATGATTTAAGGATGCAATTAAAATGGATGTAACGAGGTTATTTTAAAGTGAGTGATTTGTGCAATCAAGCGTAACAAAATGCAATGTAATTAAATACAATCTAAAATGTAAGTGATAATGCCATTAAAAATGAAATCTAAATGATAATGCAATTAAATGCAATCTAAATGATAATGCAATTAAATGAAATCTAAAATTTAAATGTGCACGAGATGAAATGCAAGTGAATGAACGTGGGGGGAATAGAGGTGGTATATGTAGCATATCACTACCTGACTGAACCCTCATTGTGAGAGGCAAGATTGGATAGGTGGGAAGGATGTTTTGCACAATCAAAATCCATAGGTTAAAGATTAGAATGGAAAGGGTATTTTTCAGGTTTGCATCAAGATGAGAGGTTTGTTTGTGGGAAGAGGATGGATGATGAAGATAGGTTCATAGGTAATGAATAGATTGATGGGGATTGGAGTTGGGGATTGGATGGTTGTGGGTTTGTTAGGATGATTTGGTGGATTTATGATGGGATTTTTAGCTGGGAGTACAGGAATGAAAGTGAAGTGTACCATCATCAATTGAACACTGAAGATTGTTAGTATTTCCATCAATGCTAAAGAGGGAGATTGTTACTATAATTGATAGTAATGTTAAAGATTGATTATCTGATGGTGATGATGATGAAGACCGACCAAGATCATAGGAATACATGATATTAGAAAGATTAGATCAGTTATTGTCTTGTCATTGAAGTCAAGTAATTGATTTCTAATTTATATTATGTTGCCATATCATTCGGTATATGATATAAGTTGAATGAGTTAAGGAGAAGAATAAATGAGATGTTGTGAAGTTGAAGAACTTAAATGAGTAATTGATATAGATTAGAAAATGATTAGATTATGATTTGATATGATTATTTTATACCTAACATATGATTATGGTAAGTCAGTAAAGCATGGTAATGAAGATTTGTCAAGTCGGTAAGCAAAAGAGTTTTGACTACCGAATGAGAAATGTCACTCGGTAAAGGTAAAAGGTAAAAAGAAAGTAACTTGGTAAAGCTAAAGGAGCTCAAGACAATGAGCATGAAATATTTAGGCACCAAGTAGAGTTATCTGTCGAGCAAGGAATAGTAATTAAATACGAGGATTGGAACGATATTTAATGATTAGCTATGATGAGTTGGATGGTCATGATGACAAGAAAAGTTAGTTATAGAGATCTACGAATAGAAAAATTTAACGTGAAGATCTACGACTTAGATCTAAATAGTTAAAGAAAAAGGAACAAGTTTCAAGAAAGTTCAAGTTTTGAGGTAAAAATAAAACGTGTTACCAAGATCCAAATTCAAGGTTTAATGAATTGGACGGTGAAGATTGATCAAAAGAAAACATAATAGAGGAGATTAAGAGACAAAAATTATCTATATAAAGGATGGATTTGTATGAACAAATGGTTAGAAAATTGAAGAAAGGAAGAGTCACCAACTGAAACAATGAAGAAGGAAAAAATAGATTCTAAGTGCGAAAAGCAAGATCTTATGAAGTGTTGAAGCCAGTGGAAAGTGAAGAATTGAAGTGAAGATAGAAGAGCGCACAAGAGATTTGGTTATGAAAAGATAGTTGCAAGTTTACATGTCAAATCATTTACTGTTGCTTACTAGCATTTGTAACAAAGAAATCTGTTAACAGAGTGGACTTAATAGTCTTATTGTAAAATCCTCGCAAAAGGTAACATTTTAAAGAGTGTTTGATGCCCTCTAAATAGGCCACTCCTAATAGGGTGAAGATCCTAATAGATATCAGGTAAATCCCTTGACCGAGTCACACCTAACAGTGTGCATTGTAATCTTTAACAAGATTGGCTCTTAACCGGGCATATTTCAGAAGAGTATTTTCTTAGTGGGTGACAATTTCCATAGTGGTTTTTCTCAAAGCTGGGTTTGCACGTTAAATATTGGTGTTAAATGTGTTGAATGAATTGTATGAATGATTTACTGATTCTTAAAGTTTATTTACTATTGTCGGTAAATAGTAAAGTGTGTTTTACTGAGTTGTCATCGAGTTAATTAGAGAAAAGATTTCTAGTTATTTGGAATCAGGGATTACTAATTCACCCCCCCTCTCCATAATCCAATATCAATAGGGAAATCAGTTTCTCAATTTGTTTGTGAAAAAAAATTATATCTGTCTTCATAGTTGATAAAAAAAAATACAGCGTATGTTATTCTTAAATTATTAAAAAAATGAAAATAAAAATTATATATATATATATATATATATATATATATATATATATCTGTGTGTGTGTGTGTGTGTGTGTTGTATATATATACACGTATGTATTTCTATATTTCATTTTAAAAAAAAAACCTTGCTGGAAAAATCAGGTATAGACAAAAGTCTGTCAAGAAAATAAAAATAAAAATAAAAATAATTACAAAAAAAATGTATATTAAAAGGAGGGAGGAGGGGGTCTCTCCCCCAACCTCCCCCTGGCAGCCCTAAGGCTACTGTGGCGGCTAGATTGCCCCGATAGGCTAGCCCTCTTGTGGCAATGCTAGCTGCCCACGATAGCCGAGGGGGTTGATGTATTTTTTTAATAGTTTTTTTCAATTAAATAAGTAACTTATTTATTATATTAAATAAAAGAAAATATGTGTATTAACAAATTATATATATATATATATAAAGTTTGGAAAATTTATTTGAATGATTAAATTCCATTATAAGTTATATTTGAAAATTTATTTGAATGATTAAATTCCATTATATGTTATATTTGAATTAGATAGATTTAATAAATATGGATATTATTAGTTTTGTTATAATAATATTATCGATTAATTATTTTTTAAATTTTTTTAATAGAATTGGGCTATTTGAGTATTTTTTTTAAAACACACTTATGATAAAATTATAGTCTTTTAGTAATTTTTAAATCTAGGATCAATTTATTTTAATAATGTTATAAATTGATTTATTAGGTGTTAGAATTTAATTTAATAATTGTAATTATAGTTTTTAGTAATTATTTAATAGATTAATTTTTGTAATGGAACTTTACAAATTAGTTTATTTATTAAATTATATTGCATGTTTAATTTTTTCCTTCCATGTTTGGGTTAGAAGGGAATCTTTTGCGTCAGCCTATTAGGACTATTACCAGAAGCAAGGTTAGGGTTGTTGTATTTATTTTGTTTTCCTTGCATACTTCTATGGCAGTTGATCTTATTATGACCCAACCTTATGGAAATTTTTTATTGTGTGTTCCTATTAGTCTTTGGAACCAGATTTGGATATATGATTTATGATGACCTTGAGTTATGGTTTTGAGATTATGAACCTAGGGTAGGTAATCTAGGTGTTAAAGGGGAAGTGGATTTCTTTGGTGGTGCCATAGCCCAAAAGTGGCTACCTGGGTATCCTTAGTAGGTTACTTAATCAAGTGATAATATAAATTAAATGGGGTTTAAAATGAGTTAATAAGAATGGTTTCCTCACCCATGCCTTGAGTGCTAGTATAGGCTTGGGATGGGAGCAGGAGAAGATGTTTTCTTGTCTAGTAGTGACAGTGAGTCTGGCATGATTGGTTATCCTTGTCTACACAAGAGGATTTTAGGTTCCATATATGATCACACTTCGAAGTCAGAGTCCAGTGAGATTGTTCCAAGGGGTTGACATATGTGATTACACTTCCTTGATTTCATCTTAGGTTTACTACATGTGTTGGTTTCCTCTAGATTAGTATGTGTACCTTTGATTCGAAGATGTACCCTTGCAATAAAAGCTTCTAGGATCCTTTCTTAGTTTTACCTGATTGGTTTGGTATTATTATCTAAGTGGGATCTGATGTTATCTCCTCGACATGGTGGGAGTGGAACCACAGGTTTCCACATAGTCGAGAGGTAGTGATTCTTTTACCAATTGAGACTTTGACATTCCTATACCAGTGTTGGATGATCCTTGTTGCAGTTGCTTTCTATTCTATCTTCTTGGAGACTTATTCTTGTACTTTCTCTATTTTTGTACTTTGTATTTAATTGTAATTACATACCCTGCAACTTGTGCAATGGATGTTGGAGATTATGTATACTTTATTATTCAAATGTATTTATGATGTAATATATACATGTTTTAGATGATTATTGTAATTAATAGATATAATTGTATTTACATAGTTTCTACGTCAAGAAACCCTTGATATTTGTAATCTAAAATTGAGATTATGTTTATGTGTACTTATGGACTTTATGTTGTACTTCCACTTGTTTATTCATTATTGTTTGTAAACACTTAAGAAAAAAACAATTATTCTGCAAACTTAGTAACATGTTTTATGTTAATATCTCTTGGGTTCCCTGGTGGGGTATTACACCTGGTATCAGAGCCCATGTTTCAAACACTAAGAACTCTAAGAATTTGTATGCCTATTAGATGTCTAGTAGTTAAAATATGAAACAAAACTTAGACATATAAAACTCTTGTATTTCATACCATTGTTTCAAGATCCCTTCATGTCTTAATTATTTCATCCTTTTTCTTGTATGTTGTAGGAAAATTGTCACTGAAACTAGATCTGTTGTTAGAGGCCAAAGTGGAGGCCGTAGTAGAGGATGTGGAAGAAGAAGACTTCCTAGCCCTCCTATGAGTCATAGATTTGAGAAGAGAAGGGAAGAGGATGGTGGTGAACATCATGGTGATTCAAGAGAACTCAATGCTATGCAAATTCTCCAAACTATACTAGAACGTCTACATGTGCAATACAAGGCTGAGTAGGAAGCATCACACCATTCTAATAATGAAGAGAGACAAAGATATAGATGCCCAGAAAGGAGGGACACTACCCTCAATCAAGGAGCCATAAAGGCCAATCAAATGAGAGAACTTATGAGATCATGACCTCCTCCTTTTAATAGTCTTGGCACTAGTTTTGAGAAAGATACTTGGCTCATTGCTTTAGATCGATGTTTTTCCATGTAGTAGTTCGATACCAATGTTAAGGAAAGATATGTCATTATGAGCCTCGAGGGTTTTGCAACTTCTTGTCAAAAATTAAGGAGAAGAAACTGGGACTTACCATGGAAATTGTCACTTGGGAGATTTTCCTTGAGAAATTCTGTGAGAGTTTCTTATCTAATCAGTGGAAGTAGTAGCGTAGATGATTTCCACAATCTATGACAATTATCTATGTCTTTTCAGAGTTATGAGCATCATTTTTTTGAGCTCAAGCCCTATGCAGGATTTAGTAATTAGTCACCACTTATTTTACAACATTTCATCAAGAGACTCAATAGTTGCATCATGATAGGTTAAGGTTTTTGAACCCAAGACCCTCAAGGAAGTAGTTATTAAGGCTACTTTAGTTGAGGCAAATTGGGCTCAAGGATATGGTGGACATATAAGAGTGCAGACTGGTGTTCCTACATCTTCAGGCTATAAAGGGAATCAGAACGAAGGTGCAGGGAACTTCAAGAAACCTCCTCCCTATTTTTGCAGTCAATAGCGGAAGGGGATGAATCCTCCAACACATAATGGTGGTTCTCATTCTAAAAACTTCTATAACTTCTCACACAATAGTCACAATCAACCCAGTTAGCCTGCAAAGAGAACATATTCAGTTGTGAGTAGAGGAAGCTATCAACAGTCTAGTGCACCATTTTCTACGAGAGATCATGGTAGAGACAATGGTTGCATGTCATATGGACAACATGGTCACACTACAGTGAATTGCCCTCAACGTGCATCATAGTTTTTAGGATAGAGACCTGTAGCTTTTGAGCCTACTATAGGTGATGTCGGAAGATCTCACAAGGTATTTGCAGCAGTGGACCATCATCAGGAAAAATACCAGGGTACTATGGTAGAGACTTCTGGTGCCACTAGAGGTATTTCTCTTTCTATTTTATTTAATTTAGAAGCTATAGATTCTTTTATATCCCCTTTTTTAGTAGAGAAATATGGGATAGTGGAAGTAAAGAAAGACATTGGTTGGCAATTAGAGTTAGCCTTTGCAGCAAGGATATCGAAAGACTCTCTTGTGCATAAATGTGAGCTGAATCTAGGTAAATTCACCACCACAATTGACCTTCATGTGATTCCTTTGGGATCATATGATGTTTTCCTTGGAATGGATTGGTTAGGTTCTCATGGAGCCAACATTGATTGTACAAAAAAGATAATCGGGTGTGAGGATGATGTTGGAAAGGATTGTGAGATAGTGGGAATTCAACTTCCTATATCTCTTCATATGATTTCTACTATGCAACTCAAGTAAAACATGTGAAATGAATGTCAAGTATTTTCTATAAATATGAATGAGTTGGATGAAGTAGAAATAAAAGGAGAAGACTCTTGATCATCCTATACTTCAAGAATTCATTGATGTCTTTCCTAGTGAGATTTTGGGTATGCCACCTAAGCGTGACATATATTTTCACATTGATCTTGTTCTAGGAGCATAGCCTATATCTAGAGTGCCTTACCAGATGACCACACAGAAGTTGAGTGAGCTTAAGTTGCAATTAGAGGATATTTTTGGGAAGCGTAGTATTTATCTGAGTGTTTCACCATGGGGAGCACCCATACTCTTCATTAAGAAGAAATATGGATCTTTACACTTGTACATTGACTATAGACAGTTAAACAAGGTAGCGATTAAGAATATGTACCCTTTTCCAAGGATTGATGATCTCTTTGATCAGATAAAGGGAGCTAAGGTATTATCTAATATTGATCTCAAGTCAAGATGCCATTAGTTACGCATTCAGGATGCAAACATTCACAAAAATTCATTTCACACTCGCTATGGACATCATGAATTCATAGTGGTTCCTTTTGGTTTGACAAAATACTTCATCTATTTTCATGTGCATAATGAATGGAGCATTTCATTCTTACCTTGTTCATTTTTTTTCATCTTCTTGGATGATATATTGATATATTCAAAAACCATGGAACAGCATGAGGAACATCTACGACTGGTTCTGCAGTATCTTCATGACAATCAACTATATGCCAATGCAGCGAAGTGTGACTTCTTTAAACTTGAAGTTAAGTATTTGGGGAATTTAATCTCAGGTGAGGGTATTTCAATGGATTCCTCCAAGATTCAAGCTATAGTAGATTGGCCAACCCCCACCAATGTATTCAAAGTCCATAGTTTCATGGGCTTGACAGGATAATATCACAAATTTGTCATATACTTCGGTAGGGTTGCATATCAAATTATTTTTCTACAAAGGAAAGGGAAGACGTATGTTTGGACAGAGAAGTTTGAAGAGGTTTTCTAGAGCCTTAAGAAGTATCTGACCAGCGCACCTATCCTAGCAATACTTGACCCAACAAATAATTTCATGGTGTGTGTTGATGCTTCTTTGGAAGGTCTAGGAATGGTCCTTATGCAGGAAGGATGTTTGATTTCTTATGAAATTCGCAAACTCAACGAGAATGAATTGAACTATCCTACACATTATCTTGAGTTAACAATAGTAGTTTATGCATTAGTCTGATGGAGAAATTTTCTATTGGGACATCGATTTGAAATTCATAGTGATCATCACAGCTTACAGTATATCTTTACCTAGCCTAATATGAATTCTAGACAAAGGCAATGGATGAAGTTTCTTTGTGAATATGACTTTGAGGTCAAGTACATCCAAAGTAAGGATAATGTGGTAGCGGATGCCTTGAGTTGCAAGAGACATGAGATATCAACTTTGACTCTTGGTGTAGATTTACAGAGTCATACACTCTAGGCACTTCCTTCAGATACTTGGTACAAGGAAGTGAGAGATGAGATTGAGTTAGGGAGACCTTTGGAAGGTAGGCTTTCAAGCTATGTTTTGGAGTTAGATAGTCTTTTTCACTACATGAGCTAGATTTATGTACCTCCATCAGATGATCTTCATACCTTGATTTTATCTGAGGCTCATCATACACCTTACTCGACACATCCAAGTGTCAAGAAGATGCATGCAGACCTTCAACAACTATACTATTGGTCCGGTATGAAACATGGCATTGCTGATTTTGTGGCTAGGTGTCTAGAGTGTCAAAGAGTTAAGGTAGACCACCAACATCTAGTAGGAATTTTACAACCTAATCTCATTCCATCATGGAAATGGGATATCATCATGATGGATCTCATCATAGGTTTTCCTATGACTCCTCACAGACATGATACCATCATGGTTACCATTGACCGGTTGAAAAATGTTGCACACTTTTCTCCTATGAGAGCATCCTATGCAACAACTATAGTAGCCAGAGTCTTTATACATGATATTGTGAGGCTACATGGAATTCCCCATAGGATTATATCAGATAGGGATCTAGTATTTGCTTCTACATTTTGGACTTCCTTGCAACATGATTTTGGAGCACAGTTGAACTTTAGTTTGGCATATCACCCTGAGACTGATGGCTAGACAAAGCGAGTTAATCAGGTTCTTGAGGATATGTTAAGGATTTATGTCATGGATAGAAAGACTCACTGGGAGGACTATTTGTATTTGGTTAAGTTTTCCTACAACAATGGGTATCATACTTTGAATGGTATGTTGCCTTTTCAAGCTTTGTATAGTCATCCTTTTCGTACACCTTTGAGTTCAAATATGCTAGAGGATCATATTCTGTTAGAGATGCTTCAAGATATGGAGCAATAGGCAGAATGCATTCGTGAGCATGTGACCATATCTTATGATAGGCAGAAGAAATATGAAGATGTTTATAGAGTGGACAAGTAGTTTGTAGTTGGTGTTAAGGTGTTTTTGAGAGTGCGTCCATAGAAGATTCTAGTCCATTATGGAAAGGGTTTGAAGTTGGCACCTTGTTTCATTGGCCCTTTTTAGATTCTTGAGGATAGGACCAGTTGATTACCATCTTTCTTTGTCTCCTAGCTTGCCTCACATTCACAATGTTTTCCATGTTTCAATACTTAGACAATATATATCAGATGTTGCACATGTACTTGACTGGAATGCTTTGCAGGTAGAGGACGAGTAGTTGGCTTTGAAGCCCGTTCGCATACTTAGGCGATGATATCTAACCCTCAGGGATCACACCATCAAGTAGGTAAGGGTCCAATGGGACCCTATTGATGAGTTGTCAATGACTTGGGAGGACACAAGAAGATTATGAGATTTATATCCCTATTTGTTTGTAGGCTTGCAAGAGTAAGCATAATTCTAGGGGGGTGGATGTAGTGCCCACCCATAGTTTTCTTTTCAGTTTTATATTGCCAAACTCTTTTAGGCCACTTTTATGTGTGCGTGATTATTTTAGTTATTATGTGGTTTTGGATATATGACATTACATGGTGATTTGATGATTGGATAATTATAGATATTATATATTTGCAGTTAGATGATGTTAGTTACTTGGATAATTTTATTTATATGCTCAAAATGATGTTTATGGTTATGCTTTTTACTTACCCCATACTTGCATGTGTATAATTATCATGTGTGCTTTTACTTCCTATTTGACGTGTTTGATATGGTTGAGGGACAAAGTCATAGTTACCTGCTTGCGCAATCCATACAATGTCCCAGTCCCTGGCATTGCTTGTTATATATACATGTATGTACATTATTATCTTTTGTGTAGGTTTGCAAGTATCAGGAATCGACTTTCCTGAATTGTTAGGATGAGCGTGCCCTATTGCAAGTCTCAATGGTAAGAGAGGGGAGATAATGTTCAGATCCAAATCCCAACCTAAGTCATTCTATTGTCCTGAAATAATGGACAAGTCTATGATATGTTACCCTTCCCGAATTCATCCAGGTGACGTGAGTTCATAGCCTTTCCCTTGAGCATGGTTATGGTTTTATTAGTTTTAGTTGATTTCTAGTTGGTTGATATGTTGTTAAAATTAAATAATTTATTTAGATTAATTATGTGATTTAAATAAATTAGATCTTGCTATATAGTTATTTTAAATGTGGAAGTATTTAATCAATAGAAATTAATTAAATACATTTATTAAATTTAAAGATTTAATTAAAAGCATATTTGTGGAAGTAAAAGTATTGAATTAAGGAAGATGAATTAAATACATTCTTTATAAGATTTAATTAATTATCAAATTTAATTTTTCAAATAAAAGATAATTATTAACTGGAAATAAAATTTCATGTGGAAAATAAGATTAGACTAAATAATATTAAATTTATTTAATTAAAATGTAATTTAGTTGCACAAATCAATTAGAATAAATAAATAAAAGAATTAATTAATTGAGAGTTAAGGGAGTTGACAGAAACAAGGAAGGTAAAACACTTGAGTTACAAATTAGAATTGAGGGAATTGTGGAGTTGATGAAAACAATGTTGTTGAGTTGAGTTGAGTTCCAAAATTTGCATGGTTGAGTTCAATTTCTATATTGGAAAGGCTTGGTCAGTATTCTCAACACACAAGTTTGAAGATCTAGGTGAAGGAATCGAATTAGAGAAATTTTCAGTGAAAACTTGGATTTTTCTACGTTTATGGTCTTCGTCATATTTCTTCAATTGGTGGTTTGAGGTAGGATTTAGAAACCCTCATAGTGTCAATTTGGTATTTTCAAATATTGTCTTATTCATGTTTGTCGGATTTGGGTATTATGGTTATTTTGTGATTTTCTTTTCATGTTAAAATTCTAGAAATTAATTGTAGGAAATTTGATGCTTGTATGAATTCCATAATTAATTTTTGTTTTAAATTCAATTAGGGTTTGAATTGACAGTATTGTTAAAGTTTAGATTAATGTTCGTATGTGAATTCCTCTTTGTTAAATTTTGTGAAAGAAATTGTGTTTGGTAAACCCTAGGTTGAAAACCTACATAATATTATTTTTAGAAAATTAGATCTGACAAGGGTTTGAAGGAATTATTAAACAGAGCTCTAGAAATTGAAATTGATAAGTTGATTGTCAAAATGTATATTAAAATGAGGGAGGTGGGGACCTCTCCCCCCAACCTCCCCCCGATAGCCCTAAGGCTACTGTAGCAGCTAGACTGCCCCAACAGACTAGCCCTGCCATGGTAGCGCTAGCTACACACGACAGCGCGCGTGCACGCGGGGGGGGGGGGGGGGGGGGGGGGGCGCATTTTTTAATAGTTTTTTAAAAATAAAAATAAAAAAATAAAAACTTATTTATTATTTTAAATAAAATAAAATAATAAATATTTATATATGTATTAATAATATATATATATATATATATATATATATATATATATATATATATATATATATATATATATATAAAGTTTGGAAAATTCATTTGAATGATTAAATTTTGTTATATGTTATATTTGATGTTATTGATTAAATAGAATTAATAAATAAGGATATTATTATTTTTGTTATAATAATATTATCAATTAATTGCTATTTTTCTAAATTTTAATAGAATTGGGCTATTTGAGTGTTTGTTTTAAATTGACTTCTAATGAAATTATATTGTCTTTTAGTAATTTTTAAACCTAGGATCAATTTATTTTAATAATGTTATAAATTGATTTATTAGGTGTTAGAATTGAATTTAATAATTATAATTATAGTTTGTTAGTGATTATTTAATAGATTATTTTTTGTAATGGAACTTTGACAAATTAGTTTATTTATTAAATTCTATTGCATGATTATTTTCTTCCTTTTGTGTTTGGGTTAGAAGGGAATCTTTTACGTTAGCCTATTAGGATTGTTACCAGAGGCAGGGTTAGGGTTGTATTTATTTTATTTGCCTTGCATACTTTTGTGACAGTTGATCTTGTTGTGACCCAATCATATGGAAATTATTTATTGGGTGTTCTTGGTAGTCTTTGGAACTAGATTTGTAGGTTATCTAAGTGTTAAAGGGGAAGTGGCTTGCTTTGGAAGTGTCAGAGCCCCAAAGTGGCTACATGGGTATCCTTAGTAGGTTACTTAATCAAGTGATAATATAAATCAAATGGGGTTTAAAATGAATTAATAAGATAATGGTTTCCACGTCCATGCCTTGAGTGCTAGTATAGGCTCAAGATGGGAGTGGGAGAAGATGCTTTCCCATCTAGTAGTGACGGTGAGTCTAGCATGGTCAGTTATCCTTGTCTACATGAGAGGATTTCAGGTTTTGCATATGATCAAACTTGGAAGTCGGAGTCCAGCGAGATCCTTCCAAGGGGTTGAAATATGTGATGACACTTCCTTGATTTGATTTTAGGTTTCCTACATGTGTTGGTTGCCTCTAGATTGGTATGTGTACCTTTGATTCTAAGATGTACCCCTGAGATAGGAGCTTCTAGGATTCTTACTTAGTTTTACCTGATTGGTTTGGTATTGTTATCCAAGTGGGATTTGATGTTATCTCCTCAATAATGTGGGAGTGGAACCACAGGTTTCCACAAGGTCAACAGGTAGGATTCTTTTACCATTTGAGACTTCGACGTTCTTTTACTAGTGCTGGGTGATCCTTGTTGCAGTTTTTTTTCTATCCTACCTTCTTAGAGACTTATTCTTGTACTTTCTCTATTTTTGTACTTTGTATTTAATTGTAATTACATACCCTATGACTTGTGCAGTGGATGTTGGAGATTATGTATACTTTATTATTTAGATGTATTTATGATGTAATATTTAGATGATTTAGATAATTATTGTAATTAATAGATATAATTGTATTTGTGTAGTTTCTACGTCAAGGAACCCTTTAGATTTGTAATATGAAATTGAGATTATGTTTATGTGTATTTATGGACTTTATGTTATACTTCTACTTGTTTATTCATTTTTTTTAACACTTTAAAGAAAAAAAAAATTATTCTGCAAACTTAGTTACATGTTTTAGGTTAATATCTCCTGGGTTCCCTGGCGGGGCATTACACTTGGGAATATAGTTGCCTTGAGGGGTGATGAAGAGGATTCCTAATCCCCACTTATGAGTAGTGTAGGACCTATCAAAATAAAGATTCCAAGTGGTTCATTCTTCAATCATGCATAAGTGTTCATCTTGAAAAACCATGAATAAGGGGTATGGACACACCAGTGGTGCCTTTGCCAACCAATCCACGATGACTTATCCTTTGATTTTCCTTTTTTCCATATACTGAATGTCAAACTCACTGAGGAGCATCACCCATTTAGCCAAGCGGCCTATAATTGTTTTGTGGAAAAGAAGATACTTGAGATGATCTATTTTGGAATGAGTTTCATAGTGTGACTGAGCATATAGTGTCTAAGTTTCTAAGTAGAAAAAAAATAAAAGGAAATATTTCTACATTGGTGTATAATTTAGCTCATAGCCAACAAGCGTATGACTAATGTAGTAGATAGCTCTTTATTTTCCATTATCGTCAAGTAGAGCCAATCATGCCCCTAGTGCTATAGTGGTTGTTGATATGTACAAAATGAGAGGCTTTCCTGAAGTAGGTGGTACACAGATGGGTGGATTCTAATGAAGGGTGCTCCCCTTAATACTGCAAACACATAACAGACACAAAGAAACAAAAGCAATTTGCAAGAACAAAAAATGGGCTTCTTATTATCTCCACAAGTGCTGAATTACAAATTTTCAAAATTACAATATGCAAAGTCACATGGGCATTTTTCTTACAATATTTTGTAGGACAAAGACTCGAATCATTACCCAGATCTACCTAGAACTACTTTGAACTGCCTAGACAACACTACATGCCTTCCTTATATAGGCAATTTTCCACCTCCCGAGAAGGTTCCATAAATTTAGCCATTAAGGCCGACCAACCTTAGAACTTTTTTTTAAAATTTTTTTTTACAATAGGGTCGGCTCAAAATAATTACAAAATATGTTTTTAGGTAGCCCAACTTCCAGAGGCCATAACTTTTTAACCGTAGCTCCGTTTTTCTATTATAACCACTTTTCAGAAATGGCGGGACTTGATCTCTAGCACCTAATTAGCGCAAGCTCCAATCAGCTAGGGGTCAATCGCGATCCAGAGCCTCTAAGGCCTTCAAAATTGAGCTCAAAGATTTCATACCCAAAAACCTCAATAACTTCACGGATACAGATGATATGGCTGAACGATGGTAAAATGGATTCACCACCATTCAAATGTAGAGGGGGAAATATGAAATCTATTCTCAAAACCCAAATTCCCCAAGGAAGAGATCCGATTTGATCAACCTAGAGGTTAATACACAATCAAATCAATTTGTGGATGAATATGGAAGAGAGAAAGTAAATCCAATATTTCCCTTGTGGATGGATATTATGTTTGGAATATAGAATAATTGAAATACAAGTACTAACCTCAAATTAGGGCAGATCTGGAAAATGTTGAATTTTGATGTCTGTGTACACTTTTAGAAAAATCTAAAACTTATCTTGGACTGGAAATGCCAAGACAGAGAAAACCCAAAAATCTTTCCTCAAGATGGCTCAGCTCGAGTTTGACCCTCATAAAAGGTCAAATACCACATTCTTTATTTGAAGTCCGATTTGAATTCTATTTGCAGATCCTAGAAGTTCACCAAAAAAGGTATCCAAATTTGCTCTCAGATCTGAATTTTCGCACCTGTACCTGCAAGAAAAGGAGGATTTTTGTTGTTTGTTTTGGGGGGTTTGCCTTGGTCAAACCCCAATTTGGAATCAACCTTAATATTGAAATTGAAATGGAGAATGCTAGCAAGTAGTAGAAAATGATCTAACAATGAAGCTATACAATTCAATAGATATGCAATTGTATTTGAAATGTAAACAGGTATATTGATATGAAAGCTTGAACACAACAATAAATGTAAATCAAACCTCCATGGTTGTATGCTTGGAATCCACCTTGAGAGAAGAATGAAATGGATCTTGAAGATGAACAAAGGATCTTGAAGGAAGATCACACCATCATGATGGCTAGATCTAGGGTTTGAATGATAAATCTTGAATGCTTGAACCAAATCCATTCAATGGCTTGAATGCTTGAATCCTTGATCTTTAGTGGAGAAATTGGATGGAGAAGAAGACTTGAATGCTTGAATGGATGCTTGCTTGATCACCTTGAGAGCTTGAGAGCTTGCACATGAAAACTTGAGATGAGATATGAAAACTTTGATGTGAAAATGAGAGAGGAAGGCCTCCTTTTATAGTGATCTAGGGCACATTTCTCTAGATGGGCCACCTTGGAGAATTAAATCTCAATTAGGTCATCACCTTTAGAAAATATACCTAGATTAAGTGCAATTAAAGGATTTACCATCTCAAAACCTAAAATGGCTGACCCGAAGGTAGGAAAATAAATCTACTGAAAGCCTGAAGCCTAGAAATTTTGGAAATTGGAATTTTGGAGGAAGGGGTCAAAGTCAAGGTTGGACCTAACCTAGTCAGGGTCAAGCTCAACCCTGACCTAGTCAAGTTTGAGCTTGACCCTGACCTAGTCAGGTTCTAACTTGACCCTGAACCTGGTCCTAGGTTGACTCAGAACCAAGTCAGGAGGTCCCGGGGATGCCCAGAAACCTAGAACTGATGCCATAATAGGATAGAATATTAGTGATAGACATAAAATCCTATGATTATCATGATGAAGGCTAGGAGGATCCATTTTTAAATCCTACCTAGAAATAGAGCTATGAAAGAGGGAAATTCAAGAGAATCCTTAAGATCCTAACCCTAATTTCACCTAGAATGAAGTAGAAAAGAAGTGGAAAGTGGGGAGAAAGCCAGATCAAAGAAAAGATCAATTCAAGGCATCCAATATGACCCCAAACCACTTACTCGTAGGGCTAAATGCTCTTAACATGGAAGTGCTTCCATTTTAAGATGATACATTAAGCCCCCACTTTAGCAAGAGTATGGATTCGATGCAAACTCTTGGTAAAGGAAAAGAAAGAGGAGATCCAAGTGGATTCACAAAGAGATAAAATAACACTTAGCTAAGGGCACGAGCCCCCAGACTAAAGATTCTAACTCAACATACACACACGAGGGTGCGAAACAATAAAACCAAAAGAACAAGGGTTAGCACTAAATAACCCAAATGAATTAGCATAAGAAACCTCACTAAGAAATATTCCTCATGCTAATATCATATTTAGAAAGCTATCATAAAAGCATAAATGTTTACATAAGAAAGACAAGAGCAGCACTATAAATAACATAGCTTCATGATCATGTCCTACTAGCATGAAAGCAGAAAAGAGAGAAAGGAGAAAGTGATTACCTCACCTAGTAAGATGCCCACTTTACTGTGAATCACCCTGGAGGGAGAGCCCAATAGGTTCACCCATAAACTATGCTTGTAATTGTAATGCATCTTCTGACGGCTTCTGGAATACCCATAGATCCACCTTCTTGTATCACTATGAATATGAAATGTGTGTCTCCTTAGGATTTAGCAACTTATGTGCGTTACCTTCGGAAGATTTAGCATATAGGTGTGTGTCTTTTCAAGATTTAGCAACTTATGTGTGTTACCTTCCAAGATTTAGCATATTTGAAATTGGAAATGCATTTCCCTTTAGGATTTAGCAACTTATGTGTGTTACCATCAGAAGATTTAGCATATTGAAAAATTTGAAAAATGTGTGCCTCCTCAGGATTTAGCAACTTATGTGCGTTACCTTCGGAAGATTTAGCATATGCATGCATGTCTTTTCAGGATTTAGCAACTTATGTGCGTCACCTTCCAAGATTTAGCATATAAAAATAAAAAACTATAGTACAAGGGAGACCCTATATATGCCCCCCTCCTTAAGATGGCAAAAATAGACTATTTTGTCATGTTAAGGAAAGAAAATAACAAGGATAAAGCCTTCATCAACATCAAGACAATATCCACAAACAACACTCAGTCCAAGCCAAGAAGGTCATAGCTCCTATGAGGTCATGGAAGAGATGATTGTAAAGAGATATCATGCAAGAAGTGAAAAGAAAGTAACCCTTATGAGGGATAGCACACTGTTTAGTTTCCAAGGTGAGAGATATATCAACCATGGAAACCCAATGTCAAACAACAAAAGAGGCTATTATCAAGGACATAGATCCTCAATGCAAACCATAATTTTCATGTATGATTGAATGTCACATAATAGATAGATACAACTTACCCAAGGAAAGCGGTGAATCCTGAAAAGATAGAAGGAAATGACATCCTTGCCCCCTAACGTAGGACAAAGATTGAAGAGGATACCTACTTCACAATGCAAGGAGATATCTTGTTTACAATAATGTACACCATATTCTTAGCGAGGGATATTGACCCCTACATCCAAGAGTAGAGATAATCATGAAAAGGATATGTCACTCATGGAAAAAGGATCCTCAAATGAAAGAGATCTTATCAACAAGACCCCCACCAAAGAGGAGTGCTTTAGATAAAATATCAACTTTCAAAAAGGAGGGAACAAAGATTCAATCATCAAGCCCCCTACAAGGAAGAGGAAGAGGAATCTTTGAAATGAGGGAAACAACTCTAACACCAAAGCAAGGGTGAAAGTGTATAAAGAACATAATTTGCAACATAGAGAAGAGGTGATGACCTAGGACAAAAACTTCTCATATAAGAATATTATCCATAGTCAAAACATCTATCAATATGATGAGATAATATTGCAATATAAACAAGTACCACTAAGCTAGAGAAAGTAGTTCCCTAGACAAAGAGAAAGAAAGAAGTACCTTGGCCCCTAGATATAGAGACAAGGGATAACCTCGCAAAACAAATGTCTTAGAAAAGATATCTTGGAAAAGAAAAGAGATATCCTATGCAAAGCCATAGAAAGAATACCAATTAAGCCCCAATAAAAGACCTAATGGATCCTAGGAGATTGGATGAAGATGCACCTCTTGCCCCCCAGTCATGAGACAAGAGGAGAAGAACATTTACATTATATCTAAAGGAGGGGAATCCCCTATATCAAAATTATGAAGAAATTGTAAAACTACACGAGAGTGAGATATAAATACTAAAGCAGCTCTTTCTCTAACATATGCCTTGAAATGTTTACAATCAGCAAGTAAGTGTTTGTTACTATAATGAAAAGGACATTTGTATTTGTATAGAGCATCTATCGGCATAGGTCTAAAGATTTCTTTCTTGGAATTCATTAGCTCAACATATACCTTTTAAGCAATTTCTTGACGAGTAGTAGAGTTATCTAATATAGGTGTAGGGAAAAGAAGGTGAAGGGGAGGACGATGTTTAGCATCACCTACCTTAACTTGAGACCTCGAACAACTGATACCATACATATCTAGTTTAGGGGGTATATGAATAGGAAACCTAATACCATGCTCATTAACTCCTAGCCCTAAACCTTTATAACCTTGTTTAGTCACCATATTATATCCAATAGTGTACATATTATGTAAAGCTTCTACAGGAGGTGATTGTTTATCATGTTCATGAGTAAAGGTTGTATAAGGTGGAATAATAGGCTTGGAGAAGTGTCTGTACCCTTTCCTTTAATATCATCCTGGATAAGAGGAGAAGGTAAATCAAAGAAATCTTGCACATCTGCATCCTGAACAATAGCTTGAATCCCATCATAGGTATAGAAAGAGCGAGGATTAACAAATTTAGAATGAGGTATCGGAATAGGAAGATTAGGATTAGGATTGATAGGATTAGGATTAGGAAGATTAGGAGATGGTGTGTCATCTACCAAATTCTTCACATAATCTAAAAGATGAATAAGGCTACCACATAAATTCCTAAGAAAATTTTTAAATGTAGGCAGACTAGTGTCAGTCAACTTCACAAAAGCATAAGCAAGAGCAAAGTGAAGGGTCATCAACATAATGAAGTGAATGATACTTTCATAAACATCATAGGTATTATAAAGAGATGATAAAAGAAGAGTAATAAAAAACATGACCATGCACCAAAACATCTTAACAATCTCCATAATAAATGAATGACAAGAAATGTTTTTGTATTTTTATTGACTATATTGATTTTTTTGTATTTCTGAAATTAAAGAGCATAAACTAGATCTAATCTAAATGCAAGAAAGGATCTAAAATCTAACACAATAGGGCATCTAATTCCACAAAAGAAAAGGAGAGTAAGTAGGTCAGGTTCACCAAAATGAATGATGATAAAATGGATTCACCACCATTCAAATGTAGAGGGGGAAATATGAGATCTATTCTCAAAACCCAAATTCCCCAAGGAAGAGATCTAATTTGATCAACCTAGAGGTTAATACACAATCAAATCAATTTGTGGATGAATATGGAAGAGAGAAAGCAAATCCAATATTTCCCTTGTGGATGGATATTATGTTTGGAATATAGAATAATTGAAATACAAGTACTAACCTCAAATTAGGGCAGATCTGGAAAATGTTGAATTCTGATGTTTGTGTACACTTTTGAGAAAATCTAAAACTTGTCCTGGACTGGAAATGTTGAGACAGAGAAAACCCATAAATCTTTCCTCAAGATGGCTCAGCTCGGGTTTGACCCTCATAAAAGGTCAAAAACCACATTCTTTATTTGAAGTCTGATTTGAATTCTGTTCGTAGATCTTGGAAGTTCACCCAAAAGGGTATCCAAATTTGCTCTCAGATCTGAATTTCTGCACCTGTACCTACAAGAAAAGGAGGATTTTTTTGTTTGTTTGGGGGGGGGGGTTTGCCTTGGTCAAACCTTGATTTGGAATCAACCTTAATATTAAAATTGAAATGGAGAATGCTAGCAAGTAGTAGAAAAGGATCTAACAATGAAGCTATGTAATTCAATAGATATGCAATTGTATTTGAAATGTAAACAAGTATATTGATATGAAAGCTTGAACACAACAATAAATGTAAATCAAACCTCCATGGTTGTATGCTTGGAATCCACCTTGAGAGAAGAATGAAATGGATCTTGAAGATGAACAAAGGATCTTGAAGGAAGATCACACCATCATGATGGCTAGATCTAGGGTTTGAATGATAAATCTTGAATGCTTGAACCAAATCCCTTCAATGGCTTGAATGCTTGAATCCTTGATCTTCAATGGAGAACTTGGATGGAGAAGAAGACTTGAATGCTTGAATGGATGCTTGCTTGATCACCTTGAGAGCTTGAGAGCTTGCACATGAAAACTTGAGATGAGATATGAAAACTTTGATGTGAAAATGAGAGAGGAAGGCCTCCTTTTATAGTGATCTAGGGCACATTCCTCTAGATGGGCCACCTTGGAGAATTAAATCCCAATTAGGTCCTCACCTTTAGAAAATATACCTATATTAAATGCAATTAAAAGATTTACCATCCTGAAATCTGAAATGGCCGACCTAGAGGCAGGAAAATAAATCTCCCGAAAGCTCGAAGCCCGAAAATTTTGGAAATTGGAATTTTGGAGGAAGGGGTCAAAGTTAAGGTTGGACCTGACCTAGTCAGGGTTGAGCTTGACCCTGACCTAGTCAGGTTCAAGCTTGACCCTGACCTAGTCAGGTTCTAACTTGACCCTGACCCTGGTCCCAAGTTGACTCAGAACTAAGTCAGGAGGTCTTGGGGATGCCCAGAAACCTAGAACTGATGCCAGAATAGGATAGAATGTCAGTGATAAAAATAAAATCCTATTATTATTGTGATCAAGGCTAGGAGGATCCATTTCTAAATCCTACCTAGAAATAGAGCTATGAAAGAGGGAAATTCAAGAGAATCCTTAAGATCCTAACCCTAATTTCACCTAGAATGAAGCAGAAAAGAAGTGGAAAGTGGGGAGAAATCCAAATCAAAGAAAAGATCAATTCAAGGCATCCAATATGACCCCAAACCACTTACTCAGAGGGCTAAATGCTCTTAACATGGAAGTACTTCCATTTTAAGATGATACAATGGCAATGAAACTCAACTAGTAGGCTGATATGACTAAGATGAACCTCCACCTATGAAATCAGAACATTCATATGACCAACTTACTAAAAATAGTAAGTTTCCATAAATAGCAGCTCTGTACAAGATATCCCTTAGTGAAAAGAAACCAGAAATATTTTTGGGTGATGCAAGATTGCTCTTACTCCCAGGATGTTCCTACATTTGACACCTGGGGTAATTTAAGAAGTGACCCTATCATGTCTCAGGTGTGCAAAGGAAAACCAAGAAGGTTAACCTCCTCTCTTGTCAACCATGATGAATCTTCAATAGGTTGTCCTTTCCATTTGACCAGATATTCTTCATATGTCTTGTTCCTTGTGCTTCTGCCAACACGACTGTCCAGTATATCCTCAATTTCCTTGATGGTTGAAGTAGTTGTTGGAATACCCCACTATGCTTCTATGATCTCATATTCAACACCCCCTTCATGATATTCTGTCAGATTTGAAATGTTAAATATTGGTGAAATATTCAGCTCAATAAGCAATTCTACCTCATAAGCATTTTCTGAATCATGCTTCTTCAGTATCTTATATGGCCCAAAATTCTTCATTTTTAGTTTGTTATATGTACCTACTAGAATTCGCTCCTTCCACAAATGAACCATGACTTCATCCCCAACCTGAAATTCCTCAGCTTCAACACTACTTATTTATCCTTTGTCTATCTTCCTCAACTCATGCATTTTTGGGACTACTTCCATATACAATCTCGAATGGAAATTTACCAGTGCTCCCATTAACAAAATTATTGTATGCACATTCTACCTATGGTAAAATCAAATCCCATCATTTTGGCTTATCCCCAACCAAACATCTCAGCAAATTCCCCAAACTCCTATTCACCACCTCTGTCTATCCATTAGTCGGTGGTTTTTGTGATGAATTGAACTTCAAATTTGTCTTTAACTTCTTCCACAATGTGCACTAGAAATATCCAACAAACTTAGTGTCTCGATCTAAAAATATGCTCTTTGGGAAACCATGTAGTCTCACCACTTCTTTGAAAAATAATTCTGCTACATGAACAACATCATTAGTCTTTTTGTAGGGAATTAAATGTGCCATCTTTGAAAATTTGTCAACCACCACAAAAATTGAATCATGCCCCCACTGAGTCCTTGGTAAACCAAGAACAAAGTCCATACTTATATCCTCCCATGGCTTCTCTAGTACAGGTAATGGATGATACAACCCCGTATTTTATTTTTCTCCTTTTACCATTTGACATACTATGAAACTTTGTACAAACTTCTTGACATCTTGCTGCAACTGTGGCCAATAATAATTCTCATTAACCAAAGCAATGGTTTTATCTCGACCAAAATGTCCAGCCAATCCTCCGATATGCTTCTCCTTGATGAGATTCTCCCTCATAGAACTTCGTGGAAGGCACAACTAACTCCATCTGAATAGCATACCATCCTAGATGATGAAATCCAAACACTTCATTTTGTCTAGAGTAACAGGCTTTGTACAAGCTTTCCAAGCTTCACCAAAATCAGGATCCTCTTGATATAAACTTTTGAGTTCCTTGAACCCAACCACCTTAATCTGCATCTCTGTCAATAAAATCTTTCTTTTGCTAAGCACATTTGCAACCCTGTTAGACTTTCCACTCATGTGTTTCAAAACAAGTGTGTAACTCTGCGAAAACTCAACCTATTTCAAATGCCTTTGATTCAACTTTCCTTGATTATTCAAATATTGCAAAGCTTTATGATTAGTATACAAAATAAACTCTTTAGGAATCAAATAGTGTCTCCACTTCTTCAATGCCTAAACTATAACATAAAATTCATGATCATAAACAAAATATTTTCTCTTGACGTCATTTAACTTTTTACTAAAATAAGCAACAGGTTTACCTTCTTGGCTCAAAATAGCTCCTATTGCAGTACCACTAGCATCACAGTCTACTTCTTATTAAAATCTAGAAGTGCTAAAATAGGTTGTTCTGTAACTCTTTGGTTCAACAATTTAAAACTCTTATCTTCCCTTGTAGTCCACTTAAACTCTTTCCTATCTCCTCTCATTATTTTAGTCAAAGGTCCACAAATACTACTAAAACTTTTGATAAATTTTTTGTAAAAGCTAGCCAAACCATGAAAAGATCTTACCTCAGTAGCACTCCTTGGAGTAGGCCATTCGAGGATAACCTTCACTTTCTCTGGGTCCATTTTTAGACCTTCCGCTGAAACTAAAAATCCCAGATACACTAATTCTTTCAAAAAACTGCACTTCTTCAATAATCAATAATTTATCTTCCCCTAACTTCTCAAACACCATACGAATATGCATCATATGATCCTCCAATGTCTTACTAAATATCAAAATATCATATAGGTAAACAATGACAAACTTACTTAGAAATTCTTTCAGAACCTCATTCATGAGCCGCATGAAAGTGCTTGGTGCATTGGTTAGCCCAAAAGGCATGAATAACCACTCATACAATCCTTCCTTTGTCTTGAAAGAAGTCTTCTATTCATCTCCTTCTTTGATCCAAATCTGATGATATCCACTCTTCAAATCTATCTTTGGGAAATACACAGCTCTACTCAAACAGTCCATAATATCATCCATTCGTGGTAATGGAAACTTGTACTTGATTGTGATCTTGTTTATAACCCTGGAATCTATACACATCCTCCATCCTTCATTCTTCTTTGGTTCTAATATTGCTAGTACAACACATGGACTTAGACTCTCTTAGATCAACCCCTTCTGTAACAACTCATGTACTTTTCTATTTGACTCTTCACTTTTTGTTGGTGTCATTCTGTGTGGTGCCTTATTTAACAAACTGGCTCCTGGAATCAAGTCCATCTGATGACTGATCTTTCTTACTAGTGGTAATCCATCAAGCACATTATTAGATACAATATCCTAAGACCCATTCAACAAACCTGCAACTTCTATAGGTACATCTTCTACTTCTTCTTTACCAACTTTTGAAATTAAATAAAAACACATATGCTTATGCCTCATACCCTCTAAGAATTTTATTTCATCAAGAAAATTTATTCTTGCATTACCACATACCTTTTCTTCTATTCCTTCAATGGCTTTAGCTTATGTCACACTCCATTCTTTTTTTGGAAATATGTATTCGCACAACCATCATGTACAACACACTTATCAAACTACCAAGGTCTACCCAAGAACAGATGACATGCATCCATAGGTATGATATCACATAGTACCTGATCATGGTATCCTCCAATCTTGAAATTTACTAGGCACTATTCATTGACCATGACCTTGTGGTCATCTTGCACCCGGGCGATCTAATATGGATGTGGGTGTTTTTGCCTCTTAAGCTTCAACTTTATGACCATCTCT
Organism: Chamaecyparis obtusa; assembly: GCA_027943335.1. Lineage (NCBI taxonomy): Eukaryota > Viridiplantae > Streptophyta > Pinopsida > Cupressales > Cupressaceae > Chamaecyparis > Chamaecyparis obtusa. The sequence goes on from BSBK01006239.1 coordinate 136,395, forward strand.
TCTGACACCAAATTTTCAGTGCCTCCACTATCAATAATCACATCACAACACTTATCTTCACACTTCCACCTAGTGCAAAATAAGCTCCTCCTTTGCTCATGTTCACTCTCACCACTCAACATGACTCTTTTGTTAATTAGTGTTTCTCTTCTTTAGACATCTTCAAAATGTGATGATTTGACATATTCATCCACATGTGTAACTCTAGCTTGGCCTTTAGTTCTCCTATCTGACCTTCCTTGGTGTTGAGGATATTCATATGCCCTATGAACTTCTTCTCCATGGTAAAAACATGTTCCATGGAAGCCTCCCCTTCTAGATCTTTGTCCTTTTCCTCTTCCTCTCTAATCTCTATTATTCTGATCATGAAAATGATTGAAATTGTTTCCTCTCTGATTTTGACTGCTATTGGCCTCATCCTTCATTTTATGATCTTCATTTTGTCTCCATAAGACCATCTCCTAGATCTTCCACCATGACCTCTTCCACTTTGCTTGCTCTCAAACTTCTTGTTCAACTTTTCCTCTACCTTTAGGGAAAACTGGTATGCCTCTTCAATACTAGTCATTCGAACCAAATTAAACTCCTCTTAAATGCTTGGCCTCAACCCATTAAGGTAACAAGAAAATTTCTCCTTATCAACTTCCACATGGCCTATTCTGATGAGGATTCGATAGAACTTCGTATACTCCTGAACAAATCTTTCTGCTTACTTCAAACCTCACATTTTCTTCAATAGATCAAGCTCGTAATCAACAAGAATTAACTGTCGCTTCAATTTATCAACCTTCCGATCTCATCTTGTGATTTTCTCCTTTCCTCTTCTATTTCACTCCAATTGAATCTCTTGCCACTAGATCTTCGCATGACCCTTCAGTTTGGCCTTCAAAAACTTGACCCTATTGGGATCCTCAATATCTTCATACTCAAAATATTCTTCTAATTCATTGATCTAGTCGATCAACTCTTCTGGGTTAAGATTTTTTGAAAATGTAGGAACCTTGATCTTAGGTCTTTTCTCAATCTTGGAAATAGCTCGAAAAATCCTTTCTTCCTCTTGGCTCAAAATTTTGCCTTCTCCTTCCTGATAAAAAATTCCTTCTTCTTTGGCTTCATCCTTGCTTTCATCTTTGACTATAATATTAATTCCTCTATGAATCTCTTCTTGCAATGCTCACACTTGTCTCTAAAGGGCTCTAACCTCAGGTGTCACACCACCAGCTCTTTCACCACATTCCCTTCATAGAGGCATTTTCATACTTTATTGCTAAAACCTTAAACCATGGCCCATGTGTGAACTACCTCACAGTCAGTGATCTATTTACACACTCAGGAACTCCTACTCTAATACCACTTGATGAAGGATGTTCCCCTTAATACCACAAACACATAATAGAAACAGAGAAACAACAACAATTTGCAAGAACACAAAATGGGTTTCTTATTATCTCCACAAGTGTGGAATTAAAAATTTTCAAAATTACAATATGCAAAGTCACATGGGAATTTTCCTTACAATATTATGTAGGATAAAGGCTCGAATCATTACCCAGATCTACCCAGAAGTACTCTGAACTACCTAGACAACACTACGGGCCTTCCTTATATAGGCAATTTTCTACGCCCGAGAAGGTTCCAAAAATTTAGCCATTAAGGCCGATCGCCCTTAGAATTATTTTACTTTCATTTTTTTTACAATAGGGTCAGCCCAAAATAATTAAAAAATATGTTATTAGGTAGTCCAACTTCCGGAGGCCATAAATTTTTAACCGTAGCTTTGTTTTCTATCATAACCACTTTTTGAAAATGGCAGGACCTGATTTGGAATGGTGATTTACCAGTGCTCTTGTTGACAGATTTATTGTGTGCAAATTTTGCCTGTGGTAAAATCAAATCCCATCCTATTGGCTTATCCCCAACCAAACATCTCATAAAATTCCCCAAACTCCTATTCACTACCTCTATTTGTCCATCAATTTGTGGATGATGTGATGAACTGAACTTCAAATCTGTCTTTAACTTCTTCCACAATGTGCGCTAGAAATATCCAACAAACTTAGTGTCTCGATCTAAAACTATTCTCTTTGGCAAACCATTAAGTCTCACCACTTCTTTGAAAAATAATTCTGCTACATGAACAACATCATTAGTCTTCTTGCAAGGAATTAAACGTTTCATCTTTGAAAATCTATCAACCACCACAAAAATTGAATCATGTCCCCACTGAGTCCTCAGTAAACCAAGAACAAAGTTTATACTGATATCCTCCCATGGCTTCTGTGGTACAGGTAATGGCTGATACAACTCTATATTCTATTTTTCTCCTTTTTCCATTTCACATACTCTACAACTTTGTACAAACTTCTTGACATCTTGCTACAATTGTGGCCAATAATAATTCTCATTAACCAAAGCAATGGTTTTATCTTGACCAAAATGTCCAGCCAATCCTTCGCTATGCTTCTCCTTGATGAGATTATCCCTCATAGAACTTCATGGAATGTACAACTGACTGCATCTGAATAGCATACCATCCTGGATGATGAAATCCAACCACTTCATTCTGTCTAGAGTTATAGGCTCGGTACAAGCTTTCCAAGCTTCACCAAAATCAGGATCCTCTGGATACAAACTATTGAGTTCCTTGAACCCAACCACCTCAATCTTCTTCTCTGTCAGTAAAAAAATTTTTTTGCTAAGCACATCTACAACCCTATTAAACTTTCTACTCCCATGTTTCAAAACAAATGTGTAACTCTACAAAAACTCAACCCATTTAAAATGCCTTTGATTCAAATTTCCTTGACTATTCAAATATTGCAAAGCTTGATGATCAATATACAAAACAAACTCTTTAGGAAGCAAATAGTGTCTCCACTTTTTCAATGCCTGAACTATAGCATAAAATTCTTGATTATAAACAAAATATTTTCTCTTAGCATCATTTAACTTTTTACTGAAATAAGCAACAAGTTTACCTTCTTGGCTCAAAAAATCTCCTATTGCAGTACTACTAGCATCACAGTCTACTTGAAACACCTTATTAAAATTTGGAAGTGCTAAAACAGGTTATTCTGTAACTTTTTGTTTCAACAGTTTAAAATGCTTATCTGCCTCAGCAGTCTACTTATACTCTTTCCTATCTCCTCTCATTGTTTTAGTCAAGGGTCCACAAATACTACTAAAAATTCTGATAAACTTTCTGTAAAAGATATCCAAACCATGAAAATATGTTATCTCAGTAGCACTCCTTGGAGTAGGCCATTCGAGGATAGCCTTCACTTTCTCTGGGTCCATTTTTAGACCTTTCGCTGAAACTACAAATCCTAGATACACTAACTCCTTCACAAAATTGCACTTCTTCAATAATTAATAATTTCTCTTCCCTTAACTTCTCAAACACCATACGAATATGAATCATATGCTCCTCCAATGTTTTACTAAAGATCAAAATATCATCTAGATAAATAATGACAAACTTACCCAAAAATTCTTTCAGAACCTCATTCATGAGCCGCATAAAAGTGCTCAGTGCATTGGTCAGCCCAAAAGGCATGACTAACCACTCATACAATCCTTCCTTTGTCTTTAAAGAGGTCTTCCATTCATCTCCTTCTTTGATCTAAATATGATGATATCCACTCTTTAGATCTATCTTTGATAAATACATAGATCCACTAAAATAGTCCATAAGATCATCCATTTGTGGCAATGGAAACTTGTACTTGATTTTGATCTTGTTTATAGCCTTGGAATCTATACATATCCTCCATTCTCCATTCTTCTTTGGTGCTAATACTGTTGGTACAACACATGGACTTGGACTCTCTCATATCAACCCCTTCTGCAACAACTCATGTACTTGTCTGTTCAACTCTTCACTTTCAACTAGTGTCATTTTGTGTGTTGCCTTATTTGGAAAACTGGCTCTTGGAATCAAGTCCATCTGATGACTAATCTTCCTTACTAGTGGTAATCCATCAAGCACATTATCATATACAATATCTTGAAACTCATTCAACAAATCTGCAACTTCTACAGGTACATCTTCTACTTCTTCTTTACCAACTTTTGGAAATAAAGAAAAACACATATGCTTATGCCCCATACCCTCTAGGAATTTTCTTCCATCAACAAAACTTATTCTTGCATTACCACATACCTTTTCTTATGTTTCCTTCAATGTCTTTAGCTTATGTTGCACTCCATCCTTTTTCAAGGAATATGTATTCGCATGACCATCATGTACAACACATCTTTCAAACTGTCACGACCTATCCAAGAACATATGACATGCATCCATAGGTATGATATCACATAGTACCTCATCATGGTATCCTCCAATCTTCAACTTTACTAGGCACTGTTCATTGACTATGACCTTGTGGTCATCCTTTACCTAGGAGATTCAATTTGGATGTGGGTGTTTCTGCCTCTTAAGCTTCAACTTTGTGACCATCTCTTCTGACATCAGATTGTTAGTGCTTCCACTATCAATAATCACATCACAACACTTATCTTCACACTTGCATCTAATGTAAAATAAGCTCCTCCTTTTCCCAGGTTCATTCTCACCACTCAGCAGGACTCTTCTGTTAATTAGTGTTTCTCCTCTTTCAACATCTTTAGAATGTGATGATTTGGCATCTTCATCCACATGTGCAACTCTAACCTAGCCTTTAGTTCTCCTATCTGTCATTCCTTGGCATTGGGGACATTCATATGGCCTATAACCTTCTTCTCCACAGTGAAAACATGTTCCACAGAAGCATCCCCTTTCGGATCCTTGTCCTCTTCCTCTTCCTCTCTTATCTCTATTATTCTGATCATGGAAATGATTGAAATTTTTTCCTCTCTGATTTTGACTGCTACTGGCCTCATACTTCTTTTTCTGATCTTCATTTTAGCCTCCATAAGACCGTCTGCTAGATCTTCCACCATGACTTCTTCCACTTTGCCTGCTCTCAAAATTCTTATTCAACTTTTCCTCTACCTTTAGGGAAAACTGGTATGCCTCTTCAATATTGTTCATTCGAACTAAATTCAACTCCTCATGAATGCTTGGCCTCAATCCATTAAGGTAACGTGCAACTTTCTCCTTATCAACTTCCGCATGGCCTGTTCTGATGAGGATTCGATAGAACTCCTCCATATACTCTTGAACAGATCTTCCTACTTGCTTTAAACCTTACATTTTCTTCAGTAGATCAAGCTCATAATCAACAGGAATGAACTGTCACTTCAATTTATCAACCATTCGATCCCATCTTGTGATTTTCTCCTTTCCTCTTCTATTTCACTCCAATTGAATCTCTTGCCACCAGATCTTCGCATGATCCTTCAGTCTAGCCTTCACAAACTTGACCCTATCGGGATCCTCAATATTTGCATACTCAAAATATTCTTCTAATTCATTGATCCAGTTGATCAACTCTTCTTGGTTAAGATTTACTGAAAAATGTAGGAACCTCAATCGTAGGTGTTTTCCTAATCTTGGAAATGGCCTGAAAAAGCCTTTCTTCCTCTTGGTTTAAAATTTTGCCTTCTCCTTCTTGATCAAAATTTCTTTCTTCTTCGGCTTCATCCTCACTTTCATCTCTTACTGTAAGATTCATTCCTCTGTGAATCTCTTCTTTTAATGCTCACACTTGTCTCTAGAGGGCTCTAACCTTAGGTGTCACACCACCAGCTCTTCCACCATGTTCCCTTTGTGGAGGTATTTTCGTGCTTTATCATTGAAACCCTAAACCACGGTCTTGGTGCAAACTACCTCATAGTTGGTGATCTGTTTACACTCTCAAGAAATCCTGCTCTGATGCCACTTGATGAAGGGTGCTCCCCTCAATACCACAAATACATAACAAAAAAAAAGAAACAACAACAATTTACAAGAACAAAAAATGGGCTTCTTATTATCTCTACAAGTGTGAAATTACAAATTTTCAAAATTACAATATGCAAAGCCACATGAGAATTTTCCTTACAAAATTTTGTAGGACAAAACCTTGAATCATTACCCAGATCTACCCAAAACTACTCTAAACTACCTAGATAACACTACAGGCCTTCCTTATATAGGCAATTTTCCAACGCTCTAGAAGGTTCCTGTAAGATATAAAAATATATCTATAATATATTTTTATATCTATGTTTATGTGCATGATGTGTAGATGTGGTGTGTGGAAAATTTTGTGAACATACAAAACTTAATAAAACATAAATACTTATCTTGAAAAGGATCAGCTTCAGAAATCACTATTTTCTGGCATCTATACTCAGTTTCAGGAAATTCTACAACTAGCTCTGGCCTAGAAACACATAAATAGAGAAAACCCAGAAACCTTCTATCTTTTTGAGAAAGGTCGACCTTGACCCAAAACAAGGGTACGATCTTACCTCAAGGCACAATCTTACCCCTTTATGTCAACCTTGACTTGCACTGTTCTGATGGAAAATCTATTTGCAGATCTCGAAAGTTCGCTGAAAAGGGTACTCAAATCTGATCTACGATTCATTGTCCCACACCTATACTTGCAAGAAAAAAGGGTTTTTTTGTTTAGATGAGGGATTTTCCTTGGTCAAACCCCAGTTTGGAATCAACCTTAAAAATGGAATTGAAATAGAGAATGCTAGAAAGTAGAAGTAGATCTAACAACAAAGCTATGATATTCAATAGATATGCAATTGTATTTGGAATGTAAACAAGTATGTTGATATGAAAACTTGGACTCAACACTAACAAATGTAAATCAAAACCTCCATGATTGTATGCTTGGAATCCACCTTGAAGGGATAATGAATAAATCTTGAAGATGAACAAAGGATCTTGAAGGAAGATCACACCACCATGATTTATAGATCTAGGGTTTGAATGATGAATCTCGAATGCTTGAACTAAATCCCTCCAAAGGCTTGATTTCTTGAATCCTTGATATTCAATGGAGAAATTGAATGCTTGAATGTAGATGATGGCTTGAATGCTTCCTTGATTGATAATGCTTTCTTGAATGCTTGGAGAGCCTGAGAAATTATGACAAAAGATCACTTGATACTTGATGGAGATATGGAAAAGAGATGTGTAGATTGAAATGAGACAGGAAGGCTTCCTTTTATACAAGTCTAGGGCACAAAATTTTAGAGAGGCTGACATAGGAGAATTAAATTCCCATTTGAACCTTAACCCCTAGAAATGGACGTACATTAAATATAATTTAAGATTTTACTATTTCAAAATCCAAAACAGTTGACCCGGAAGCAGGAAATAAAATATTTCGAAACCCGACATCTGGAAACTTCTCAATTTTTGAAATCTGGACCTAGTGTCAGGGTCAAGGTTGACTCTGACCTAGGTCAAGGTTGAGGTCAACTTTGACCCAGAAGGTTGACCTTGACCCTGAAGTCAAGAATCTCAAGGTTTTAGGTTAGGATGCCAAAAATAGGTTGGGAAGAGGTGGAGAAAGGGGCAGAACAGGGGAAAAAACAAGATCCAAGCCAAAGATCCCATGAAAGTATCTGACATGACCCCAAGCCACCTACTCAGAGGGCTAAACTAGTCCTAAATGGAAGTGCTTCCATTTTGCGATGATACATTTAGCCCCCACTTTAGCAAGAGTATGGATTCAATACAAAATCTTGGTAAAGGATGAGAAAGATCCAAGTGGATTCGCAACGAGATGGAATATTATTTAGTTTAGGACATGGGCCCCCAAGCTAAGGATTCTAACTAAAGATACACACATGAGGGTGTGAAAACAAAGAAAAAAACTAAAAGACACAAAAAGAGGGGTTAGTACAAAAACAAACCCAAATCAATTAGCAAAGGAAACCTTGCTAAGAAATGCTTCCTATACTAATATCATATTTGGAAAGCTATCATAAAAGCATAAATGATTACATAAAAAAGACAAGAGAAACACTATAAATAAAATAGCTTCATGATCTAATCCTACTAGCATGAAAACAAAAAGAGAGAAAAGAGAAAGTGATTACCTTGCCCAGTAAGATGCCCACCTTACCGTGAATCACCAAGGAGGGAGAGTGCAACAGGTAGTAAAACCTGATAGTTCACCCAAAAATTGTGCTTTGTAATTTTAATGCGTCTTCTTACAGCTTTTGAAATACCCATAGATCTACATTCTTGTATCACTATGAATATAAAATGTGTGTCTCTTCAGGATTTAACAACTTATGTGTGTTACCTTCAGAGGATTTAGCATATTGAAAATTGAAAAATGCGTCTCTCTTCAGGATTTAGCAACTTATGTGTGTTACCTTTAGAGGATTTAGCATATTGCAAAATGAAAACTATAACATAAGGGAGACCCTATATATGCCCCCTCCTTATCGTGGCTATCTACTAGACATGATAAGGAAGAGAAGGAGGATACCTACTTCACAAAGTAAGGAGATATCTTGTTAACAACAATGTACACTATATTCTTAGTGAAGGGTATTGACCCTTACATCCAAGAGCATAGATAATCATGAAAAGGATATGTCACTTATGGAAAAAGGATCCTCAAAGAAAGAGATCTTATCAACAAGACCCCCACCATAGAGGAGTGCTTTACATAAAATTTCATCTTTCAAAAAGAAAAAAAGATTCAATCATCTAGCCCCTTATAATCAAGAGGAAGAGGAATATTTGAACAAAGGAATCAAACTCTAACCCTACAGCAAGGGAAATAATTTATAAAGAACATAATCTACAAAATAAAGAAGAGGTGATGATCTAGGACAAAAACCTCTCACATAAATGGATATCCATAGCCAAAACCTCAGTCAATATAATGAAATAATGCTGCAAGATAAACAAAAGCCACTAAGCTAAGGAAAGAAAATCCCTAGACAAAGAGAAAGAAGGAAGAACCTTTACCCCCAAGGATGAAAGCAAGGGATACCTTTGCAAAAAAGATCTTTAGAAAATATATCTTGAATAATAAAAGAGAATCTATGGATGATTATAAACATAATACAAAACCATAGGGAGGAAAGATAGAAAGAATACCAATTAAGTTCAAGACAAAATATATGCTAAGAACCTAATGGATTCTAGGATATTGGATGAAATACCTCTTGCCCCCGAGTCATGAGACAAGAGCATAAAAGATCTATATTATGGAAGAGTCAAGGGGGTGCCCCTTATCAAAGTTATGAAGGAATTGTAAAACCGCACGAGAGTGGGATATAATTCCTAAAACAACTCTTTCTCTAACATATAAGTTGAAATGCACACAATCAACAAGTAAATGTGTATTACTGTAATGAAAAAGACATTTGTACTTGGATAGAGCATCTTTCGGCATAGGTTTAAAGATTTCTTTCTTGGAATTCATTAACTGAACATACACCTTCTTAGCCATATCTTGAGGAGTATCAAGGTAATCCAAGGTAGGTGTTGGAAGCATAACATGAAGAGGAGGACGTCGATCAAAATAAACCGCATTAAATTGAGATTGCAAACAACCAAGACCATGCATATCTTGTTTAGGGGATATATGAATTGGATACTTAATACCATGCTCATTAACACCAACCCTAAACCTTTATAACCTTGTTTAGTCATTATATTACATCCTATAGTGTACATATCATGTAAAGCTTCTGTAGGAGGAGATTGTTTATTGTGTTCATGAGTAAAGTTTGTATAAGGTGGAATAATAGGTTTAGAATAAGTTTCTTTTCTCTTCCCTTTAATATCATCTTGGATCGGATAAGAAGGGCAAGGTAAATCCAAGAATTCTTGCACATCTGCATCATGAACCATAGTTTGAACTTCATCATAAGTATGGGAAGAACTAGGAATAGAGGATGGAGAATTAGGCAAGTTAGGAATATTAGGAATCAGATTAGGATTAGGAAGATTAGGAACTAGATTAGGAAGGATAGGATTAGGATTATGAAGATTAGGAGATGATGTATCATCTACCAAATTCTTCACATAATCCAAAAGAGTAATAAGTCCACCACATAAATCTTTAATGAAAGTTTTGAAAGTAGGAAGACTAGTATCAGTCAAACTTACAATAGCACAGGCAAGTGAAACATGAAGAGTGACAAACATAATGAAATGTATGATACTCTCATAAACATCATAAGTATGATAAAGAGATGCTAAGAGGAGGATAATAAAGAAAATAACCACACACCAAAGCATCTTAAAGATCTTCATAGCAAATGAAATGCAAGAAATATTTTTGTATTTTGTAGAATATATAGATTTTTTTGTTTTTTTTTAATTTTTAAAATGCAATAGCATAAAATAAATCTAATCTTAAGGAAAGAAAAAAAAGCATCTAACATCAAAAAGAAAGAGTTGTCTATCGTGGATTCACCAAAATGTAAGATATAAAAATATATCTATAATATATTTTTATATCTATGTTTATGTGTGTGATGTGTAGATGTGGTGTATGGAAAATGTTGTGGACATACAAAACTTAATAAAACATAAATAATTATCTTGAAAAGGAGCAGATTCATAAATCACTGTATTCTGGTGTCTGTACTCAATTTCGGGAAATTCTGCAACCAAATATGGCATGGAAACACATAAATATAGAAAACCCAGAAACCTTCTGTCTTTCTGAGAAACGTCTACCTTGACCCAAAACAGGGGTAAGATCTTACCCCGGGGCACAATCTTACCCCTTTATGTCAACCTTGACCTGCACTGTTCCAATGAAAAATCTATTCGCAGATCCCAGAAGCTCGCCAAAAAAGGTACTCAGATTTGATCTATGATTCATTGTCCCGCACCTATACCTACAAGAAAAAGGGTTTTATTATTTGGATGAGGGGTGTACCTTGGTCAAACCCCGGTTTGGAATCAACATTAAAAATAGAATTGAAATAGAGAATGCCAACAAGTAGTAGAAGTAGATCTAACAACAAAGCTATGATATTCAATTGTATTTTGAATGTAAACAAGTATGTTGATATGAAAGCTTGGACTCAACACTAACAAATGTAAATCAAAACCTCCATGATTATATGCTTGGAATCCACCTTGAAGGGAGAATGAATAGATCTTGAAGATGAACAAAGGATCTTGAAGGAAGATCACACCACCATGATGGATAGATCTAGGGTTTGAATGATGAATCTCGAATGCCAAGAACTAAATCCCTCCAAAGGCTTGAATGCTTGAATCCTTGATTTTCAATGGAGAACTTGAATGCTTGAATGTAGATGATGGCTTGAATGCTTCCTTGATTGAGAATGCTTGCTTGAATGCTTGGAGAGCTAGATAAATTATGACAAAAGATCACTTGATACTTGATGGAGATATGGAAAAGAGATGTGTAGATTGAAATGAGACAGGAAGGCTTCCTTTTATACAAGTCTAGGGCACAAACTTCTAGAGAGGCTGACATAAGAGAATTAAATTTCCATTTAAACCTTAACCCCTAGAAATGGACCTACATTAAATATAATTTAAGATTTTACCATTCTGAAATTTGAAATAGCCGATCCGGAAGCGGGAAATAAAACTTTTCAAAACCCGACATCTGGAAACTTCTAGATTTTTGAAATCTGGAGCCAAGGTCAGGGTCGAGGTAGACTTTGACCTAGGTCAAGGTCGAGGTCAACCTTGACCTTGAGGTCAAGAATCTTAGGGTTTCAGGTCAGGATGCCAAAAATAGGCTGGAAAGAGGTGGAGAAAGGGGCATAACAGGGGGAAAAACAAGATCCAAGCCAGAGATCCCATGAAAGCGTCTGACATGACCCCAAGCCACCTACTCGAAGGGCTAAACCATTCATAAATGGAAGTGCTTCCATTTTCTGACGATACAGTTCCAAAAATTTAGCCCTTAAGGCCAACAACCCTTAGAATTATTTTACTTTCATTTTTTTTACAATAGGGTCAGCTCAAAATAATTACAAAATATGTTTTTATGTAGCCCAACTTACGGAGGCCATAACTTTTTAACAGTAGCTCATTTTTTCTATTATAACCACTTTTCAGAAATGACAGGACTTGGTCTACAATGCCTAACTCACACAAGCTCCAATCATTAGGGGGTCGATCGCGATCCAGAGCCTCTCAGGCCTTCAAAATTGAGCTCAAAGATTTCCTACCCAAAAACCTCAATAACTTCACTGATACAGATGATATGACAATGAAATTCAACTGGTAGGCTGATATGAATAAGATGAAACCCCACCTATGAAATTAGAACATTCCAAGCTTGCATGACCAACTTACTAAAAAAGTAAATTTCCATAAATAGCAGCTCTGTAAAAGATAGCCCTTATTAAAAAGAAATCAGAAATATTTTTGGGTGATGCAAGATTGCTCTTACACCCAGGATTCTCTTGCACTAGATTCACAACATATTCTTTGATTTTTTCAAAACTTCTTTGACATAAGGGATCCCATTTGAAATTGGTGTCTTTGCATAGTAGATGGGTGAATGGTTGGTGCTTATCTACAAGTTGTGAGATGAATTGGCAGATGGACTATAGCTTTCCTTGTAGGTTGCGAAACTACTTGAGTGTTCTTGGTGGAGGCATTTCCATTATGGCCTTGAATTTCTTTGGATCAATTTCTATGCCTCTCCTTGGTACTATGAATCCCAAGAGTTTTCTAGATGTGACTCCAAATACACACTTCTTGGGGTTGAGTTTTAATCTGTCATGATGGAGGCAATCAAATACACATTCCAACACATTGAGGTTATCTAAGCTTGTTTTTTATTTAGTCAGGGTACCATCCACATAGTCTTCAAGGATCTTATGAATCATGTCATGGAATATGATAGTCATGACTCATTGATATATCGCCCCTACGTTCTTCAAACCAAAAGGCATCATCTTATAACATAAGGTACCCTACAGGGTTGTGAATATTATCTTATGATAATCTTATTCTATGATGCATACCTATTTATAGCCAAAGAAACCATCCATGAGTGACAATATCTCATGTCTAGCTATGAGGTCAATGGTCATATAAATGTTTGGCAAGGGGAAGTCATCCTTAGGACACACCTTATTGAGATATCAAAAGTATGTGCATATTTGGATTTCTCCTGATGGTTTGGAAACTGAAACCATGTGAGAATAAGATGATGTACTACTAGGTTTGGGTCCAACCTAGGCATGTGAGAATAAGACCATGCAAATTTGATTGTAGCTTCCTAGACAAGTGTAGTGAAAGTTGCTTCTTTGACCTCTGATAATGATGTTGCAATGCATGTGATTATCAGGCATTCTTTTGTTCCTAGATTGATAGGCTTGGTTTCTTTGATAAGGATAGATGACTATTTTGGTCTGTAATCATGAATAAGATGAGGTGAGTCTTCATCCTTTGGTGCCTTAGAGAGGTTTTCACTAGAAGATATACCCTTTTTTTTAACTTTTTTGGAGTTAGAAAGTGCCCTAGAGGGGTTTTCACCAAAAGATTCATGTTTTTATTTTTTATTTTTATTTTTGTGGCTAAAGAATCACTCTTCACCAAACTATGCCTTTGGGTCCAACTTGTAGACATGTGTTGAGACGTGCACCTAGTCTTGATGTTGTTCAATTTCTCCTATGAACTTTAGGAGTGCCTCCTTGCTTTGGAACTAATTGATATGTGCAACGCTTGGTTGATTCAAGTATATGAGTTTTGGGTGGTGAATGTAAGGTCAATGAGGTTTATGGAGAGTTGGAAAAGGACAGAATTGTCTAGGAAGGTTTCATCATCGGATATATCATTATAAGATTTGTTAACTTCCTCTTTAGGGATGTCTTCAACCTCAATGATTTCACCCAGGGTATTATGATAGGTGTAGCTAGTTTTTTTGGTTCCCCCATTCATGTATAGGATAAATACAAGCCCCTCATTCTTTGGTCAAAGTGAGGGTTTGAGTGGAGCCTTCATGCCACTTTCTTCATGCCCTAAATTGCCTCCTTGGTAGTTCCATTGTTTAGTATCCAATCGGTGAGATTTGGGGTATTTATCTTTAAAGTAAGTGAGGATTTTGTCATCAGGAGGTGGAGCATCTCTCTATAGCCATTTGTTGATGTCAGGCTCCACTTCTTAGTTGTTTAGAACTTTTTTGGAGAGGAATGTGGAAGAACCCATTTGTTTAGGTTGTGGCTATTTCTATTTTGATGGACCTTAATGGGATGGACGTCTCTGAGTGTGTGGGTCCAGTGGAAGGGCTCCAATTGAAAAATAATATGATAAGCTATATTCCCCACAATCCTTGTTATTGATCTTGATGGTGGAGACGGTGGATGCAAGAATGGTTTTTTGGATCTGAGTGGGTTCGAGAGGAACTGGTGACAAAAGAAGCAATGTCAATTCCTGGGCAATGAGTGGAATGTGGTAATGAAGCTTCTAATGCATGACAGTATGTGAAAGGTTGGGGATTGGTGTGAATGGTTTATTTTAGTGCCATTAAGTGGGAATTTGATGAATTGGTGGAATGTGGAGGGAATGACCTACATGGAATGGATCCAAGGGCAACAAGGGATAATGTTATATGAAAGGTCAAGGTCAACAACATGGAATATAGTATCCTATATTGGTGGTCCCAGCTTGATGGGTAGAGAGATGGTACCTTTAGAGGTACATTCTAGGTTGTCATAAGCCCTGATGGTGATGAACTCATGTGATATGTCTACTTAATGTACCCTACTTGATTTATGAATTTTAAAGTGCATATATTTAGAGCCGAACCATTATCTATCATGACCCATTTAGCAACTAAATCACTAACCATGATGGTGATACAAAGAGGGAGGTTGTGATCCAATTCAATGGAGGGCATGTCAGAAGGTTTAAAGGATAGGCCACAAGATGCTGATAAGTGGCCAACAAGGGCTTGGAATTGTGTTGGGTCGATGTTATTAGCGACTCATGATTCTTGTAAGGCCTTCTTAAGGATTTGTTGATGGACAAGCGAGGTATGAAGGAGATCCAAGATGGAGATTTGGGTGGGGTTATTCACAAGGTGTTCCAGGAGGTAATACTATGTACCAAAGGAGGAAGTAGTAGTGGCACCCATAACAAATATCATTCCTCGATGTGTGGTTACTGTACATTGACTGTCTACACCTTTGACATGAAAAATATTAACTGTGGGTTCAACCTGGGTGATGCAACTAAAAAATTTATCATATTTGATATAGGCAATGGTGTAATATTTTCCATCAATATGGTCACCTTGTTTACCCTTTCCTTGATTTTTGACTGGTGGGTTTGCATTAGTTGGGACTTTATCAACATTGTGTTGAGGGAACACATTTTGGTAGATTTGTAGGTTTGCATTTGGCAAGGCCTAGGTGAGCGCATCGACTATGATCTCCTTCTTGTCTATGAGATATTGATTGTAATGTTTGAGTTTCACACACTTCATGGTGGTGTGTCTCTTGACATGATGATAGTCACAATAATCATTATCTTTGTACCATGTAGGTTTTGGAGTTGAGTCATCAAATGGTTGAGTTTGAGGATATACAATTAAATTGGCATTGGCCATCCTATGGTAGATTGTATCTAATGGTTCAATGAGAGGAGTGAATGTGCACTTTTGGTTGTTTTGGATGCGTGACTTGGTTTTTCCTTGTGTGACTGATATAGCATTGGTTTAGTTTGTTGGCAATTGACAATTTTGCATGGGTGATTGATAAACTGCTCTGGATTGTGGGTATACTAGTGTGGGTTGTTGGTATGCTAGTGTGGGTTTTTGGTATGCTAGTGTGGATGTTTTAGGATCAGCCACAATAACCTAGATGTGTTTGGTATCAGTGGCCCCATCAATGACAATATTCTTGTTCTTGTTCCAATAACAAGGACATTCATTATTGGGCCTATCATGATGGGTTTCTTTGTAATGCTTGATAGTACCATCATCCAAGAGGCCTTTCTCAATGTCCATTTCTTTTCCATTGATGTCTTGGTATGTCTGGATATAATTCATGTGCATGAAGTGAGATAATCCTCGTCAAATGCTTCTTTAGGGGTTGATATAATAGCCTTGTCGTGAGGTTTTTCCACCTTTGAAGGTAGTTGGATAAACTTTCACCTCCCTTATGTTTTGAGTTGTAGAGATCCAAGAGAGATATTTCATTCCCAATGTTGTGTGCATATTGTGCTATGAAATTTTTTCATAAGTCTACAAAGGTTGAAATTGATCCATAGGGTATCTTGTAGAGCCACTCAAGAGTGGGTCCCCCTAATCTTTTGGGAAAAAGGCATATGAGAAATTTGCCAATGTAAGAAACCTCTTAACAAGCCATGTAAAAATCTTTAATATGACTGACTAGATATCCCTTTACCCTGTATTTGTCAAATTTTGGAGTTTCAAAGTGCTTGGGAAAAGACATTGTTGCGATAGAGTGGTCGAATAGATAAGGACAAACCTCCTCAAACTTGAAGGTCTTGCTTTCAGTCCCACCCTATACCTCCTTGAGGGTGTTATTTATTTCTTCCCATTTGAGGTTGGCTAGTGGTAGAGTGGGTGCCCCCCAATATGTTGGATCTTGGTGCTTGGTAAGGGTCTAGGGAATATGGGCAATTTTGAGGAGGGTACTAGCAATTTTGATAAGGGGATTTCACAGATGCATACATGGGCTGCAATGGGTGTTGAGGTGGTGATTGAACATGATATTTAGGTGGAGGTGGTGGTAGGTTTTGTTGGGTAGGGAAGGCATGGTGGGGTTGAAGTAGTTGCTAGAATAGAGGGGGTAGTTGTTGCATTGGTTGGTAAGTTGTATGTACACTAACATCGTTGTACGATGGGTATGCATTTTGTGTGTTTATATTTCTAGGAGGTGCAGAAAGGTAGTTTATGAAAGTGGATGCACTAGGTTGACACATATGAGGTATGGTTTGAGAAGCGATAGATGAAGGCATGGATAAATGGTTGGTGAATGTGGGAGTTGCAATAATTGATAGTTGAGGTTGAGTGGTTTGTGTTGTGAATTGCATGGATCATTTTAGGATAATGGGGTTGGAGATGTGCGATTGCATCTAAATTCCTAGGTCATATATTTTGTGACTGACTAAGACCCTAAGAGGAGCTTGACCTTGAATCAGGTTGTGATGTGGAAACAATAAGAAGTGCATTTGTGACTATAGCGACTTGTGGTATGAGTGGTTGGTTTAGGGGTTTGGTAGGAGGCATTCATATTGTATAAAATAGTTTTTGAGGTTGTGGTGTGGAGATGAAAGGCGAGAGTGAGACTTGTGTAGAGACTTGCTGGGTAACAGGTGGAGTTGGCACTTGTCTGGGGATTTGTTGAGCAGTAGATGATGTCACTTGTGTTGATCCTTGTTGTATAGGGGGGAGGTGGTGCTTGAGTGAATACTTGAGATGTAGGAGGTGGAGGTGGCACTTTCACGGAGACTTGTGTTACCAGAGGTAGAGGCGATGCTTGCAAGAGAGCTGGTTGTGAGGGTTGAAGTGTTGGTCCCATGATAGAAAAAGGGGTTGATTGTTGCATGGTATACACTATGGGATGGAAGGATACTGGTTGGATTAGGTGGGGGATAGATGAGCCAACATGGGTAGAATTTATTTTTGGATTGATAGTTTCTTCCACGGTTGTGTCAAATATGGGATTGGGAGGACTAATGGGCATGCATGATTAAATTCTAGAATCCCTAATGGCATGAGCGTTCCTTCTTGTACAAAGTTATCAAGGATAGTATCACAATTTCGGACTATGATTGCACTAACCATCTTTTCATGTCCTAGGTGGTTCACGAAGGCTTCCATAGAACCTGGGGTAGGAGCTTCATTTGGGTCAACCCATATATTCTCAATTTGTACTTGTTATTATGGATCAAAAGAGACCATAACATTGTTGGGATCGATTGTCAGGTCAGACGAACTATTGGCAAGGCTAGGATCCATATCCTTTCTCTATTTGAACATATTTGGGGTAGCATGAAATATATGACCTGGGATGATGAGACTAAGACAAGGTACCTAAATATGATGAGGATAATGCAAGGGAAGACAATGTGCAAGATGATCCTAAAAAGTCTAAGGGAAAATGATGATGATGATACAAGACTTATGAGTGGATGAGTCTAAGATACTTAAGGATGATGGTGATGTCCTAAATACCTAGAGGATAACTTGGTGTCAAAAATATGTGAGTTTCTTTCCCTAGTGTAGGTTCTAATGGATATGACTTGTCAACCTAAGACAAACTCGTGGTCTTTTGCAAGACATGATTCTTGTCAATGTAAACTAACCTTTGGATCAAGGTGATGAGGTCACAAGGAAAAGATAAGCTACTCTAGACAATGCTTAGTCAAAGAGTGAAACTATAAGGATGGGTTTGATGTAAGATGTAGGCTCTAAGAAACTCAAAAGGATGTGACACCAAGTGGGGGATGTTTGATTTTGGGACTCTTGACTTGCGTTTTGGATGAGGTTGGATTGGGTGATGCTTCCTAAGAGGATGACTGAATGCCTAAGGGTGACCTTGAAATGCAATGGTGTAAATGCAAGATTTGTGATAAAGAAAAGTGATAGGATATATTTGTTGTGTTTTGACTAGTCGTATCTCTCAAAGATGGAAAATGCACGATTCAAGTGATATTTGTCCATGAAATGTGAAAGCTTGTTGTTGAAGATGATCTTGTTGAGCTTCTCATGCTCTTGGATTCCTTGTTGGATTGAATTTACAATGTGTTGACCTTTCTTAGCTTCTTGATTCACTATCTTCCTTTCTTTGTATACTTAGGGTGTTGGAATTTCACTTTCTTATTCTTTTTCAAGTTGGTCATGCGTTCAATCTCTTTGGTCTAAAAAATTATGAGCATGAATGTTCTCAAGTTTAGCAAGACTTT
Organism: Chamaecyparis obtusa; assembly: GCA_027943335.1. Lineage (NCBI taxonomy): Eukaryota > Viridiplantae > Streptophyta > Pinopsida > Cupressales > Cupressaceae > Chamaecyparis > Chamaecyparis obtusa. The sequence continues at coordinate 155,194 of BSBK01006239.1, forward strand.
TGACAATTTTTTGTCTCTGTCAAACTAGGTAGTGACTATGGTAAGTGTACCTTGGCTTGATTTGGGAACAACTTCTTAGATTTAATATTTTTGGGACAAGTGAGAAAGCAATTCTACAAGGGACAAAGCAACCTTGCAAGAATAACAGAATTTTGGATTTTGATCTCTTTGAAAAAAGACTTGTAACTTCGCATGTGTATTGTTCTAAAAATGTTAAAAATAAATTATACAAATATAAATTTCACTGGTTTTGTAACATCAAAAACATGTACAAGCATTTCTACTTTATGGAATTGGCTTAACTTTGAAAATCTGTGCTCTCAAACTTAGGCACACACCTAAGAGCTAATCAAAATACAACCACTGAAGACCACACAATGGGTCAATTAATGTCATATTATCTGACTCAAAACAATCAAGGATGACATGATATTGTGAGTTTCTTGGGGAGGCTACTATCCTCCTTGCACAAATATTATCAAACTTTTAGGGGTAGATCAAGTAGGATGCCAGTTAATGGATTTTAATACGATTTGTGGCATCTCTCTAATCAGTTTGTACACATGTGACTTACTTAAGAGCCTATTTGAACATGCTAACTACTTAGGGATGCTTCATGTGATCCAGACTATCATAAACACACCTCACCCAAGCTTGAGGAGATAAGACCAGGGTTTTCCCAGAGTCTTGTTTATATACCAGCTAAAGGATTACTAGTTTGAGGTTGTCCTCTAAAGGGGAAACACAACCTCTAAATAGGCCTCACTTGAAGCAATTAACCAACCCAATCTTTCTCTTCCCCCAAGATCCACGAAGGCGAGGGGAGAGGATACAGATATAGATTTTTCACTTGCGTCACTTAGATTAATGACATTCTATCTAAACAAATAGCTCTTAAGAAGGGTTGAAAAATACTTCTTCAAACACGCAAGACAAAATTCATTTTTTCTAATTGAAACCAAATTAGATAAACTAGGTGTTTTCTATCTACCAAAAGACACACTTAAGAAAAATATTTGTTAAATTTTAGAGCCCCAAATGAAGTGTTTGATTTATTGCCCAAATTGAAAGAATTGATCAATTTGTAGAACCCAAAGTAAAGTGTGAGATTTGCCTTGTTGATTTTAGATGCACCAAATTAAAGTGTGAGGTGTTGTGTATGCATACATTGTTATTTTTAGGACACTAAAATGAAGTGTGTAAATTCTATTTTTTTAAATTAATTCATCATCCCCTAGATTGTACTTGCAATCATGTGGCTCTGTAGAAAATAGAAAGCACAACTCATGGAACAACGATCTCGTAGTTTGTATCAATGATCTTGTAGGTCTCTTAGAAAAATAAAAATAATAAATGCAAAAAAGATAGGAAATAGAGTGTTATACCTTAGCAACATGTTCCTTCTTGGTTAGCTCACAATCTCATAGGGTCAAAGTTTGATCCTGCGGATATAGTTTTCAAGATTTCTGAGAGAACATAGTTTTAATGCCTTACAACTTACAAAAGTTGTGTTTGTGATCCCTGGGTCAAAGTGCATTCCCATGAGGTCAAGGTGCAATCATGTCAACTTCCATAATAGGAAAAAGATAGAAATGTATAAGTCAAGACAAAGAGGGGTTAAGTCCGCAGGTTCACGATCCCACGAGTTTTGTTTACGATCCTGCCTTCTATCCACATGATCCCACCAACACTTTTTTTTATAGCTATTCAAAATCTGACGACGGGAATAATGGCGAAAATACCTGCACTTAAACTTTTCAACCTGCAAAAACCAGCAAACAACTTGCAACACACTCAAACAAAAAAAAAATATTAGTTATTTGGTTAGTTTTTGCAAATAAAATGATGATAAGATAAGAAGAATGGCCCTTGAAGTGAGTCCCACTGAGCGTGCCAAAATGTATACAAAGAAATGTGAGTCTACAATTAGATTAACTTAGTAAAACATTCAACTACACAATATTAATGTAACATATAGATTAGACAAAGAAAGGCCTACAAAACCAAAGTGAATGAAAACCTCAAACACCTCCAAAAACCTTCCTTAATGAGTAGATGTGTCCAATGGATTTGGATGTGTGCTCAAGTTCTCAAGCTTCAATAGGATTTGTGAGATAATTTTGGCATTAGGATGTTGCTTTTCTTATGATCTTGGAGACAAAATGACATGATAACAACGCATAGAAGGTGAATGGATTTGTGAAGGGGGAAGGGTTAAATTTATAGGTAGAGGGAAGTTCAAATGGATAGTTAAGATGCAAACGTAAGGAGTGGCCAAGATACATTTGAAGGAGAGCACAAGGATTGTGCTTCTTCGAACTCATATCCTTGTGACAAGTATCACAATGAGAGAGCTTGAGAGGGGATTAGGGTTTGGGGAGACATGCCATAAAGGCGTATCTTGTCTCAAATCCTCAAATCTCAAGCCTTGAGGATTGTGACCATTTTGGGGAGTGTGAGAGGGACAAGGATGTAAGAGCATTTAAGGTTGACTTAAATGCATATGATTGGAAATGTAAGAGATGTGACATGAGGGCTGACTTGGGTTGGCTTAAGATTTCTTAATCCTCATGATTAGGATTGTGCAAATTTTTAGTGGGTGATTAGGCTTGGGTTAAGGGTAATTAGTGGGCAAGTGGGAGATTATGGAGGATTTGATGGGAGGAGGGAGAATTAGTGGAGGGGATAACTAGTTAATCTAGGTTAATTAAATAATTAAGAGAGGTTAGTATGTGTGAATGGGTTGGGTTGAGTTAGGATCAAGGGTCAAGTGGTTTGGATAGGTTAGGGGTTAAAGTTTGGAGCCATGTGCTCAAATTGATTAAAAGAGGTTATTTTAATCAAGGGATGAATAAGGAAGTATGAATTAATTTAAATGGACAATTGTATTTATTTAAATTAATAGACGAAGGGGGTTTTAATTAGTTAAATTGATTATGGGCCACCATTAGATTAATTGGACAATAATTAACTAATTGGATTAATTAATTAGGGGGATGAAATAGATTAATTAAATAATAAAGACTTAACTAATAATGCCCTAGGAGAGAACTAAACTTGATTACGAATTTATGTAATCAAATTTAGGTGTCTACACATACATCACAACCTTGCTATATGTTCACATTTTAGTGATAAGGGTTTGAGTCTAAGTTATTATCTTATAACCATTCGTTAATAGTATTGCACCACAATTTTTTGGACAAGTACAATTTCAAAAATAATTATTCTAACAAAAATAACATCTATCTATGACAGTGTGGATAAAGATGAAGGATTAGATTAGTTCTCAAACAAAAATGTGAAATTGAGCTTCTAGTTTGTTCATTAGCACTACAAGAATAACAATGATTAGAGGAGCATGAGAAATAGAAAAATGTCCAATGAGAACTTCATAAGAAAAAGGGTGATGGCATGTCACAAGATCTATTGGAGACATGCGTATAATATATATTTAAAGATATGGAGCTAAATCCCATTACATGAGAAACTAACATTTAGAACCTAAGCCATTTTTTGGAGTACAATAACTATATGTCAAAATTAATAGAAGAAACATAAATTGGGTTAAAAAAACTATTTATGTCCATTACCCAACAACTATTTTTAGATGTCTAATACTTGTTCATGATAATTTTACCTATAATGTATCAACTTAAGATTTGTATTAACGTAGAATTTATTTATTGAGACTCCTATTGAGATGATTTGTAGTTTCAAAAATTTTCTATTGTATATTTTAAATTTGTACACACCAATAAAAGGTTGTCATCTAGTGAAATTGTACATAAGTATGTAACAACTAAGGTTGTTCTAGTGTATTGTTAGTGTTGAAACTTGGGAGGCCTATGATGAATCTTAATTGTAGAGGTTTGGTTGGTACTCATGAATAATATCAATATTAATAGCTATCTTGCATTCTCCCTTTCACCAAAATTGGAAATAGAGGGTATAGGGGTCATGGGTATCCTCCACATAAGTCTCCTATATGGTTAGCTTTTAGTTTCTTTTGTAATATACATGCTTCCTCTCAGATGCCTTTTTCACCTATCACTTATCACAACTATGAAGAAAGTAGAAGGGGGGGCATTTTATACAACTATGCCTTGAAGATTAGTGGTTCTCTCTATGTCATGAAGGTCGTCAAGAAAGTCTCAAACAAAAGGTAAAGAAAGTGTATCCAATATAAATATTAGTTTCTATAAAAGAAAAGAAATTTCATAGCCAAATCAGTGGGTTATCTTTATGAATATTTAACAAGCATAATTGGTGGAAGTTAAAAACTTGGACATATGCTCTGGAAAGTCCTATTTCATTATGAAAATAGTGGATGAAAACCCTTCTCAAAAATATTAGGCAGGTGTGAAAGTGAGAGGTAGGAAACACAAGAAGCCCACTGGATTGGCCATTATGATCTACCTTACAATAGCCTCAACCAAAACCCATACTACACCATCCCCATGAACCCAACGTGGAATGACTATGTTTGTAACAAATCTCTAGCTAAGAAATCTATGGGTCTCAAAGGACATGAGGAGATTGCCTTGCTTGAGTCCCCACATGTGGTTAATCCTTCTCAACACGAAAATTAAGATCAATGGATACACAAAGTGGATGATCAATAATATTTCATTGGTGCCTCCTTAGACTTCCTAGTTGGCTGTCACAAAATAAAAAATCAAAGGTGCCAACAACATAGCTATTTTAGAATGAAATAAAACACCATAAAAAGTGATCCAACCATATATAGAATCCTTAAAAAAACATTACCTCAAGATGTTCTTTTAAAGAAGATAATGAGGAAAAAAATGGGTAGATTGTTTTTTTTTTCTAATAAGACAAACCAAAACAAATCTTCCCACACTTATTGCTTAGTCTTTTCACAATATATGAAAAATAGTTCCCAAAATATTGAGATTTTAGAGATTTTTGTAGCCATGTTTAGGTGGCATAAGTCAAGTTTAATTATAATGAACAGATTTTGACAACCTAATTATTCAACGTGAGAATGACTTAAATGTATTGCTTTATAATCATAATAAGACATTCCATCACAATATACTTAAAACTAAATATGAACATAGTTATGTAAATTTCACTAGTGCAAAATGATACTTCGAATATTAAAAATGGTCCACAAAGTGAAATATCTCTTACATATTAAGATTTTTAAAATTTATACATTAATAAATTTAATAAAGTACGAAATCAAAATTTTATTTGAACAAGAGAAATTAAATATATATAAAAAATTAATTTGTTTAATTCAAAATGTTAATTAAAATCAATTGGTCTCTCATGCATCTTATAATACAATAACAAAGTACATTTTTACTACTAACTTCTCTTAATCTCATACATTGTTTAATATGATAAACTTTTGAAATTTACAAGAATGTTTCTAGTGGAAGCATAGTGATATTCATTATAACTAATTTCATGTACCTACAAATTCTAAATGGTACATTAGATTTGAACATTTTTCTTTTAGTTGTCTTCATATACAACTTAATTGCTTATAGCTATTGTCTTAGCTCTTGGGTAGTGACGACACACACGATGGCATCTATTATGCATGTAAGGGTACAAAAGTGGTCATTTCAAAGTGTCGTCCAATACCTACTTAAAGATGTTATGATAACTGTGCACTACAACTAACTAAAAATAATCAATACTTATGCACAAATGTCCCTTTAGTCATGCACTATGGGGACCAGTAAAGTTGCACTAGTTCTCTAATTAAAGTTCAAAAATTTGAACTACCAAGTGTACAAGTGGGTGACTATTGGTACATGTGAAATTTATTAATGGGCATTTTATGATTTATTTGGTTTCTTCAAAGTTAGTAATTGGTGGGTTGGGTGAGCAAGGAATGCAAGGTGATTGGAAAATGCTCGATAATTAGTGCTCTTTCTATAGAATAAATTGTGTGTAAATTTTTTATCAAGATTTTAGATTATTTTAAAGAAAAAGAGAGAATTGACAAACATGTTTTCAAAAAAGAGATGAAGAATGACTTGTACAAATGTGAAAGAGATGGGCAAAAAGAAAAGAAAAAAAGAGGAAGTAATCAGGTGAAGCATACTAATAGTCATTATAGCTAACTTCACGCACTCGTAGAGCCTAAACTATACATCAGATTTCAAAGATTTTTTTTTTGTTGTCTTTCTATGCAACTTAGCTACTTAAATTTTTTTGGCTCTAGTATTAACGAAGCTCCCTATAAAACTTGTAAAGTGTCGAAGTGTCAAAAAGTGGCCATATCAAAGTGTCACCCGATACCTACTTAAAGATGTCCCAATAATCATGCACTCAAAATTACCAGTACTTATGAACAAATGTCCCAAAAGTGGTGCACAAATGTGACAATTATGAATCAAAATGCTACAAAATAATAGCTAAGAAATTTACTAACTTATTAATGAACTTTAAAAAAAAAAATTGACTTTTTTAAAATTAGTTAATAAGAGATTGGGTGTGCACAAGTAGGTAACTATTAGAACATACATGGTGCTCTTTCCCTAAATAAAAGATCTTATATTGATTTGCTTGGTACAGCTGTTCTTATCTTTTTGAAAATTCTTTTCTTAAAAGAATATTTTTCTTTTACATTTTTTGAATAAAAAAAAGAAATTCTTCATCAATATATTATGCAGATGAGATTATTTCGGTGCATACGGACTCTAATTAAAGCTAGTCTTTAAGTCAGAGTCGAAAGTGGGAAAAAAGTTTTCGTCTCCGACAATTCAACCGTAATTCGTCAGATATTAAAATTCCTGCTGGAATGGGTTTTGTGAAGTCAAACTTCTTAAAAATACAAGTAGAAGTAATTAGAATAATTAAAGAAATATATGATTTATTTTTGGCTAAATAAACATTTGATTTTGTAGTAGATTGGCTAGAATGTTATGCTAAATGATTAAAAATTGAAACTGGACATATCGCTGTATTTGAAATGTTGTATATGGAATTATAGAGGCGCTTGTTTGGAAACGGGAGAAGGGACTTTTGATTTGTTTCAATATTAATCAAGTTTTTAAAGAAAAAAGTTTCAAAATTTGTAAATATAATTGTAAAAACTGATATATTTAATAAAATAATTCTTAAGAATTTTATAATTTTCTTAGTTGATATTAACTATTTAGGCATATTTTTAAATATGTGTTTATAATTATATATGTTTTTAATCTTACATAAGTTTATATGATGACAATTAGATATATATCATTTCAAAATAAAATCTTGAATTTTGAAGGTATTAGATTAGGCCATGTCACACAACTTACTCTATGGAATAAGATATACTACTCTACTTACTCTAAAGTAACAAATCATTTGGATTGAAATGATATGTAATAGAATTTTGTAAATTGATTCTAGATAGGGGCTAGTTTGTGTCGAATAGGTTGAATTTGTTGGCGTAATAGTTTATTACATCATTTAGTTTAGTAAACTATTAGATAGTTTATCAAAGCAGGTATTCGGTTAGCTGGTTTCACAACCGAATTCTTCTCTTACATATATGCTTGTAACATTGCAAAGTTTATTGCATTGAATCACCGAAATATCTTCTTTCTTGCTCCAACATTTGGTATCAGAGCTAGATGAATTCTACCTATGCAGATCGTGTTTCTTAAAGCAGTAAAAGACTATGCGTTGAATTTCCCGTGCCTCGTGCAGAATGCCTTTGATCGTGTTTTTTTTTTAGTCATTCTTTTGAATGTGTTTGGAGTGCCATAGACCATGTGTGTTGAGTCGTTCTCTGAACATACATGAAGAGTCTGATTGAACCAGCATCTGAGCATGCGTGGAGTGTCTAATCCCTTCTTCTGTCATGCTTGATCGTGTGTGGAGTCATGTCTGAGTATATTCTTCTCTGCCATGTCTTTTAGTTAAGATCTGCATTGAAAAATTTGAAAGCCGATAAACACCACAACAAATTGTATTGACAAGGCGATGATAATATTTGATTGTGCATATATTTGATGATATGTCCAGCATAGTGATGACAGTCCTACATATATTTACTGATATGTCCAGCGTAGTGATCACAATCCAGCGTGGTGATGACAGTCCTGCCGATGAATATGGAGCGGGCAGAAAATGTAGAGACAAGGAGTTGTGAAAGGTAATAAAAGAAATCAATCACCTTGAAGATGTTAATGACGACGCCTCATGTCTAAGATGTAGCGGTCATGGTGAGTGTACGCTGAGAAAGAAGGAAAGAGAGCATGCTTCTGTTGCAGTGGTTGTCGTGTTTTGAAAACTATAAATAAGAGTGGAGTTGTTGTGTAGAATGAGATTGGATTAGGCGTTATTCGGTTTCTACGTAGATTGGATTAATATTAGCCACCTATGATATATGCTCGATCAAGTTTTAAACACATATTATCATTTGAGTTTAATTGAAATATTTAGGGTTTCTCGAAGCTAAGAGTATTTGAGAGTTTATTTGTTGTTGGGTTTTGTGAAGTCTTGGAGTCATAAAGGTAGCTTATGTGGTTGGAAGTTTGGGTCTACAAATATCTTATATTTTCATACCTATGATAGAGAATACAAATTAATGTTGATATAACAGGGCATTTTTCACATCAAAATATTATTTAAATGTGTTATGGAAATACAAGATTTGAAAATAATTGTAGCTAGGAATGAAGTTCATATCATTGTCATGGAAACAACATTCAATGTGATTAAGGATGTTCATGATGACCATGGTAAAAAAAATTGTCCAGAAGTGTTTCAATTTGGTTCTCAAGGGTTGTATTTCATCCTCTAGTGCTACTTTTGGAGGGTAATATGTAACCTACATATCTGGAGGTTGGCGGCATCGAAGGATGGAGTAACTTCCATCATCTCAAGTTAGCTTCTCACTTTGTGATGGTGTTCTGTATGAGAAGCATTTTTTTTTTTTCTGTTTTTTGTTTTTCTTTCTAATGCTGACAAATTTGAAGAATGCATATCTTGTGAAGACTCATTTTGGAGACAGGTTTAAGATTTGGTATTGTGCTCACTATGGATTGTTGTCAAGCGAGCTTCAAAGTATATGATCGAGAATTATACCCTTTCATGGTCACTAGATAATGACAGAGATTTGTCGCATCTCTTAGGGATCATTGTTGAATAATTCAAGACAGTGATTCAAGAGTTCGGGATTGAGATCTTTAGAACACAACTCGAAGCTACACCTTTTTGAGGGTCACAAGACAACTTGATGGAGCCTTTCTTGGTTTAGGGTCTACAACTTCAAAAAGAAGATTTTCTCAATATATGTACTCATATTATGTAATCAACATGTTTTGTTATGTAAGCCTTAAGGGGGGGATTCCTAGGGCAAATAGGTTTTGATATGTTTAGGATCAATGTAATAAGGGGGGGAATGTTGGCGTAATAGTTTATTACATCATTTAGTTTAGTTAACTGTTAGATAGTTTATCAAAGTAGGTATTCGGTTAGTTGGTTTCACAACTAAATTCTTCTCTTACATATATGCTTGTAACATTGCAAAGTTTATTGCATTGAATCATCGAAATATCTTCTTTCTCGCTCCAACATTTGGTATTAGAGCAGGATGAATTCTACCTATGCAGATCGTGTTTCTTAAAGCAGTAAAAGACTGTGCGTTGAATTTCCCGTGCCTCGTGGAGAATGCCTCTGATCGTGTTTTTTTTTTAGTCATTCTTTTGAATGTGTTTGGAGTGCCATAGACCATGTGTGTTGAGTCATTCTCTGAACATACATGAAGAGTTTGATCGAACCAACATCTGAGCATGCGTGGAGTGTCTAATCCCTTCTTCTATCACGCCTGATCGTGCATGGATTCATGTCTAAGTATATTCTTCTCTGCCATGTCTTTTAGTTAAGATCTGTGTTGAAAAATTTGAAAGCCGATAAACACCACAACAAATTGTATTGACAAGGCGATGATAATATTTGATTGTGCATATATTTGATGATATGTCCAGCACGCTGATGACAGTCCTACATAAATTTACTGATATGTCCAGCGTAGTGATCACAATCCAGGGCGGTGATGACAGTCCTGCCGATGAATATGGAGCGGGCAGAAAATGTAGGGACAAGGAGTTGTGAAAGGTGATAAAAGAAATCAATCACCTTGAAGATGTTAATGACGATGCCTCATGTCTGAGATGTAGCAGTCATGGTGAGTGTACGCTGAGAAAGAAGGAAAGAGAGCATGCTTCTGTTGCAGCGGTTGTCCTGTTTTGAAAACTATAAATAAGAGTGGAGTTGTTGTGTAGAATGAGATTGGATTAGGTGTTATTCGGTTTCTACATAGATTGGATTAATATTAGCCGCCTATGATATATGCTGGATCAAGTTTTAAACACATATTGTCATTTGAGTTTAATTGAAATATTTAGGGTTTCTCGAAGATAAGAGTATTTGAGAGTTTATTTGTTGTTGGGTTTTGTGAAGTCTTGGAGTCATAAAGGTAGCTTATGTGGTTGGAAGTTTGGGTCTACAAATATCTTATATTTTCATACCTATCAATGGAGAATACAAATTAATGTTGATATAACAGGGCATTTTTCACATCAAAATATTATTTAAATATGTTATGGAAATACAAGATTTGAAAATAATTGTAGCTAGGAATGAAGTTCGTATCATTGTCATGGAGACAACATTCAATGTGATTAAGGATGTTCATGATGACCATGGTAAAAAAACTTGTCCAGAAGTGTTTCAATTCAGCTCTCAAGGGTTGTATTTCATCCTCTAGTGCTACTTTTGGAGGGTAATATGTAACCTACATATCTGGAGGTTGGAGGCATCGAAGGATGGAGTAACTTCCATCATCTCAAGTTAGCTTCTCACTTTGTGATGGTGTTCTGTATGAGAAGCATTTTTTTTTTCTGTTTTTGTTTTTGTTTCTAATGCTGACAAATTTGAAGAATGCATATCTTGTGAAGACTCATTTTGGAGACAGGTTTAAAATTTGGTATTGTGCTCACTATGGATTGTTGTCAAGCGAGCTTCAGAGTATATGATCGAGAATTATACCCTTTCACGGTCACTAGACAATGATAGAGATTTGTCACATCTCTTAGGGATCATTGTTGAATAATTCAAGACTGTGATTCAAGAGTTCGGGATTGAGAACTTTAGAACACAACTCGAAGCTACACCTTTTTTAGGATCACAAGACAGCTTGATGGAGCCTTTCTTGGTTTAGGGTCTACAACTTCAAAAAGAAGATTTTCTCAATATATGTACTCATATTATGTAATCAACATGTTTTGTTATGTAAGCCTTAAGGGGGGGATTCCTAGGGCAAATAGGTTTTGATATGTTTAGGATCAATGTAATAAGGGGGGGAATGTTGGCGTAATAGTTTATTACATCATTTAGTTTAGTTAACTGTTAGATAGTTTATCAAAGCAGGTATTCGGTTAGTTGGTTTCATAACCGAATTCTTCTCTTACATATGTGCTTGTAACATTGCAAAGTTTATTGCATTGAATCATCGAAATATCTTCTTTCTCGCTCCAACATTTGGTATTAGAGCAGGATGAATTCTACCTATGCAGATCATGTTTCTTAAAGTAGTAAAAGACTGTGCATTGAATTTCCTGTGCCTCGTGGAGAATGCCTCTGATCGTGTTTTTTTTTAGTCATTCTTTTGAATGTGTTTGGAGTGCCATAGACCATGCGTGTTGAGCCGTTCTCTGAACATACATGAAGAGTCTGATCGAACCAGCATCTGAGCGTGTGTGGAGTGTCTAATCCCTTCTTCTGTCATGCCTGATCGTGCGTGGAGTCATGTCTGAGTATATTCTTCTCTGCCATGTCTTTTAGTTAAGATCTGCGTTGAAAAATTTGAAAGCTGATAAACACCACAACAAATTGTATTGACAAGGCGATGATAATATTTGATTGTGCATATATTTGATGATATGTCCAGCACGGTGATGACAGTCCTGCCGATGAATATGGAGCGGGCAGAAAATGTAGAGACAAGGAGTTGTGAAAGGTAATAAAAGAAATCAATCACCTTGAAGATGTTAATGACGATGCCTCATGTCTGAGATGTAGCAGTCATGGTGAGTGTACGCTGAGAAAGAAGGAAAGAGAGCATGCTTCTGTTGCAACAGTTGTCGTGTTTTGAAAACTATAAATAAGAGTGGAGTTGTTGTGTAGAATGAGATTGGATTAGGCGTTATTCGGTTTCTACATAGATTGGATTAATATTAGCCACCTATGATATATGCTGGATCAAGTTTTAAACACATATTGTCATTTGAGTTTAATTGAAATATTTAGGGTTTCTCGAAGATAAGAGTATTTGAGAGTTTATTTGTTGTTGGGTTTTGTGAAGTCTTGGAGTCATAAAGGTAGCTTATGTGGTTGGAAGTTTGGGTCTACAAATATCTTATATTTTCATACCTATCAATAGAGAATACAAATTAATGTTGATATAACAGGGCATTTTTCACATCAAAATATTATTTAAATGTGTTATGGAAATACAAGATTTGAAAATAATTGTAGCTAGGAATGAAGTTCGTATCATTGTCATGGAGACAACATTCAATGTGATTAAGGATGTTCATGATGACCATGATAAAAAAACTTGTCCAAAAGTGTTTCAATTCAGCTCTCAAGGGTTGTATTTCATCCACTAGTGCTACTTTTGGAGGGTAATATGTAACCTACATATCTGGAGGTTGGAGGCATTGAAGGATGGAGTAACTTCCATCATCTCAAGTTAGCTTCTCACTTTGTGATGGTGTTCTGTATGAGAAGCATTTTTTTGTTCTGTTTTTGTTTTTCTTTCTAATGCTGACAAATTTGAAGAATGCATATCTTGTGAAGACTCATTTTGGAGACAGGTTTAAGATTTGGTATTGTGCTCACTATGGATTGTTGTCAAGTGAGCTTCAGAGTATATGATCGAGAATTATACCCTTTCACAGTCACTAGACAATGATAGAGATTTGTCACATCTCTTAGGGATCATTGTTGAATAATTCAAGACTGTGATTCAAGAGTTCGGGATTGAGAGCTTTAGAACACAACTCGAAGCTACACCTTTTTGAGGGTCACAAGACAGCTTGATGGAGCCTATCTTGGTTTAGGGTCTACAACTTCAAAAAGATGATTTTCTCAATATATGTACTCATATTATGTAATCAGCATGTTTTGTTATGTAAGCCTTAAGGGGGGGATTCCTAGGGCAAATAGGTTTTGATATGTTTAGGATCAATGTAATAAGGGGGGGAATGTTGGCGTAATAGTTTATTACATCATTTAGTTTAGTTAACTGTTAGATAGTTTATCAAAGCAGGTATTCGGTTAGTTGGTTTCACAACCGAATTCTTCTCTTACATATATGCTTGTAACATTGCAAATTTTATTGCATTGAATCATCGAAATATCTTCTTTCTCGCTCCAACATTTGGTATCAGAGAGGATGAATTCTACCTATGCAGATCGTGTTTCTTAAAGCAGTAAAAGACTGTGCATTGAATTTCCCATGCCTCGTGGAGAATGCCTCTGATCGTGTTTTTTTTTTAGTCATTCTTTTGAATGTGTTTGGAGTGCCATAGACCATGTGTGTTGAGTCGTTCTCTGAACATACATGAAGAGTCTGATCGAACCAGCATCTGAGTATGCGTGGAGTGTCTAATCCCTTCTTCTGTCACGCCTGATCGTGCGTGGAGTCGTGTCTGAGTATATTCTTCTCTGCCATGTCTTTTAGTTAAGATCTGCGTTGAAAATTTTGAAAGCCGATAAACACCACAACAAATTGTATTGACAAGGTGATGATAATATTTGATTGTGCATATATTTGATGATATGTGCAGCACGGTGATGACGGTCCTACATATATTTACTGATATGTCTAGCGCAGTGATCACAATCCAGTGCGGTGATGACAGTCCTGCCGATGAATATGGAGCGGGCAGAAAATGTAGAGACAAGGAGTTGTGAAAGGTGATAAAAGAAATCAATCACCTTGAAGATGTTAATGGCGACGCCTCGTGTTTGAGATGTAGCAGTCATGGTGAGTGTACGCTGAGAAAGAAGGAAAGAGAGCATGCTTCTGTTGCAATGGTTGTCGTGTTTTGAAAACTATAAATAAGAGTGGAGTTGTTGTGTAGAATGAGATTGGATTAGGTGTTATTCGGTTTCTACATAGATTGGATTAATATTAGCCGCCTATGATATATGCTGGATCAAGTTTTAAACACATATTGTCATTTGAGTTTAATTGAAATATTTAGGGTTTCTCGAAGATAAGAGTATTTGAGAGTTTATTTGTTGTTGGGTTTTGTGAAGTCTTGGAGTCATAAAGGTAGCTTATGTGGTTGGAAGTTTGGGTCTACAAATATCTTATATTTTCATACCTATCAATAGAGAATACAAATTAATGTTGATATAACAGGGCATTTTTCACATCAAAATATTATTTAAATGTGTTATGGAAATACAAGATTTGAAAATAATTGTAGCTAGGAATGAAGTTCGTATCATTGTCATGGAGACAACATTCAATGTGATTAAGGATGTTCATGATGACCATGGTAAAAAAACTTGTCCAGAAGTGTTTCAATTCGGCTCTCAAGGGTTGTATTTCATCCTCTAGTGCTACTTTTGGAGGGTAATATGTAACCTACATATCTGGAGGTTGGCGACATCGAAGGATGGAGTAACTTCCATCATCTCAAGTTAGCTTCTCACTTTGTGATGGTGTTCTGTATGAGAAGCATTTTTTTTTCTGTTTTTGTTTTTCTTTCTAATGCTGACAAATTTGAAGAATGCATATCTTGTGAAGACTCATTTTGGAGACAGGTTTAAGATTTGGTATTGTGCTCACTATGGATTGTTGTCAAGCGAGCTTCAGAGTATATGATCAAGAATTATACCCTTTCACGGTCACTAGACAATGATAGAGATTTGTTGCATCTCTTAGGGATCATTGTTGAATAATTCAAGACTGTGATTCAAGAGTTCAGGATTGAGATCTTTAGAACACAACTCGAAGCTACACCTTTTTGAGGGTCACAAGACAACTTGATGGAGCCTTTCTTGGTTTAGGGTCTACAACTTCAAAAAGAAGATTTTCTCAATGTATGTACTCATATTATGTAATCAACATGTTTTGTTATGTAAGCCTTAAGGGGGGGATTCCTAGGGCAAATAGGTTTTGATATGTTTAGGATCAATGTAATAAGGGGGGGAATGTTGGCGTAATAGTTTATTACATCATTTAGTTTAGTTAACTGTTAGATAGTTTATCAAAGTAGGTATTTAGTTAGTTGGTTTCACAACCGAATTCTTCTCTTACATATATGCTTGTAACATTGCAAAGTTTATTGCATTGAATCATCAAAATATCTTCTTTCTCGCTCCAACAAAATTGAGTACCATGCTTGGACATTGAAAACAAATTTGTAAAGTGAAATAAAATAAAAGTATAAAAGTATCAAGTACACAATTTTTTTTTGGTATAGAAACTATTGTAGTTGATGTAGAGGCTACAAGTAGAATATAAGTTTTGGCAGGAAATAAGGTTTACATTTTATAATCTAGTTATTAAGTTAACTAGTTGGGTAAGTGGGAAGTTCTTCATGTACCAAAAAAATAGCTTTAAGCTGGAATACATTGGATGTAATAGAGCAACAAATGATTATAATAAAATTCTTCTATAAATTTTTTTGCAATGTAAATCTTTTAGTTTTTACTCTTCTCTACATCGATATCATATCATTTTTTAAGTCTTGTGTGTAGATAATTATGACTTGATATTTTGCAAAAGACTTTTCATTTCGAGTGAGTACACCAGTCTAGTTTTTAATTATGATGAAGTGATTCTAAGGAGTGTTTGAGAACTAGCTACACTTAAAAGCATATTATTAATTTTGTGTAGGGAAAATTAGTTTCTCCAAGCATGTGAGATGCAAATTGCAATTTTAGAAGAGGAAGTCAATAATCTCAATGAATATTTGGAGTGCTACCATTGCCAATTTGCTTTGTTGTGCACATTCAATTAGGAATATGCATTTAAAAAGTGTAGATGTTTATTAGAGGCATAAACAAAGTATTAAGAAGAAATGAATGTGACTTTTGTTTAATGGACACAATCCTTAGGCATTGCAATATGAATATTAAATGAGAAAATAATGGGTTTATACAATTAATTGGTTGGGGTGGGTAGGAAGCTAGGAGAAAATAATGAGTTTATAAAGCCAATATATTAGATCTAATAGAACAATAAACAATTATAATAAAAATTTTGTTTGATTTTTGTTTGCATTGTAAATCTTTTAGTTTTCTACTTTTGCTTCTCTATAGGGACCTTGATCAATAGTTTTTTTTAAAAAAATCTAGTAGACTTGACTTTAAAAATTAATATTTGAATAAAAGACATTTCTTAGAACAAATCACATTACAAAGTAGTTTGTCTACTAGACTTGACTTCAAAAATTAATATTTGAATAAAAGACATTTCCTAGAACAAACCACATTACAAAGTAGTAAATTGTATGATAAGACATAAATATATTGATAAACATTAATTTTTTCTCTAAATATTTAAACTTTAACATATGCTTAAAAACATTAGGTTTTCACAATCAATTGTAATTATGTGTGCAACTTTAAATGAATTCGTGCAATAATATTTAAATGAAAATTTTATATCGTACTTTGTCATAAAATGATAAAGACAAATGAATGTCAATTTTCTAGACTTTGGTCTTAAAATCCTCATGATGCGAAGAAGATTTGAGTATGTGGAGAAGGTTGAATAATGAGAATTTGTCAAAAGATTGTATAAGAAAGTATCAAAATGAAATAGAAAATAAAAAGATTATGTAAAAGAATAAATAAAACAAGACAAAACAATTAAAAAGAAGTATAATATGATCTTTTATCATGTTTTCTAATCATCATTTTGAACTAGAAATCAAGGTCTCAAGATTGTTACTATTTAAGCCTTTAAAATTTGTTAGGAAGATTATACCGATGAGGGATATACAAATTTTATCTAATATTTTAAGTAGGAATGATTACAAACATAAATAAATCTCCAAAACTATTAAACAAGATAAATAATGTCTTATTAGTTTCCATGATATACAATTATAACCCTCCAAGTAACCTTTTCATTTTCCTTGCCTATTAAGGGCCTATTAATAATCTAAAATCCAGAAAAGGCATCAAGAGACATGATCAAATCTTACAAGGATTACAATGCCCCCTTTAGAACATTAGTGTTTATAACATTGTTTATTTAAGTAAAACTACACACTTTATATAAACCAAGATCAAAGAGCCATACACTTCCAAATTTTTCCTTTTGTTTACCTTGTTTCTTCTAGATTGAATAGGAAACAATCTTATAAACATTATGAAACTTGTGACATATTAAAGGATGTGATTTTTTTTTACATATTCTCTTTTTAGTGCTTATTTTTGTTTTATTTTGGGTTTGTTGGTGTTTTGTTTGTACTTCCTATTCCTTATTTTTCATTGTACTTTTACAATCTAATAAACCATTTTTATTCTTTTGTAGACATTAATATTATTATTTTATTTCACTATAAATTTGGTCTCATTTTTCCTCAATTCCTTTTGCTTGCTCTTCCTAATGAGGCCTTTCTCCAATAAACCTTGAATTTGTCTCGCAACCTCTGAATTCTATTCAGGAGTCAATTTATAAGCAACCTTATTGGGAAATGTAGAACGAGGGATGAGGTCTATGCAGTGACTAATGTCTCTCTTTGGTGGAAAAGTAGCTATACTATTATCTATAACTATCCCTTTGTACTTGTTCAACAAATCCTATACCTCCTTTGGACCAACAGCTCTTCGAGGTTCTTGACCTATTGGCATCTCCTTAGTCTTTTTTTAGGCTTGACTATGATGGCAAAACAAGGTGTATCTTTCTCCTTGAGGACTTTCAAGAACTCCTTCTCTCCTACCAATATCACACTGTTTGACAAGATCTTATCTTTACCAGTATCAGGGAGAGGGTTCATTGTGTAACTTATCCCATTCTTGGTCAAGGTGTAGACATTCTTCTTCCCCTCATGTTGAGCATCAACATCATATTGTTAGGGCCTACCTAAGAGTAGATGGCATGCATCCATATTCACAACTTCACATAAGACTTTATCTGTGTATTCTCCTACTTGGAATTCTACCCAACATTGTTCATCTACCAAGGTTTGTTGATCCTTATTGAGCCAAGACACCTTATAAGGATTAGGGTGAGGTATTTTCTTTAGACCAATTTTTCTTACCATTTCACTAGAAGCTAAATTTTCTGTAGAGCTAGAATCAATAATAACCTTACAAACTCCACCATTTACCTTATAATGGGTTCTGAATAAGCTCTTCCTTTGTGGGGGCTCCTTGGAAGTTGGCACCTTCAAGAGTGTTCTATTGAACATTATGCATTCTCCTTGCTTAGGATCTGTGGGCCTAGAGGTAGTTGTATGATATGAAGTCATACTTTGACAATCTTCATCTTGAGTGAGTTGCACCCTCCTATCTCCTCTTGGTGTATTGGAACTTGTAATGGACTTGCTTGGGCATCTAAAGGACTGGTGACCCACTTGGTTGCAAGAGAAATACCTCCCAGTGAAAACATGAGTGTTTTTGTCTCATGATCTTCCCCTATTGTTTCCTCTACCTCATCTGAATTTATTCCTTCGATTTTGATCTTTGTCAGGTTCTTGGTGACTTGATTCTCCTTGAGGCCTTGTTGATGATGATCCCCTTCCTTGGAACCTTCCTCTTCCTCTGAAACTGTTTCCTCTTCCTCTGTTATTCTTCTCCCCTTTCCTCTTTTGCTTCTCTTCAATATTCATTTCTATTTGATAACACTGGTGTATAGATTGAGGATTAAATAGACTTAGTTCATCTTGGATATTGAACTTAAGTCCATTCAAATACCTGGAAAGTATTTTCTTCTCATTTTTAGGGACCTTGGCCTTCATGGTGGTCTTGGGGGACTCATCAGTGTAAAAGCCTACATCAAGACCTCTCTGCTTCAAATTTTGTAACTTATTGTGTAAGGTTGCCTCGTAGCCTTCAGGGATAAATTATTTCTTGATTTCTCTAAGCATCTTCTTCCAAAAGGATATTGGTTTCTTCTCCTTTTCTAATCTCTCATTCTGTAGAAAATTCCACCAACTTAATGCAGGACCTTTCATCTTTGACTTTGCAATCTTGATCTTCTGATGTGCAAGAATGTCATCACATTCAAAGTGATTTTCTAGGGCTTCTACCCAATCCATACATTCTTCCAGGTCCATCCTTCTCACAAACATAGGTATGTATGGTTTGTGATCTCTTCTACTAACCCTCTCTAAGGCTTCTATCATTGATCTTTGATCATCTGGCATCCCCCATCTTGTAGGGTTTGAGTTATCCTCTTCTTCTTCTTCTTCTGATTCTTCACCACTAGATCCACTGAGGTGCAAGTTCTTCAATCTTGCTATCTCTTCCTCCATCTTCTTGTTCTTGGCAGCTTGTTCCCTCACTATTTTGGCTAACTCCACATTAGTGATCCTTAGAGGTATCTCCTCTTCATTAGTGTAATTTTGGTCTGCCATGATTGTTCCCAAGATATTTTGCAAGCTCTGATACCACCTGATGCAGAGTGGTCAGCAAGAAGCCTAGGAAATGTTCTATTTCCTCTCCAACTCTCCAAGTCTGGATTTAATGCAATCCAATCCTTCTGACCTTGGAATAAAAGGTATTTCAACCAAGTAGTGGGGTATGTGTAGGATCATGGTATACCAAACTATGGCCTTAAGTGGCAAAGAAAAATCAGAAAATCAGGGTTAGTTAACTTGACGTAAAAAAGTTGAACATCTTATGAACCTTATGTGAAAAAGTTGTAAGAATAGAATCTGTAGGAAATTGAATGTAGTTTCTAAACTACTAGCCCTTGTCTGAATTTTTTTTTATCTAATTGTTCAAAATTTTAGATTTCAATGCAGTAGTATACAAATTTCAGGGAGAAGATAAAAAGTACTTGTATGTTTGACCACCTTCATCACAATCAAATGATGATACATTTTCCCAAGATTCTAGATATAAGTAGTAGACTCATTCACGGATGTGAACCATATTTTTTTATAATTTTTGCCAAATAAATAATTAATTATGAATTTTCTGCTACAACTTTTTCAGAATAAAAAACTCTCGTGTCTGACCACCTTAACTAATTCTAAACTTTACAAAATTGAAAAACCTTTTTTTTCTTATAGTAGTCGAAGCATAGAATGTGACACACATTTCAGATATCAAAAAGGTTAAATGGTTTGAAAGTTATATTTATTTTTCAATCAGTATGTCAATTACGACTTTAAGATAACTCAATTAAAAAATAAGTAATAATTACTTACTGAACTCAAAATTTGACAACAATTCTATTGATGGAAAGATGATAATGTCTTTAAGAAACCCTTTTCGTTTCATCAATTTCGGGTGAAAAACAATTCAGCTACATGGTCAAAGGCTCGATATCAAAAACAATCTCCTAAACATGCCTAAAGGGTTGACCATCCACAGTTGGTATTGCCAAAGCAAATACCAAGCCTAATCGGATATCCGATAATATTGGATATCCGAAACTTCCCGCCTAATTCAAAATTTCAATTACACAAGTTTTCTCAATTTGAAGTTTCATATTAAATTGTATTTTTTTATGTTAATATTAATTGAGTTAAGTATTTTTTTCAATTTTAAAATATATATTACAATTTTTTTTAAAAATATTAATAGCATAGCATTAATATTATAATATAAATTTTTATATTAGTATGTATTATATTATTATTATTTATTTCTATATTGTATAATAGTATAATATTAACTTATTAAATATTTATATTATATGTTCAATATTATACCTAAGGGGGGGAGAGAGAGAGAGAGAGAGAGAGAGAGAGAGAGAGAGAGAGAGAATGTTTGACCATTGAGTCACTAGAACATTACGAACCATGTCGGACCAAAGTGTCCCCAAGGTGCACTAAGCACGATTGGGCAGAGAACTTTGGAGGTTCATATCTCAGACCCCGTGAGAGGTATCGGTGATTCGTGAGATGCTACAAGAGCACGTTTCTGAGGCCTACAATAACCAATTTATGATATGAAGTCATACTTTAACAATCTTCATCTTGAGTGAGTTGCACCCTCCTATCTCCTCTTGGTGTATTGGAACTTGTACTGGACTTGCTTGGGCATCTAAAGGACTCGTGACCCACTTGGTTGCAAGAGAAACACCTCCCAATGAAAACATGTGTGTTTCTATCTCATGATCTTCCCCTACTACTTCCTCTACCTCCTCTGAATTAATTCCTTTGATTTTGATCTCTGTCAAGTTCTTGGTGACTTGATTCTCCTTGAAGCCTTGTTGATGATGATCCCCTTCCTTGGAACCTTACTCTTCCTTTGAAATTGTTTCCTCTTCCTCTGTTACTCTTCTCCCCTTTCCTCTTTTTCTTATCTTCAATATTCATTTCCATTTGATAACACTTGTGTATAGATTGAGGATTAAATAGACTTAGTTCATCTTGGATACTGAACTTAAGTCCATTCAAATACCTGAAAAGTGTTTTCTTCTCATTTTCAGGGACCTTGGCCTTCATGGTGATCTTGTGGGACTCATCAGTGTAAGAGCCTACATCAAGATCTCTTTGCTTCAAATTTTGTAACTTATTGTGTAAGGTTACCTCGTAGTCTTCAGGGATAAATTATTTCTTGATTTCTTTGAGCATCTTCTTCCAAGAGGATATTGGTTTCTTCTCCTTTTCTACTCTCTCATTCTGTAGAAAATTCCACCAACTTAATGCAGGACCTTTCATCTTTGAATTTGAAATCTTGATCTTCTGATGTGCAGGAATGTCATCACATTCAAAGTGATTTTCTAGGGCTTCTACCCAATCCATACATTCTTCCAGGTCCATCCTTCTCACAAACATAGGTATGTTTGGTTTGTGATCTCTTCTACCAACCCTCTCTAAGGCTTCTATCATTGATCTTTGATCATTTGGCATCCCCCATCTTGTAGGGTTTGAGTTATCCTCTTCTTCTTCTTCTTCTTCTTCTTCTTCTTCTTCTTCTGATTCTACACCACTAGATCCACTAAGGTGCAAGTTCTTCAATCTTGTTATCTCTTCCTCCATCTTCTTGTTCTTGGCAACTTGTTCCCTCACTATTTTGGCTAACTCCACATTAGTGATCCTTAGAGGTATCTCCTCTTCATTAGTGTCATTTTGGTCTGCCATGATTGTTCCCAAGAGATTTTGCAGGTTCTGATACCACTTGATGTAGAGTGGTCAGCAAGAAGCTTAGGAAATGTTCTATTTCCTCTCCAACTCTCCAAGTCTGGATTTAATGCAATCCAATCCTTCTGACCTTGGAATACAAGGTATTTCAACCAAGTAGTGGTGGTTAGACACCTATCGTACTCCTCCTCAATACAAAAACTATTCTAGACTTGGTACTAACTGAGTATCAATAAATTTCAGCTTACTCGGCAAATGCAGGGGAGCTCGGCCAATACAGGGCAACTCAACACTCTCAAGAACACTTGAAAAATGATTGTTGCTCAACACTTACTACAACTCCTAGTAGGTTTCTTATACTCATTTTCGATGTGCAATCTCCCACTCCATATGAACGTAGGGAAACCAAAAGTAGATTCAGATACCCTTTTGGATGTTACAGAGATCCCCAAAGTCCTAAGACCCAATTCCACTCCTGCAACACCTAACCCTTATTGAGTTCTCAAACCTAATTGGCCAAATTAGGCTTGGCTTCCAAAGCAAGTGGTCAAGAATGGGTTCATGGGATTGGTTCAAGACTTTGAACACCTCCACACTCCAACTAATATAAATCCACCTTCATTTTGGTTCCACCGATCAATTCTTCAAACTGCACACTCCAACACACATCAACCTAGTTGAATACATTGAGATATTCAGCCTAGGGCTTGATGCAAACACCCTCAACCCTTCGAGTCACACCCTGATTCTTTTGGATCACTATTATACACTCCTAACTTGCATTTTTCAAATGGGTGAGGAATTTCACCAATTTAACTTGCTTGAGTCCCCACATGTGGTTAATCCTTCTCAACATGAAAAAATAAGATCAATGGATACACAAAGTGGTTGATCAATAATATTTCATTTTTGCCTCCTTAGAGTCCCTAGTTGGCCGCCACAAAATACAAAATCAAAGGTGCAAACAGCATAACCATTTTAGAATGAAATAAAAGACCATAAAAAGTGATCCAACCATATATAGAATATATAGAATCCTAAAAAAGACATTACCTCAAGATTGTGCTTTTAAAGAAGTTAATGAGGGAAAAAATGGGTAGGATTTTTTTCTAATAAGACAAAACAAAACAAATATTCCTTCACTTGGTGTTTAATCTTTTCACAATATATGAAAAATAGGTCACAAAATATTTAGATTTTTGAGATCCTCAATGCTTGAGTTCAAGTCAAGATTTTTGTAGCCATGTTTAGGTGACATAAGTCAAGTTTTTATAATGAACAGAATTTGACAACCTAATTATTCAACATGAGAATGACTTAAATATATTGCTTTATAATCATAATTAGACATTCCATCACAATATACTTAAATCTAAATATGAACATAGTTATGTAAATTTCACTAGTACAAAATGATACTTCGAATATTAAAAATGGTCCACAAAGTGAAATATCTCTTACATATTAAGATTTTTAAAATTTATACATTAATAAATTTAATAAAGTATGAAATCAATTTTTTATTTGAAGAAGTGAAATTAAATATATATATATATAAATCTGTATAATTCAAAATGTTAATTAAAATCAATTGGTCTCTCATGCATCTTATAATACAATAACAAAGTACATTTTTACTACTAGCTTCTCTTAATCTCATACACTGTTTAATATGATAGACGTTCGAGATTTATAAGAATGTTTCTAGTTGAAGCATACCAATATTCATTATAACTAATTCAATGTACCCGCAAATTCTAAATGGTACATTAGATTTGAACATTTTTCTTTTAGTTGTCTCCATATGGAACTTAATTGCTTATAGCTATTGTTCTAGCTCTTGGGTAGTGACGATACACATTGTGGCATCTATTATGCATGTAAGGGTACAAAAGTGGTCATTTTAAAGTGTCGTCCAATACCTACTTAAATATGTTATGATAACAATGCACTACAACTACCTAAAAAAATAATCAATACTTATGCACAAATGTCCCTATAGTCGTGCACTATGGGTACCAGTAAAGTTGTACTAGTTCTCTAATTAAAGTTCAAAAATTTGAACTAATGGGTGCATAGGTGGGTGACTATTGGTACATGTGAAATTTATTAATGGATATTTATTTATGATTTATTTAGTTTCTTCAAAGTTAGTAATTGGGGGGTTGGGTGAGCAAGGACTGAATGGTGATTGGAACATGTTTGATAACTAGTGCTCTTCCCCTAGAATAAATTGTGTGTAAATTTTTTTATCAAGATTTTGGGTTATTTTTAAAGAAAAAGAGAGAATTGACAAACATGTTTTCAAAAAATGAGATGAAGAAGGATTCATACAAATGTGAAAGAGTTGGGCAAAAAGGAAAGAAAAAAAGAGGAAGTAATTAGGTGAAGCATACTAGTAGTCATTATAGCTAACTTCATGCACCCTTACAGCCTAAACTATACATCAGATTTCAATGATTTTTTTTTTGTTGTCTTTGTATACAACTTAGCTACTTAATTTTTTTTTGCTCTTGTATTAACAAAGCTCCCTATAGAACTTGTGAAGTGTCAAAGGGTAAAAAAGTAGCCATTTCAAAGTGTCAACTGATACCTACTTAAAGATGTCTCAATGATCATGCACTCAAAATGACCAGTACGTATGGATGAATGTCCTAATAGTGGTGCACAAATGTGACAATTATGAATAAAAAAGCTACAAAATGATAGCTAAGAAATTTACCAATACATAAGAAACTTATTAATGAACTTTTAATTATCATTTTTCTGACTTTTTTAAAATTAGTAAATGAGAAATTGGTTGCACAAGAAGTACACAACTATTAGAACAGACATAGAACTCTTTCCCTAAATAAAAGATCTTATATTGATTTGCTTGGTACAGCTCCTCTTAATCTTTTTCATCTTTTTGAAAATTCTTTATTTTAAAAGAACATTTTTCTTTTAATTTTTTGAATAAAAAAAATAAATTCCTCCTCAATAAATTATGAAGATGAGGTTATTTCGGTGCATACGGGCTCTAATTAAAGCTAGTCTTTAAGTCAGAGTCGAAAGTAAGAAAAAAGTTTTCGTTTCCGACAATTCAACCGTAATTCGTCAGATATTAAAATTCCTGCTGGAATGGGTTTTGTGAAGTCAAACTTCTTAAAAATACGCGTAGAAGTAATTAGAATAATTAAAGAGAGATAAGATTTTTTTTTGGCTAAATAAACATTTGATTTTGCAGTAGATTGGCTAGAATATTATGCTAAATGATTAAAATTTGAAACTGGACATACCGCTGTATTTGAAATGTTGTATATGGAATTAGAGCGGCGCTTGTTTGGACTTTTGATTTGTTTCAATATTAATCAAGTTTTTAAAGAAAAAAGTTTAAAAATTTGTAAATATAATTGTAAAAACTGATATATTTAATAAAATAATTCTTAAGAATTTTAGAATTTTCTTCTTTGATATTAATGATTTAGGCATATTTTTCAATATGTGTTTATAATTATGTATGATTTTTTTCTTGCATAAGTTTATATGATGACAATTAGATATATATCGACTTCAAAACAAAATCTTGAATTTTGAAGGTATTAGATTAGGCTATGTCACACAACTTTCTCTATTAAGAACAAAGGATTCAAGGAGGAGGAGCCAGGGTCCGACTATGAGCCCTCCGACACTGAGGATAGCACTAGATTACATTATGAAGATCATGAGGAGGAGTTTAAGAAAGGGGCCTCTGGTTCTTCTTCCAAAAAATGGAAATGTCTGCAGATGGTTAAAAAAGATGCCAAGGGTCCTTCCCGCAAAAAATAGACTAGAATTGCCATATCCTCGGATGAGGATTATAATGAGGATGAGGAAGATATGGAAATTGAGGAGGAAGAGCTGAGAGGGAAGGGAAAGAAGAATTTGGCTAAAAAAGCTCCCAAGCAGTCCAAGAGGACCAAATTGAACAAGTCGCCCCAGCTCTTTGTTGATTTTGAAGAGGATGGTAAGGGTACTTGCTCCCTCCTTAACTCCCATGAGATCACCCATGTTGGCTCCCCAGTTGTTGGGAAGAAGAATACCCCTGAGGACAATATTGCCTCTCAGGTCTCTCCCCCTGTGACTATGCTAGAACTCCACCTGGATACCAAAGGGAAAAGCATGACGTGGAAGCTTTTCAATTGACGCACTGCCAAATTGGGCATTACCAGAGAAGTGATTAACCCTATGGTTCTTGAAGGGGAAAGAGGCAAAATTGAGACCTCTGAACTCATAGACCCCTCCATGGTTATCTTGAGCGATTCTACAAGGGAATTTGACTTCAACTTGCTCAATAATGTCAGGAATAGCATGCTAGACAACTACAGGTCTATCAAATGGCTTTTCTTTGAAGTGGCTGATTTGAAATCCAAGATGGGTGATGTGGATAAGAAGAGAAATGCTAAGGCAGACAGGGATATGCCTACCTCTAACCCCCTCATCAATGTGGCCGATTTCTACAAGCTTGAGGCCCGCATGATGGATATGGAGAATAGGGTTTCTAGTATTGAGAATACCCTCAAGGGCATTGTTAAGCAAAGTTTCAATATCCTCAAGGCCTCCAATGAGCATATTAAGATTCTTATCAACAAGATGGAAGCTACCCCCTGTGACAAAGATGAGGAGCACACTACTGAGGAGCAAGATGCCACCTCAGGCCAGGGTATGAGCATGTGCACCAGGTATAGCATAAGGAAAAGGGCTACCACTACTTCCCTAGAGGATCTCACCTAGATTAAAGAAGTAGGCGACAAAATTGACCATCTGGAGGTGCAAGCTGTCAATCTGCTTGAGAAGATGGCTTGACCCGTTCCTTTTTTTGTTGTTTATGTTGTTCCTTGTGCTGGTTCTTTTTTGCTATCTTTTGAAGCTAGCCCTATTGTTGGCCTTTTCGGTTGGTTGCCTATTTTTTTGTTGTGGAACTTAATGTAATTTCTTAACTTGTTCTGGGTTTCAGGTACTTGTCAAAACCTGTTTTACTTAATCAAAAACTTTCTCTATGGAATAAGATACACCACTCTACCTAGCCTAAAGTAACAAATCATTTGGACTGAAATGGTATGTAATATAATTTTGTAAATTGATTCTAGATAGGAGCTAGTTTGTGTCAAATAGGTTGAAATGAGTACAATGCTTGGATATTGAAAACAAATTTACAAAGTGAAATAAAATAAAAGTATAAAAATATCAAGTGTACACTCTTTTTTTTGGTATAGAAACTAAGTTCATTTTAGATATAACTATTGTAGTTGATGTAGAGGCTACGAGTAGAATATAAGTTATGGTAGGAAATAAGGTTTACATTTAATAATCTAGTTATTAGGTTAACTAGCTAGGCAAGTGGGAAGTTATTCATGTACTAAAAAATTAGCTTTAAGCCAATACATTGGATGTAATAGAGCAACAAATAATTATAATAAAATTCTTCTCTAATTTTGTTTGCAATGTAAATCTTTTAGTTTTTACTTTTCTCTACATCGATATCATATCATTTTTTGAGTCTCGTGTTTAGATAATTATGGCTTGATATTTTGCAAAAGGCTTTGCATTTCAGGTGAGTACATCAATCTATTTTATAATTATGATGAAGCGATTCTAAGGAGTGTGTGTGAACTAGCTGCACTTAAGTATATTATTAGTTTTGTGTAGGGAAAATTAGTTTCTCCAAGCATGTGAGATGCAAATTGCAATTTTAGAAGAGGAAGTCAATAATCTCAATGAATATTTTGAGTACCACCATTTCCAATTTGCTTTGTTGTGCACATTCATTTAGGAATATACGTCTAAAAAGTGTAGATGTTTATTGGAGGCATAAACAAAGCATTAAGAAGAAATGAATGTGAAATTTATTTTAAGGACACAATCCTCAGGCGTTGCAATATGAATATTAAAGAGAAAATAATAGGTTTATACAATTAATTAGTTGGGGTGGGTAGGAAGCTAGGAGAAAATAATGGGTTTATAAAGCCAATATATTAGATGTAATAGAACAATAAACGATTATAATATTTTTTTCATTTAAAAAAAAAATATATACTATATACTTGACTTCAAAAATTAATATTTGAATAAAAGACATTTCTTAGAACAAATCGCATTACAAAATAGTAAGTCTATTAGACTTGACTTCATAAATTAATATTTGAATAAAAGACATTTCTTAGAACAAACCACATTACAAAGTAGTAAATTATATGATAAGACATAAATATATTAATAAAAATTAATTTTTTCTCTAAATATTTAAACTTTAACATATGCTTAAAAATATTAGGTTTTCACAATCAATTATAATTATGTGTGCAAATTTAAATAAATTCGTGCAGTAATATTTAAATGAACATTTTATATCGTACTTTGTCATAAAATGATAAAGACAAATGAATGTCAATTTGCTAGATTTTGGTCTTAAAATCCTCATGATGCGAAGAAGATTTGAGTATGTTGAGAAATGTGGAGAAGGTTGAACAATGGGAATTTGTCAAAAGATTGTATAAGAAAGTATCAAAATGAAATAGAAAATAAAAAGATTATGTAAAAGAATAAATAAAACAAAACAATTAAAAATAAGTGTAATATCTTTTTATTATATTTTCTAATCATCATTTTACCTAGAAATCAAGGTCTCAAAATTGTTACTATTTAAGCCTTTAAAATTTGCAAGGAAGATTACACCGATGAGGAAAATATACAATTTTTATCTTATCTTTTAAGTAGGAATGATTACAAACATAAATAAATCTCCAAAACTATTAAACAAGATAAATAGCATCTTATTAGTTGTCACAATATACAATTATAACCCTCCAAGTAACCTTATCATTTTCCTTCCCTATTAAGGCCTTATTAATAATATAAAATCCAGAAAAGGCATCAAGAGGAATGATCAAATCCTTCGGGGATTACAATGCCCCCTTTAGAACATCAGTGTATATAAAATTATTTATTTAAGTAAAACTACACACTTTATATAACCCAAGATCAAAGAGCCATATAGACATTATGAAACTTGTGACATATTAAAGGATACGATTTTTTTACATATTATCTTTTTAGTGCTTATTTTTATTTTATTTTGGGTTTGTTGGTGTTGTGTTTGTACTTCCTATTCCTTATTTTTCATTGTACTTTTACAATCTTGTAAACCATTTTTATTCTTTTGTAGACATTAATATTATTATTTTATTTCACTATAAATTGTCTTCCTTTTTCCCATTTCCTTTCGTGTCTTACTTTTCAGACTTCTTTTTCCTACTACTTAAGAGATTCAATAAGGGGAGCTTCAAGATCTATTTTTACGCTGTGGTAGGTCTCATGAAGTAAAAAAAAAATGCTACAAAAATAATTTGAATCATCTCCTAAAAATAATACCCTTACTTTCTAGGGCTAGATTTTAGCAATGGAAAAGCTTTGGGGCTAAAAAATGCCCCACTTTCTTAGGCTTTTTTTTCCCACTTGTCAATCATTTGAAGTTTTTTAAATTTTATCAATTATTTTTATTTTTTTTGTTTATTTGCTCACTTGAATTAAATATGCTAAATAACTAAATTAATGAGACCACCAACCCCCATAAATTTCAGAGCTTAAACTCTTAAAGCTGAAATTGCAGTGCAAGATTTAAGAGACTACCCACATTAAAATAATACTAAAAAACTTAGCAATACCTATTGAAACTTTTTGGAAGTCGCCCTCTATGGGTTGCTAACCTTACTCTATTCTTTCTCACTCATCATCACTTTAGAACAAATCTTCACTCTAGAAATGAATTGAACAATTTCAAGTCTCCTACAAAGGAGGCATATAAACCTTACGCCTTATAAAAATTTGAATTTTACCATTAGGCCAATTCAAGAGTATAACTAGTTGTCTCTAGCATGGAGTATGAGATAGTCCCATGTTATGTAAGCCATATACAAACCCAAAATCATATCATATTGTGGACTATAAAAGATCTATTTTCATTTCTAGCTATTTAAACTAACAATTAAAAAAAAATTGAAACCCACCAACAATTGGAAAATTTTGAATTCATTTTACACGAGAGAAACATAAAGTAACATGCACTACCTAATTTCAAATGAATTGAATTTTATTATTCAAGTATGCATGAATAACTATAGACATGTCTCGTCATGGTGATACAAAAAGAATCAATCAGTTTATCTAATGCAACCCATGCTTAAGTTATTTAAGTATTGTAGGTGAGTAATTTATTTATTACAAACAAACTCTATCAATTAGATAATTGCAATAAAAAATAGAAAAATATAAAATAATTTAAGAATTTGATTCATTTATGTTATTCCCTCATAACCCACAACCACATATAATTTTATGATATAAATAACTTCTCTAATAAAAATTTATGAAAATTTATTTTTAAAAATCAATGTTACTATACACATCCCATGATCCATCATGAAAGAAGAAGACCCACAAAATAAATTGGATGTAATAGAGCAACAAATGATTATTATAAAATTCTTCTCTAATTTTGTTTGCAATGTAAATCTTTTAGTTTTTACTCTTCGCTACATCAATATCATATCATTTTTTGAGTCTTGTGTTTAGATAATTATGACTAGATATTTTGCAGAAGGCTTTGCATTTCCAGTTAGTACATCAATCTATTTTTTAATTATGATGAATTGATTCTAAGGAGTGTGTGAGCTAGTTGCACTTAAGCATATTATTAATTTTGTGTAGGGAAAATTAGTTTCTCCAAGCATGTGAGATGCAAATTGCAATTTTAGAAGAGGAAGTCAATAATCTCAATGAATATTTGGAGTGCTACCATTGCCAATTTGCTTTGTATGCACATTCATTTAGGAATATACATGTAAAAAGTGTAGATGTTTATTGGAGGCATAAACAAAGCATTAAGAAGAAATCAATGTGATTTTTATTTTATGGACACAATTTTTAGGCATTGCAATATGAATATTAAACGAGAAAATAATGGGTTTATAAAGTTAATTAGTTGGGGTGGGTAGGAAGCTATGAGAAAATAATGAGTTTATAAAGCCAATATATTAGATGCAATAGAGCAATAAACGATTATAATAAATTTTTTCTTTGATTTTTGTTTGCATTGTAAATCTTTTAGTTTTCTATTTTTGCTTCTCTACATGGACCTTGATCGACGTTAATTTTTTTTAAAAATCTACTAGACTTGACTTCAAAAATTAATATTTGAATAAAAATATTTCTTAGAAAAAATCACATTACAAAGTAGTAAGTCTACTCGACTTGACTTCAAAAATTAATATTTGAATAAAAGACATTTCCTAGAACAAACCCCATTACAAAGTAGTAAATCATATGATAAGACATAAATATACCGATAAACATTAATGTTTTCTCTAAATATTTAAACGTTAACATATGCTTAAAAACATTAGGTTTTCACAATCAATTGTAATTATGTGTGCAACTCTAAATAAATTCGTGCAATAATATTTAAATGAACATTTTATATCATACTTTGTCATAAAATGATAAAGACAAATGAATGTCAATTTGCTAGATTTTGGTCTTAAAATCCTCATGATGTGAATAAGATTTGAGTATGTTGAGAAATGTGGAGAAGGTTGAACAATGATAATTTGTCAAAAGATTGTATAAGAAAGTATCAAAATGAAATAGAAAATAAAAAGACGTATAATATCTTTTAATTATGTTTTCTAATCATCATTTTACCTAGAAATCAAGGTCTCAAAATTGTTACTATTTAAGCATTTAAAATTTGCGAGAAAGATTATATCGATTAGAAAAATATACAAATTTTATCTAATATTTTAAGTATGAATGATTACAAACATAAATAAATCTCCAAAACTATTAAACAAGATTAAAAAATGTCTTAAGTTGTCATACTATACAATTATAACCCTACAAATAACCTTACCATTTTCCTTCCCTATTAAGGACTTATTAATAATCTAAAATCCAGAAAAGGCATCAAGAAGAATGATCAAAATCCTCAAGAGATTACAATGCCCCCTTTAAAACATCTGTGTTTATAAAATTATTTATTTAAGTAGAACTACATACTTTATATAAACCAAGATCAAAGAGCCATGCACTTCCATATTTTTCCTTTTGTTTCTTCTAGATTGAGTAGGGAACAACCTTATTACAAGCTTATAGACATTATGAACTTGTGACATATTAAAGGATACAATTTATTTTTACATATTGTCTTTTTAGTGCTTATTTTTGTTTTATTTTGGGTTTGTTGGTGTTGTGTTTGTACTTCCCATTCCTTATTTTTTATTGTACTTTTACAATCTCGTAAACCATTTTTATTCTTTTGTAGACATTAATATCATTATTTTATTTCACTATAAATTTTGTCTTTTTTTTCCCCATTTCCTTTTGTGCCTTACTTTTCAAACTTCTTTCTCCTACTACTTATGAGACTCAATAAGGGGAGCTTCAATATCTATTTTAAGCATTGGTAGGTCTAGGTCTCATGAAGTAAAAAAAATGCTACAAAAATAATTTGAATCATCTCCTAAAAATAATAACCTTTACTTTTGAGGGCTATAGATTTTAGCAATGGAAAAGCTTGGGGGCTAAAAAATGCCCCACTTTCTTGTGCTTTTTTCCCACTTGTCAATCATTTGAAGTTTTTCAAAATTTATCAATTATTATTATTATTTTTGTTTGTTTGCTCACTTGAATTAAATATGTAAAATAAATTAATTAATGAGACCACCAACCCCCATAAATTTCAAAGCTTAAACTCTTAAAGCTTAAATTGCAGTGCAAAATTTAAGAGATCGCCCACATTAAAATAATACTAAAAAACTCTGCAATACCTATTGAAACTTTTTTGGAAGTCGTCCTCTATGGGCTCCTAACCTTACTCTATTCTTTCTCACTCGTCGTCACTTTAGAACAAATCTTCACTCTAGAAATGAATTGAACAATTTCAAGTCTCCTACAAAGGAAGCATATAAACCTTACGCCTTATAAAAATTTGAGTTTTACTATTAGGCCAATTCAAGAGTATAACTAGTCGCCAAATAGCATGGAGTACGAGATAGTCCCATGTTCTATAAGCCATCTACAAACCCAAAATCATATCATATTGTGGACTATAAAAAGATCCATTTCCATTTCTAGCTACTTAAACTAACAATGAAAAAAAATAAAACCCACCAACAATTAGAAAAATTTGAATTCTATTTACATGAGTGAAACATAAAGCAACATGCACTATCTAATTTCAAATGAATTGAATTTTATCATTCAAGTATGCATGAATAACTATAGACATGTTCCCTCATGGCGATTCAAAAAGAATCAATCAATTTATCTAATGCAACTCTTGCTCAAGTTATTTAAGTATTATAGATGAATAATTTATTTATTTCAAACAAACTCTATCAATTAGATAATTGCAATACATAAATAGAAAAATATAAAATAATTTAAGAGTTTGATTCATTTATGTTATTCCCTCATAACCCATAACCATATATAATTTTATGCTATAAATAACTTCTCTAATAAAAATTTCTGAAAATTTAATTTTGAAAATCAATGTTACTGTACATATCCCATGATCCATCATGAAAGAAGAAGACCCACAACATAAATAGAAGTAATGCCACCGGCTCAAAATATTAAATAAAAAATACCGTTGGAAAACGTGCATTCCTTTTGTGAAATCTCTGCCATTTTCCCGAGTACACAAACGTTATTTGCAGACAATTTCCGTGTTCACATCATCGTCTTCATCAAAACAATCTCTACATGAGTATTCCTCCAAAACAACTCCTGTCCCCTGCCTCCTGACTCCTTCATGTGGGTCTTTTTTCCTCATCATTTATTGGGCATTCGAATTTCTTCCCTTAGTTGGTTGTTTTTAAATGCAGAGCGTACGTCTCTTTGAAAATAAGGTCTGCCATTAATTAAATGCATGAGCTACAGTAGGATTGTAACCTACCTGCTCTCATTTAGTTCTCTTAATGACTCCTACAATGTATCCGTTAAATACACAGCATGGAGGCATAGAAAACCATGACAGTGAAGTAGAGAAAAGGAAAGAAACCCAAAATGGCAGTAAGCAAAGCTATGGGAGTTTGTAAAATCTTGCAGCTCAGTGTTGCAGTTGTTCTTCTCACTGTTCTTGCCATTGCAGGGCAAGCAGGGCAAGTAGAAGCAGTTGCCATGGTGATGGGTAGTGTTTTCTGTGATCAATGTCGAGATGGTCATCTTTCTCTCTTTGATATCCCCCTTGCTGGTAAGAAATTAGCATTTGCTTTCCTTCTTGGAAAATGATTTGATCCACAAGAACATGTAAATTGAATCTTATTGTTGTTTTTTATTTCAATCATGTGTGCTTTTTCATCACTGTTTTGGAAATCAGAATGTTAAAGATCTCAAGGATTAGAAAATTGAGCTCTCTAACATTCTGTAATGAACCACTGAGTATAACCTGAGACATGAATGCCAAAAACACACTATCAAATTTGGAAATAGCAGTATGAAACAGTATAGATCATAGAAAATTGATATCATTCATATAAACTGATGTTGCTTTTGAAAATGGGTTGAATTGTGCTAAGTTACTGTTGAAAATGGGCTGAATATGCAGGAGCACAAGTGGAATTGGAATGTGGAGGGCAGGTGGTAACGACTGCCACTACCAATTACATTGGGAACTTTGTTATGAAAGTGGATGGAACACCAGATCTGTCTTCATGTACGGCCAGAGCTACACAGAGTCCTGCAGATTCTAAGTGCAATATAGTGGGCAGCCCTGCAAAATCTCTGAGCATGACCTTCAGTTTCTTTGGCATGGAGTTGTATACAGTGGATTCACTCTTCTTTTACCCGGCCGAGATGATGTCTTTGTGCGTGAAAACCCCTCGTCCTCGTCCTCCTCCCTCAATCATCTTTCCTCCACCACCAGTAGCTCTCCTTCCTCCTCCCTCCATCATCTTTACTCCACCGCCAGTAGCTCTCCTTCCGCCGCCCACATCGCCGCCACCTGCAGTAATCTACCCCTCTCCTTATCCTCCTCCTCCTGTCATTGCTCTGCCTCCCCTGCCTTTTCTTCAGCCATCTGCCTGCACTTCTGAGTATGTTCCAAGATTTCATTTTTATTTCTTAATTTCAGTTTCGTTAAGTGGGAATTCACTTATATGTAGTGAAATGTTGATTTCATTGTTTCCCCTGTTTTGATTCTATTCAGTGTCTTCCTTTTATCAACGTTTTGGCCTACATTTTCTAATCATCATTACAATGTTAGAGAGCTCAGAAATAGAAGTAGAAAAATGAATCAGGATCATGAATTTTCTACTTTTGAATGGTTAGAGAGTTCATAAGTAGGAAAATGATAGTTCACATTGTGTAAAATGATTATTTTTCTATTTCCGAACTTTCTAATATCTTAATGACTACTTTGTGATCTATCATCAGAACTAGTTGAGAACTAGAAATAGAAAAATAAATCAGAATCACATAGTTTCTCCTTCTGACCTGTTCTAGAGCTCAGAAGTAGAAAAACCGGATTAAAAGAGCTTCTGCTTTTGAGCTCTCCAAATTCATTTTCTACTTTTGAACCCTCTAACATTTTGATGATAAATCACACAATGTAATCCAAAATATTGATATTGATATTAAAATGATACATAATTGAATTAAAAAATAGTACAAAGAACTATTATTGATTGCGACTAATATTCTAATGATGAATTTGGTTTCTCTATGTTTCAAGATTTCTTTATTATTAGCTTAATTTCAGTTTCATGAAATGAGAATTTACTGAGTACAATCTGTGCCCTACTCCAGTTTCATGAGGTGGGAATTGGAATTCACAGATATGTAGTGAAATGATGAATGCAATTTCTCAATATTCCAAGTAAATGAAGTGGGAATTTACTGATATGTAGTGAAATGATGAAAGCAGTGTGTTTATGTTCCAAGATTTCATTTTTATTACCTTCACTCCAGTTTCATGAACTGGGTATTTACTGACATGTACTGAACTCATGAATGCAGTGTCTGGGTGAAGAGAGAATACAACTGCCATTGGAGAATTGTGAGCCCAGACGCCAAGGTAAGAGATGTGTTTGGGGAAGAGGCAGACAAAATGTATGGACCCAATATAACTCTCTGGCAAGGCCTGATGGGGCGAGGAGATCTGTACAAGACATTATTGAGAGAAGGAACAACAGCTCTTCTGAATTCCTACACCACATTGAACTTTCAGTACAACAGTGTGAGTGTAGGAATGCATATGTACTGGGCTCTGCACTCTGCCTCTCCACGGTATGCTCTGAAACAGGCATTCTCCTTCAAGAAAGCTAATATGGGATTAGGCAGCAATGTGAAGGCTAAATGCATGCTTAAGCCTTGCAACTGAAGTGGGCTCATACACTAGGATTAAGTAGGTTATAGTATGCTTTTGCCTTAATATGATATTATTCATTTTGCTCTGTATTGATCAATGGCGGCCACCTAAATACAAGCCGTACCTCTGAGAGTCAATTCATTTTGTAAGCAGACATAAAATGTCCCGTGGGCCATACAGGTCATATAGGTAGAGATAATATTAATGCCATAATTGAGACGTTCTAGTATGGACAATACTTCTGGCCGCCATGTTTGTGTGTTTTTCGTCTGTAGATGTATCAATGAATGTATGATAAAGGAATTTTAATGACCACCGCCAGATCAAGCAGTCTAAATTTAATGTACACTCAGTGGAAGTTGAAATATATGAAATAAAATTTAATCACTCACACCTGTTCAATGTGACTGTTGTTATTTAATTGAAGTTCACTTAATATGTAAAGTGACTGGATGTTTTTTTTGTCTATTGATGGCTGGAATCAAGCACTATAATTTATCATTAAAAATATGCAAATTGAAATGAATTCAAATCAGAGTTAGCTACTGTCGTTAATCAAATCAAAGTATTTACTATGATTTGATCATTTATCTTGAATGCGAGGGAAAATGCACACTTCGGAGTCGTTGGGCTAATTGTTTTAGACATTTGGACAAACATTTATCTCATATAAATGAGGTTGAGCTAATACATTTATCTTGCATTCCCCTCAAGTTTTCACTTCTTGTATCCGTCTCTCTAAACAGTTAAGTCAATCTTAGTGCTCTTCAACTTGATCTAATTTTATTCCTTCACTTGCTAATTCATCTTATCCATCTAATTTAAGATCTTAATTCTCATTATCCCCGCAATCATGATTAAAAATCTAAAACATTTATTATTTATGAAAGCTTTTATACCTGTCCACTTACATTAAGATTTAAGAACTCATCTAAAAATCTAAAACATTTTTTATATTGAAAGCACGTTCACTAGTACTTCTGTTTTAATTTCAAACTTACTTTTATAAGTCTTTTAAATCTGTTTTTTAAGTTTTATTTGGCACTCCTTGACATTCATTACTTTTAGTTTGACATTTTTTTCGTAATATCTTTAAATGCATTTTCACCTTGTTGGTTGATATTTTTGTATTTGACATTTTGTATTATAGTCATTGTTAAAATTTTAGATGACTCTACAGTACCCCAGAATCAAATGAAAGACCAATATAACTTCCACAAAAGAATGGCAAGACAATTACATTAAAATGCAATGTAAAACTATTTATCCATTTCCTTGTATTTTAGTGTTGGTGTTTTGTCCTAACAAGTTATTCTGTTTATTGGTGTTTTTGCCTTAGCATTTCTATCTTGCTTTTTGTGTTTTTACCTAGTGTTCCAATGTTTCAAATTTATTTTGATAATTTCTAAATTTTGGCTAATATTGACCTACTAAAAATTATTCTTTTATGTTTTGTTAGGCTTTTCTATTGTCTTCACTCTATTTCCTATAGGTTTTTTTATTCAAGCCTCAAATATTACAAGCAAATTTAATGTGTGGTCATGTGTAAGATCATTTGTTGAAGTTAACCACAATTGCTTTTATTAAGGAAAATTCATTTTTACTTTTTTGTCTTTCTTGTTTTGCGTACTGACAAGTTGTGAATGCTCACCTCTCACATCATAAGGTGATCTTGAGGAGAAAATCATGACAGTGAAGTAGAGAAAAGGAAAGAAACCCAAAATGGCAGTAAGCAAAGCTATGGGAGTTTGTAAAATCTTGCAGCTCAGTGTTGCAGTTGTTCTTCTCACTGTTCTTGCCATTGCAGGGCAAGCAGGGCAAGTAGAAGCAGTCGCCATGGTGATGGGTAGTGTTTTCTGTGATCAATGTCGAGATGGGCATCTTTCTCTCTTTGATATTCCCCTTGCTGGTAAGAAATTAGCATTTGCTTTCCTTGTTGGAAAAAGAATTGATCCACAAGAACATGTAAATTGAATCTTATTGTTGTTTTTTATTTCAATTATATGTGTTTTTTCATCACTGTTTTGGAAATCAGAATGTTAAAGATCTCAAGGATTAGAAAATTGAGCTCTCTAACATTCTGTAATGAACCACTGAGTATAACCTGAGACATGAATGCCAAAAACACGCAATCAAATTTGGAAATAGCAGTAAGAAACAGTATAGATCATAGAAAATTGATATCATTCATGTAAACTGATGTTACAGTTGAAAATGGGTTGAATTGTGCTAAGTTACTGTTGAAAATGGGTTGAATATGCAGGAGCACAAGTGGAATTGGAATGTGGAGGGCAGGTGGTAACGACTGCCACCACCAATTACATTGGGAACTTTGTTATGAAAGTGGATGGAACACCAGATCTGTCTTCATGTACGGCCAGAGCTACACAGAGTCCTGCAGATTCTAAGTGCAATATAGTGGGCAGCCCTGCAAAATCTCTGAGCATGACCTTCAGTTTCTTTGGCATGGAGTTATATACAGTGGACTCACTCTTCTTTTACCCGGCCGAGATGATGTCTTTGTGCGTGAAAACCCCTCGTCCTCGTCCTCCTCCCTCAATCATCTTAACTCCACCACCAGTAGCTCTCCTTCCTCCTCCCTCAATCATCTTTACTCCACCACCAGTAGCTCTCCTTTCGCCGCCCACATTGCCGCCACCTGCAGTAATCTACCCCCCTCCTTCTCCTCCTCCTGTCATTGCTCTGCCTCCCCTGCCCTTTCTGCAGCCATCTGCCTGCACTTCTGAGTATGTTCCAAGATTTCATTTTTATTTCTTAATTTCAGTTTCGTTAAGTGTGAATTCATTTATATGTAGTGAAATGTTGAATTCATTGTTTCCCCTGCTTTTGATTCCGTTCAGTGTCTTCCTTTTATCAACGTTTTGGCGTACATTTTGTATCATTAGAATGTTAGAGAGCTCAGAAGTACAAGTAGAAAAATGAATCAGGATCATAGATTTTCTACTTTTGAATGGTTAAAGAGTTCATAAATATCACAAAATTTTTCATATCATGATGATAGATCACATATTATAAAATGATTCATTTTTCTATTTCTGAGTTTCTCCTTTGAGCTGTTCGAGAGCTTAGAAGTAGGAAAAGCTGATCAA
Organism: Chamaecyparis obtusa; assembly: GCA_027943335.1. NCBI lineage: Eukaryota > Viridiplantae > Streptophyta > Pinopsida > Cupressales > Cupressaceae > Chamaecyparis > Chamaecyparis obtusa. The sequence goes on from BSBK01006239.1 coordinate 194,964, forward strand.
AAGAGTTTCTGCTTTTGAGCTCTCTAAGTTCAGTGTCTTCCTTTTATCAACGTTTTGGCGTACATTTTGTATCATTAGAATGTTAGAGAGCTCAGAAGTACAAGTAGAAAAATGAATCAGGATCATAGATTTTCTACTTTTGAATGGTTAAAGAGTTCATAAATATCACAAAATTTTTCATATCATGATGATAGATCACATATTATAAAATGATTCATTTTTCTATTTCTGAGTTTCTCCTTTGAGCTGTTCGAGAGCTTAGAAGTAGGAAAAGCTGATCAAAAGAGTTTCTGCTTTTGAGCTCTCCAAGTTCATTTTCCACTTTTGAGTCTTCTAATTAAGATGATAGATCACAATGTGGTCCAAAATATTGATATTGATATTAAAATGATATAATTGAATTAAAAAATAGTACAAAGAACTATTATAAATTGCAACTATTATTATAATGATGAATTAGGTTTCTTTATGTTTCAAAATTTTCTTTTTTATTAGCTTAATTTCAGTTTCATGAAGTGAGATTTTACTCATATGTAATGAAATGGTGAATACAATCTCTGTCCAACTCCAGTTTCATGAGGTGGGAATTGGAATTTACTGATATGTAGTTAAATGATGAATGCAATTTCTCAATATTCCAAGTTACTGAAGTGGGAATTTACTGATATGTAGTGAAATGATGAAAGTAGTGTCTATGTGTCTATGTTCCAAGATTCCATTTTTATTACCTTCACACCAATTTCATGAACTGGGTATATACTGACATGTACTGAACTCATGAATGCAGTGTCTGGGTGAAGAGAGAATACAACTGCCATTGGAGAATTGTGAGCCCAGACACCAAGGTAAGAGATGTGTTTGGGGAAGAGGCAGACAAAATGTATGGACCCAATATAACTCTCTGGCAAGGCCTGATGGGGCGAGGAGATCTGTACAAGACATTATTGAGGGAAGGAACAACAGCTCTTCTGAATTCCTACACCACATTGAACTTTCAGTACAACAGTGTGAGTGTAGGAATGCATATGTACTGGGCTCTGCACTCTGCCTCTCCACGGGTATGCTCTGAAACAGGCATTCTCCTTCAAGAAAGCTAATATGGGATTAGGCAGCAATGTGAAGGCTAAATGCATGCTTAAGCCTTGCAACTGAAGTGGGCTTATACACTAGGATTAAGTAGGTATTATAGTATGCTTTTGCCTTAATATGATAGTATTCATTTTACTCTGTATTGATCAATGGCGGCCACCTAAATACAGGCCGTACCTCTGAGAGTCAATTCATTTTGTAAGCAGACATAAAAATGTCTCGTGAGCCATACAGGTCATACAGTTAGAGATAATATTAATGCCATAGTTGAGACGTTCTAGTATGGACAATACTTCTGGCCGCCATGTTTGTGTTTTTTTCGTCTGTAGATGTATCAATGAATGTATGATAAAGGAATTTTAATGACCACCGCCAGATCAAGCAGTCTAAATTTAATGTACACTCAGTGGAAGTTGAAATATATGAAATAAAATTTGAATCACTCACAACTGTTCTTACCCAATATCAGATTTACAAGTGTCAATGTGATTATTGTTATCTAATTGAAGTTCACTCAATATGAAAAGTGACTCGATGTTTTTTTTTCTATGGATGACTGGAATCAAGCACTATAATTTATCATTAAAAAAATACAAATTGAAATGAATTCAAATCAGAGTTATCTACTGTCGTTCATCAAATCAAATTCTTTACTATGGTGCGATCATTTATCTTGAATGCGAGGGAAAATGCACACTTCAGAGTCGTTGGGCTAATTATTTTAGACATTTGGACGAACATTTATCTCATATAAATGAGGTTGAGCAAATACATTTATCTTGCATTCCCCTCGAGTTTTCACTTCTTGTATCTCGTATATCCGTACAAGTTAACTCAATCTTAGTGCTCTTCAACTTGATTTAATTTTAATCCTTCACTTGCTAATTCATTTATCCATTTAATTTAAGATCTAATTTTCATTATCCACAATCATGGTTAAAAATCTAAAGCATTTATTATTTATGAAAACTCATTTTATACTTGTCCACTTACATTAAAATTTAAGAACTCATCTAAAAATTGTTAAGGTATATATTGAAGGAATTGTTTTGCATGCATCTATCTTGTTTCTTCTTTAGATTAAAGCATGTTCAATAGTATCTTTGTTCTAATTTGTTCTAATTTATAACTTATCTGTATAAGCCTTTTAAATCTATTTTTTAAGTTTCTTTTGACACTCTTGACATTTTTTCGTAATATCCTTAAATGTATTTTCACCTCATACTTCAATGTTTTTGTATTTGACATTTTGTATCATTGTTATTGTTGGAGTTTTAGGTGACTTTACAACACCTTTGAGATCAAATGAAAGACTAATATAACTTCCACAAGAGAATGGCAAGAAAATTGCATTAAAATGCAAGAATGATATTATTGATAATGTACATTATTAAAATGTATATAATAGACATGTTTATATAGACAAGGCAATAAGAGACTATGACAAGGAGAAGATAAGTTATCACTTAGACAAGGTAGAATCATATGTCCACCAAATGTGGATCATCTTCCATTATGCAATGAAGTATGTGTCATATGATAAGGATGATAATGTGACGTGCACTAAAGGTGGGTCTCACACATTAAGCGAAATGAAATAACTACACCATGTAAAGTGAAAATCTCCCACACCATGTGCTCAATTAAGGTACAAACTCTTAGGTGTCTCAATGACAAACTACTATGCAATGCATTATCCCAAGTAAGCTTAAGTAAAATGTAATTAGAAATATTTAATTACACCAACAATCATCAACATTTTTATCTTTCAAAATTTATACACATCTCTTTTACTTTTACCTTGTTATATGCCATGTTTTATAGAAAAGTGCATTTCCACATAGTGTTAAGACATTTTTTACTATGCTTCAACAATTCTACCTTATATTTTGACATTGTTGCATTTGTATTTGTTTAAGTTTTATTACATTATCTTTTCTAGGTTCTTTCTTATTAGGTCATCACTAATAAGAATATCCATCCCGACATTGCCTTTTGTAGCATTCAATTGTAGCCTAAAGTCCTTGATAGACATTCTTCCTAGCTAGGGTTTTGAAGTTCCTTTGTCTTCTTCACGAATCAATTTTTTGTAGATATTTCAATTGAATAGTTATTTACAGGTGGAGTTAATCATATTTGGGAGGGACTTCTTTAATTTTCTTGCTAATATTGTTCTTGCTGATCTTTTAAAATTTTCTTTTCTTTTCTTTTTTTGTATTTTAGTATTTTCATCCAATGTAAAACTATTTATCCATTTCCTCCTTGTATTTTACTGTTGGTATTTTGTCCTAACAAGTTATTTTGCATATTAGTGTTTTTGCCTTATGTAGAGGCATTTCTATCTTGCTTTTTGTGTTTTTGCCTAGTGTTCCAATGTCTCAAATTTATTTTGATAATTTCCAGTTTTTGGCTAACATTGATCTACTAAAAATTGTTTTCCTTTTTGTTATACTTTTCTATTGTCTTCACTCTATTTCCTATAGGTCTTTTTATTCAAGCCTCAAAGCTTACAAACTAATTTAATGTGTGGTTATGTGTAAGATCATTTGTTGAAGTTAACCACAATTGCTTTTATTAAGGAAAAATAATCTTTACTTTTTTGTCTTTCTTGTTTTGCATACTGACAAGTTGTGAATGCTCGCCTTTCACACCATAAGGTGATCTTGAGGAAACCAAGTTTTATTATTACTTTTGTGTGCCACATTTCTTTTGATTAGTTCATGCATGCTCTCTTTTGGTACTTGGGGGTGATTTTGAAGATCAACAATGATCATTTCACTTCCATCACCTAAAGACCTTGTGTATGCTCTTTTCTTCCACTTTCAAGTGATCTTAGGAATCAAAAGTAGGTGCTCCTTTTTATCTTTCCTTTTTCTAGGGGCCTAGTCGTCTTTGAAGTAACATTTAATTGCAAAGTTAAATCTCATGTTTCAAGGTGCATACAAATTTTGAGGAGCTATTGTTTTGGACTAAGTTGACATGTGTCATCGTGTTGTACTAGTAAGTGGTTGTCCAAAGGAAGTTACAACATATTTTTAGGAATGCAAAAGTAGGCTATGATTATTTTCATAATTCTTCGTAGTTAGTGCTTTAAGATATTGGACTAAGAAAAAAAGATATTGGACTAAGAAATAAAAAAGATATTGGAATAAGTCAAGTATATATGTGAGCTCACAAAATAAATAATCTCACTTGACTAGTGTAGCTTGTTGGCATGTTTTCTTTGCCATTTCCTTGTGCAAGATTTGTGTGAACATTAAATAGAGGTAAAACCTAACCTATTCGAAAAAAATTCTTGCACTCATTTTTTATGAGTTCACTGACCAATCTAAAAATCCCTTTAGACTAATATAGCTTGTTGGTGTGTTTTCTTTCCATTCTATTATGCAAAATCTATGCAAATATTAAATAAAAAGAGGCAAAAACTAACATATTCAAAACAAGATTCATGAGCCCATTTTTGTTGAGCTTATTAACCAATCTAAAAATCCCTTTAAAAATGACAATGACGACAACGATGATGATGATGAGAGCCTTGTAGGACAAGATGAATACTATATTTAAGATAACCTCGTGGATTAAGATGAATACACTCATAACCACAATAGTTTGCCTAAAACTAAACAATGTTATTCCCAACTAGATCACTTCCTATTTTGAAATAAGGATATACCTTAGGTACCTCATTAATATAGGAACCAAGTTTCCACAAAGTTAAATCTTAAGCACTTAGGCAAAGGAAACCTTCCAAACCAAAAGCTAATGCAATCTTTAATCCTAATGCATCCATGCACTAATGCATCCATGCATATAATTCCTAATATATCAAATAATCCATTAACCCTTATAAATCATGATCATAATCCATACACTCACACAACCTTTCATCCAACACAACATCCATCAATCTCTCTAGATTTTCATCTATTAAACCACTCATCAACCTATATATCATCATACATCAAAATACTCTTCAATCCTTACAAACCCTAATCTACCAAAATATCCCTTAATCTGTGCAAAACCTAATCTATTAAACCATCCATCAACTCTTATAAATCCTCATCCATCAAAATATCCCTATATCCATATAGATCGTCAAATATAAAAATATGCATCCAACTATATGGACTCATATATCAAACCACCTATCTACCCTCACAAATCCTAAAGGCCATCAAACTATTTATCTACTATCATATATCATATTCTTATTTAAAATATAGCTTACATACAACCTAAATGATGCCAATACTTTTTCTATCTCCAACCTTTAGATCTAACACAAATGACCCAATAGTTGAACAAAATTATTATTTATTTTATTAAAAAAAATTAAAATATATATTGTTTTTAATCATCATTAAACATCTTGACAAACTTACACATTTCATGATAAAATGTAAGATATTTATTTCATGCTCACCTTTTATATTTGTGTTAACAATATGAAGTACTCTAATGCATATACATTGCTATCCCAATAATTATACACATAAGAATATTATTTTTCCAACTAATAAAGATATATGTTTAGATAAGTACCTTATTTTGAAATGATACACTTCTATTGAATAGCTCTCATTATTTATATGAAGCAAAAAAATATTAATTTATCTTATTAATAAACACATTTATGAATTTTTTTATAACATTTATAAATTATCATATGTTCATGTGATGGTCCATCTCAACCAGTATTTGATCATTTATTGATTTGCATGTGAATTAATAATTAAAAATATGTAATATTGATGTAGGACAGGTAAGGAGGATCCAATTAAGGACAATCCTCACAAGCAACCAAACACCACAACGTGGAATTACACAACAAGACAATGTTTTCAACTGAATTTTCATTAACATGCCTAGCTGTAAGGCCTTCTGGGTTAGGGCTAAATACAATCAAAGTATTTCTGCAATCTCTCTAGCTAGTCCAGCTCTGAAACAAACCAGCAATTGATGGAAGCCCTAAGGCAGATCTAAACTTGAGCTCTCAAGCCTCCAAGCAAACAACCACTAGCTCTGCTATTACAAACTATCAGATAACAATCTGATCTTCAAGATCTCACAGGATCTAGATCTAATCACCCTCCAAAATCTGATGCTTAAAGAACTACCCAAATACTCCTTAAATACTAATCTTCAGCCACAAGTTGGCTGGAAGAAAAAAATAACTCCTAAGCCAAGTCGACTCCTATTACAAATAAATATTAAATGCAACAATAGTCAGCTCTCAAATAGCCTTACAATCATTTAATTCTCCATGTCGGCCTCTAGATCCACATAGGAGAATACAACACAAGCTACCAACAATAAATGCGCCAAGTTGGCCAACAAAATCTCCAAGAACTCTAGTCGGTAAACCAGAACTACCGAGCACTAGAGAAACAAATGAGCACTAGTGAAACAACTGACCAAGCTAAGAAACACCGAGCAACATAGGCATCACCGAGCACAAGAGGTTTCACCGAGTTCCTTCAGCAACCGAGCTTCCTTCAATAATCAAGACCATCAGTTAAAGATGCAACCGAGTAACACAGAACCAAAACAACACACCCCCATGCAGATTCATCAAGTACCCTAGAATGCCCCTGCATCAGACACCCTAGGTTCAAAAAGATGTTCTCATAGGCTGGAAGAACATCTTCCGGGATTCAACACATAAACCCCGAACTGGTTCTTCACATACATGTCCTCCAACTTTTTCAGCTTGCATACTCTTCCACTTCAGTTTCCTCTGTCTTTTCAAGTCTTTTCTTGATAACACACATGCTTGTTCTCCATACTGATCATCATTTCTCTCAGGATCTGCCAACTCAACTCGGCTACCAATACTCAGACTTCTCTTACCGAGTGTTGTATCTAGCAAAGGCATCAAGGAAAACTCCTTTTCATCCTTCTCAACAGTAAACACATTCTTGACACAATCATACATAGCTCTGCAATCATATTGCCAAGGTCTACCGAGCAATATATGACAACTATTCATCTCCATAATGTCACACAATACTAAATCCTTATACTCCACAATGTCACACAACACTAAATCCTTATACTGGCCAATCTGAAAATCAACAAAGTACTGCTCCCTCACTTCCAGAGCATGAACATTTTGCAACCAGCCAATCCTATAAGGATGAGGATGTTTCATTCTTTTCAAACCAAGTTTTTGAACCATGTCCTCAGCAACAAGGTTATCAATACTACTAATATCAACAATTACATCACAAAGTTTACCTCTAGACTTGCACCGAGTCCTGAACAAGTTACTCCTCTGACAATGTTCCTCCTTTGTACCAAGCAATGTTCTCTGAACCAGCAAGTTCTTAGATTCAAGTTCATTCTGAATGTTCTCATTTACCACAGTAGTCCGTTGATCACCAAACTTCTTCTGTGTGCACTCAAAAGCATGGTGTCCTTCACCACAATTATAACAAGTACCCTTAAAGATAACTCTACCTATCTTCTTCTTCAATTCCATAGGTTTCAGTTCATCTTCAGCAGTCAGTTTATCCTTCACCGAGTGATCAATCTTTTCCTTCCCTCGGGGATTACTATGTTGTCTCCTTTTCAACTTATCTTCTTCCTTCAAAGCATACTGATAAGCATCTTCAATTGAATCAATCTTCAACATACCAAGCTCATCCTGAATATTAAATCTCAAACCATTCACATACTGAGCTACTTTTTCTTTACCGAGTTCTTTGTGTCTAGACCGAATAGTCAACTTATAGAACTCCTCAATATAGTCTTCAACAGTGAAATTTGTTTGCTTCAAATTCTGCAACTTCTTAAACAAGTCAAGCTCATAATCAGTAGGTATGAACTTAGCTTTCAATTTAGTCACCATCAACCTCCACTGATTGATCTTCATTTCACCTTCATCTTCTCTATCTCTTTGTACTTCTTTCCACCAAAGAGAAGCATGCCCTTTCAACTTAGTCTGTGCCAATCTTACTGTAAGAGGATCTTCAATTTATTCTAGCTCAAAGAAATCTTCTAATTCACCAATCCAATCAATCAAGTCCTCGGGTCTCAAAGTACCAGAGAAAGTAGAAACTTCCATTCGGTAACTAGTACTTAATCGAGCTCTAGATCTATGTAATCGACTAGTTCTATCCTCACCAGATATGTCTCTCCGGTCATCACCACTAGATTCAACAGCTTCAAAGTCTTCAAAAACTTCCTCATAACCATCATCGGTACCAAGATTCCTCGGCATACCAACAACAACTCTCATGACCTCAGCGATTATGTCATTCTTCATCAATTCCATCTCAGATCTAAAATCAACTTTAACCTTCTCTGTAATCTTTGATTCCACAATATCACAGAGATCTGCAATTGCTCTAGGGTCCAATATTCTCGGAGGCATCCTTCAATATTTTTGAAAACCCAAAGCAAAAGTTGCTAACAAGGTCTTGGTGCAAACAACCTCAATCGGAGATCGGTTTACACACTCAAGATGTTCAAGCTCTGATACCACCTAACATGGGACAGGTAAGGAGGATCCAATTAAGGACAGTCCTCACAAGCAGCCAAACACCACAATGCAGAATTACACAATAAGATAATGTTTTCAACTAAATTTTCATCAACATGCCCGATTGTAAGGCCTTCCAGGTTAGGGCCAAATACAATCAAAGTATTTCTACAATCTCTCTAGCTAGTCTAGCTTTGAAACAAATCAGCAACTGATGGAAACCCTAAGGCAAATCTAAACTTGAGCTAGCAAGCCTCCAAGCAATCTCCTTGTCTCTAAGCAAACAACCACTAGCTTTGCTATTACAAACTATCAAATAACAATATGATCTTCAAGATCTTGCAGGATCCAAATCTAATCACCCTCCAAAATCTGATGCTTAAAGAACTACCCAAACACTCCTTAAATACTAATCTTCAGCCACAAGTCGGCTGGAAGAAATAATTAAATCCTAAGCCAAGTCAGCTCCTATTACAAACAAATATTAAATGCAACAACAGTCGGCTCTCAAATAGCCTTACAAACATTAATTCTCCATGTTGGCCTCTAGATCCACATAGGAGAATACAATACAAGCTACCAACAATAAATGCGCCAAGTCAGCCAACCAAATCTCCAAGGACTCCAGTCGGTAAACCAGAACTACCAAGCGCCAGAGAAACAATCGAGCACCAGTGAAACAACCAACCAAGCCAAGCAACACCGAGCAACACAGGCATCACTGAGCACAAGAGGTTTCACCGAGTTCCTTCAGCGACTGAGCTTCCTTCAATAACTGAGACCGTCGATTAAAGCTGCAACCGAGTAACACAGAACCAAAACAACACACCCCCATGTAGATTCATCGAGTACCCTAGAATGCCCCTGTATCAAATACGAATATATTGCAAGACTAAATCTTATAATCCCAAATATTATACCAACAAGAAGTGTCATGTAGTGGAAAGTACTTGCCTTTGTAGTATTTAATTATAATAATATTTATAAGATAGACAATAGATGAGTTGTGACATACTAAAGTTGAGGAAGATTGGATAATAGTTTGATATTAACAAATTCTTTCAACATGTATGTGTCACAATTATATTGGGTCAATAAAAATTATAGAGGTTACCTTATGTTGGCTTCAAAATTCCATACATAACTAGTAGAGTTGAAGATGAGTTTGTTCCTTAAATTAAAGATTTGTTAAATATTAACAACTAAATGATTTATTACAAAAGAGAATTCTTAGACTAATTAATTGATTTGGAGTTTGATATTAAAATACCTATAGTATAGTTAAATTTGAGATTATTATTTTTTTTATTAATGGTAAATTGAGTTTTGAAGGAAGCTCTTTACAAAGAAAAAAGTTAATGTACAAGATAAGCTATGTCAAACAAAAACTATCAACCAAATAATAGAAAGCTAGTTTCTGCAAACCAATAGCCAACCAAGCATAAGTAGATTTTGAAGGGCTTATGAAACCCTTTAAAAACAATTGAAAACAATGAAAACTAAACCACCTTTGAAAATTTTTTACCACGATGAGCACCCTTAACCAAGTATAGAGAGGCATGGTTATTATTAGGAAGACCTTTCTTCCTACACTGCACAACCACCTAAGGGTAAAAGTACAAAGTTGTGTCACACTTTTATAAAGGAAATGGTCAACGTTGATTCAAGTTTTTAAATTGAATCACTAAAAAGTGGGATATATGAATTGAGAATTTTTAAATGATATAAACTAATAAAATGTTTAATATCTATGTAGTTTATGTTTGTAATTTTTGTAAAAAATTAAAAATATATAGTTTTTAATAAAATAAAAACTAAAATTTAGTTGTTAATAAAATGCTGAAATTGGAGTTACATCATCTGTCAACCTTTATATAGTATTTTTTTTCTTTTTTCCATTAATTTTTTGTGTGTATAGATAATTTAAAACTTTAGTGCATGGATATATCTTTTCACTCTTTTTATAAATGTATATTTAAATATAAAATTAGAAATTTACATGTACTAAAATATATCTCTTTCCATTTGATGTCACCTTTTGTCTCAACTATTCATCCAAAATAGAAATAAATTATATCTTATTGATATAGATTCTTTTCTCTACTACATCATATTTTTCTAAAAAAATTAAATAAATTTTACTATTTTCTCATGTCAAGATAATCAACTGTATATTTTTGTGCTGATATATGCTTTCAATAAAAGTTAAATATAAAATATAAAAACTATTAAAATACTAAAAAGATGTATTTTTATAAAAAGTTCACTTATAGATCTACAAAAGGGTATTTTTAGATTTTTAAAAAAATATTAATAAAATGAGTAGGAGTTGTTGAGACATAGCTTTTCTGAAATAATTTTATTTTATTTGGTAATTGGACCCATAGTTGTCTAAAATATACATTCAATAGACACTTCCAATCAGAAAAGTTGAGACACATATCTAACTTAACTAGAATGAATCTAGCTAGACCATATATTTGACCAAAACTAATTTTTAACTTTACAAGTAATGAAATTTAGTTGTGTTGATAAGTTAGCCTAAAGTGTGACACAACTTTGTACTTTTACCCCAAAGAAAGGCCATCCTTCAAATGGATAGACCAAGGGGAAGAAGGAGGACTAATCGTCAATGACTTTGAAGAAAGAGAATGGAGCACAAACCATAGCTAGATCATTAAGCAAGAAAGCCATATTAGGCTCTAAAGGAAAAGCTGTTGGAGATTTTCCAGGAAGCTAGTGCTGACTGTATGTTTGTCATTGATGATAACATATGGTAAGTAGCGTGCGTGGAAGCCTGATGGGGAGAGCCTTGAGTATATGTCTCCTAGATATGTTATCAACATGATATCATAGACGCAGAGGTTGATTCTGAGTGAAGATAATAATATAGTAGTTTGTATCAGTGAGTGTTCCTGACAGGTCCTTGGAAGAGTTATGTATGTGATTTACAGTATGGTTGTAATGAAGCCTTACACATTTATATTTATGTTGTAGACATGTTTATGATGATATGTTCATGGACACAAAGTTAAATATGCAATACAGGTTGAGTTATGAAGTCTCCAGTTGACAGTCACAGTTTCCTGAGTTTATCTGGTAGAGCCAATAGTTTTTTATTGTTGTAGTAGTTGCGCCTATCATTTTGATATGTGTGCTTGGAATAATATTTGGAGAAGAGTTAAGAATGTTTGGTTAAGAGCGCATGACATAATTCAATATGAGAAGAAAGTATCAGTTAATTTGGTGAAGCCGACAGTATGAAGCGACGTGTCTACTCATATGGAGTTGCGCGGTCCTAATTTGTGTTGCGTGCCTAGTAGAGATGACTGAGGTTTTATTGAAGAGTTTTATTGTTTCTCTAATATGATTTCAAGATGGTTCTAATAGGTTGACTTGATTATATCATTTAGAGGAAGATATTTATAGGCAATCATTTTGTGATTGCTAAAAATTGCAGATAGTTAAAAAGATAAGAGCAGAGCAGAAGGTGTGAAGTGTTGAGCCATCAACAGAAGGTCTATGTGACAAAGTAGAGAGTATATGCTATTCATTAGAACTGATCAAGACAACAAGTCTATGCGCAATTCACCAAGATCTAGATATAGTGTGTATCTATTAAACAGAAGGTTGCAGCCTTCACCCCTTTGAGCAGTGTGCTCCCGGACAGTGTGTTCTCACCCCTAACATGGTTAATTGTAAAAGACTCCTAATAGGGTCTGACCCTTGACTAGGTCATTGTACTTAATGCATTATAAGGATCAACTCCTAACAGGGTTGTAAGATATTCTAATAAGGATCATAATACTCTAGTGCAGTTTATAGTGGGTGCTAATTCCCACCGAGGTTTTTACCTATTTGGGTTTCCCGTTAACCAAAATTGTGGTGTTGTGTTAAGTGTTCTCATATTGTATTTATGCTTAATGTTATTCTATACTTAATTGGTTAAAGAATTGAATCTTGTAGATAACTGATTCACCCCCCCTAGTTATCTCTTGGGTATATTCCTAACAAAATCCATATTCACATACTTCTCAATAGGACCATAATGAATCTAAAAAGTTACCACAGACTTTGAAACCAACTTTGGGCTATCATGAATCTCAAAAGTCACCTTATAATTTGAAACCAACTTTGGACCATCAAGAATCTCAAAAGTAGCTACAACCTTCAAAACCAAATCCTCTTCAGCAAAATCACCCTCTTGATTAAGAAATTCTCCCACATTGATATGCTCATGAAGAGAAATTTTCCCTAAGTTACATCATTACAATGTGATTTTCGACAATCAACAACTAGGTGAATAACTAGCAAAACATATCCTACAATGGAAAGAGAGAACCTCATCATCAAGAATCTAAAATCCAGAACAATCAAAACAACCTCTCCAACAAAATCTTTTGAGGTATTAATATCAAGAAGAATGATGCCAAAAGTAGGGTGATAATAGATTAGAGAAGAAGCATCAGTCGCAATGAATCTACCAATAACATTTCCAATAGATTGAAGGAAAGACTTATCCCAATACTAGAGAGGCACATTAGGAAGTATAACCAAAGTAGGAAAATAACTAATAGATTAGGGAGAAGGTTAAAAGAAGGGAACCAAGGCTTGAGAGAAAGTTAATACTTACCCCACAACCAAACACCACCTTCCAACAATCAAGTCCCTACCATCCTCAGATTTAAAGGTTGTCTCAAAAAACCCCTAGCAGAAGGATAAAGTTAAATCCTATGATCAATAATGAACCTCCAAAAATATAATACCCACTTTCTCAAATCTAGAAGGGAAGGATATAAACTATTGAACCTATGGATAAGAGAAATACTCCTCTTTTTACAACACCTCTAGTCCACAAATAACATAAATGGGGTAATAAGAACAACACAAGATTTTTTGAATATTCTTCAAAGCTATTCTCAGGTATACATACAATTTCTATTTGATGATCATAAAATATGTCTTCACTTGGTTCGAGTGAAATATCCTATTGAAACATATCCATCCCATGCATTGTGTTATCGCTTTGAATAATATAGTCATTATCAACATAATCAGCCTCACAAATATGAACACCACGAGAAGACTCAATTCTTCAATACTTACCATCAACATCATGCAAGTTACTATCATTTTCATATGCTGCATTTGACTCTAAATCTGATGAACAATTACCACTATGGATATTAGGAAAATGAGGATGTTGATTCACATCATTTAGTGAAGCCACATAAGCAAATTCACAAACATAGAAAATATAATTGGAATAACTCTCAACATTTTCACACCCAAGATTAGCATCACTAATTGATTATTCACTTGAAAATGAACACATCCTCTCATCATTGTTAACATCCTTGAATGTCTCTATTGCATTATCACCTTCACAAGTCATCCCTTGAATTTATGTTATGCTTTTGTTTTCATCATTTAACAATAACTTCATTTGATTGTCAAACAATGCTTGGACATGTGCTACAGAGTCATCAATATTTGCACACTTTTGATAATAGGTGAGAAGCTTGATCTAATTTTCAATAATGGATGTTATTTGAGGAGGGACATCGATTCCATACCCATTTGAGATACCACTTTCAAGTATGTTCACATTAGAAGGTCTCTCATATGCATAACTTAGGATAGGTACGTGTGAGGTAGGACTACTGTTTGAAACATATTTGCTTCATTCGCGCATACTCTACCATTATGAAGCTCAATCATTCCATTAGAAATGGGATGAATAACATTATGTAGTGAAGAAAAGCTTGGGGAAACACCTGATAATAATTCTAAAAATTATTTACAACCTTTGGTTCTCTTTGTTCAACTCCACACATAACTCTATGACAACCCACAATTTTAGACCTATGAAAATTCATCATTCCAAACTTAGACATCTTTTCAATGTCCAATACCTCTTGAAATGCCTAATGTAAATTTTTATGGATCTTTTTCCTTCAACTGGTAACTCATCTTCTTACCAAAAGCACCCAAATAAATGAATAAACCTAACTCATATTAAGGTCTCACATTCTCAAGAAAACTCCTCAATATCTTTACAAATTTGATGTTGAAGGATGGAACTAATTCATCCTTTGTTATAGCTCTCAATAACGAAATGTCTTTGATTGCATAGGTGGGTCTGCTCACTTAGTATGGTTGCACTTGGAATCATATGGTGTATTAATGAGGATGCATTTTGGAATGCATTTAGGTACTTTTACATCAACTCTATAGTTATACATTCACGAGTCTTTCTCTTTTCCAACAAGGGACCTTAAGGCTTCACAACTTATAATCTGATTTCAACTTTGCTTAAGGTATTATTTCAATGATCTTTTCTAAAATAATGCATAACTTAAAAAAATAGTATTTGTGATTTATAATAATAAAGTACGCAATCATGTTCTTACTAATTTTCTATTTCTAAGTGCTAAAACCTCACCAAATAAGGGAAAACATTCATTTCTATGATAAAGTTGTCCTTCTTGAAGACAAGAATGTGTAAAATAACCGAAAGTATATCATAATTGTTGTAAAATTTTCCCTGATAAAAATTTGGTAAGTGTGTGATGTACTTCACACTTTTAGTAGGTTTTGGAGGACTAAACTTTAAAAGAAAAATTATTTTAAAATCATTCTCTCATTCCAAGTCTTCTCCAAAATAAGAGTCACTTTGATGACATCTTTAAATATGCTCCAACATATAAGCTTTCTAGGCTTGATATTATTCAAAATTTGAGCCATATGCTCATATTCTTTAGATTTTGGACACTTATCCCATGGATATTTGCACTATTCCCTAGAAAAACTTTGATTATCTTCTTTGGGCCTATAAAAGGTGAAACGGGGGAGCAAAGTCAAAGGGGATGATTACTCCTCCCTTTTCCAAATTGAACTCTTAGAAGGAAGATATCCCAATAGGCTCAAGTGAGGACCTAAGTGCTAAATGGGGCAATGATCCTTTGCTAAATATGTAATTTAAAAATGGAAAAGAGGAAAGATTCAATGTATATGAAAAAATAGACAGTAGAGACAAAATTGGAAATAATAGACTAATAACCAACTGGGTAAAAGCATAAAGTTGTGTCATGTTTTAGGCTAACTTATCGGCACAATTGAATTTGAGTATTTGTAACTAAAAGTTAATTTTCATCAAACATATGGTATAGCTAGATTCATTCTAGATAAGTTAGATAAGTGCTTCAACTTTTCCATTTGGAAATGTCTAATAAATGCATATTTTATACCAATTTGGGTCCAATTACCAAAGATATAAAATTATTTTAGAAAAGTGATGTTTCAATAACTCCTACTCTTTTTAATGATATTTTTTTTAAAATATAAAAATACATTTTTGTAGAGCTCATAGTCAAGATTATCATCATACAAGTTTTATAGTATTTTGATTAGATTTAATATATTATAATTTCAAAATATTGCAAGTAGGTATTTTAACATTTGAGAGACGCTGCTTCAAAAAAGGAAAAAAAAAAAAGTAAATCATATCAGAAAAATTTAAAATTTATATTTGACACTAGAGGAGAGAGTCCTCTTCAAGAATGTGTAATTTTTTTTGAATGGTGTAGATTTGATAAGAGAAATTTGGCGAGAGATGAAAACTGTTGATTTCAGATAAGTTCGACTTTGAGTAGTTACAAGGGAGAAAATATACATCAAAAACCAATCTTTCTTCTTTTATGCACTAGTTATACATGTCATCTGTAACATATTTTGAAATCAGAGGAAAAAAATATTAGTTGCATATATTTTTTGGGTGGGAACTAGACCCCATATTTTTAGCAATGAAAAAATGAATTTCAAAAATTAAAAAATTAGGTCAATTCTTGTTCAATTTTTTTTTTAAAACTATAGGCATACACTTCATCCACTTTTACACATTAAATCATCATTTTTTAATTCTAAACATAAATGCAACTTTTATGTCGTTAAAGTTGAACAGTTTGTGTGTTGTTGACATTTTCCTTTATAAAAGTGTGACACATGTTTGTACTTTTATCCTGCCAAAAATTGGAAATTAATTGAATCAAGGTCTAGACTATTGTACTGACCCATGATTTCAATATGAGATAAAGTTGTAGGGTACATAATGTTTCAAACATTCATTACTTGGGAACATAACATTTCAAACATTTTATTCCAAGTACTTTTTCTTGGAGTTTTCAAGGATCATCCGACTATTTCTAATCTACTTGGAAAAGTTCTAATAGCTATGTAACCTATTTCCACACATAGAAAAATGAGGAAAAGGCTAGGTAAAGTATTTTTGCCTTGGTCAAACCCCTATTTAGGAATCAACCTTGAAAATGAAAGGAAATTGCATAAAGGAATGTATGCAAAAGGGTAAATATTTGATTCACTTTGCATAAACCCTCATAGATGGATGTAGGAATCACTCATACCCATGAAGATGTTTAAATGTGCTTGGAATGAAGGAGTTTACCTTGAAATGTAGAATAGGAATCAAGGATTCCCTCACAAATGCATGGATCTATGAAAGCCACTCCTAGATCTTCAATGTCGATATGCTTGATAATCATTTACAATAGAGAGATGAATGCAAATGGAAGGAAGGATCTTCTTGCTTGATTGATAATTACTCTATTTGGCCATCATGAGAGATAATTTTTCTTCAATGGAGAATATTGCCTTGGAATTGACTTGAATGAATTGGAGAAAAGATCTTGGATGCTTGCCTTCAAATCTTTCCAATTTTCTTGAACCCTTCAAATAGTAGGGGCGCCCCTTAGAATAGTAGGGCGTTGCCCGTAGGGCCCCTACCTTTGCCTCTCATGCTGATACTTATGCTGGGGTTCCGGATCAACTAAAAGGGGGAAAACCAGGTCTGCATGCATGATTGATTTCTTTTGATCTCGTGATTGTACTTGATAGCTTGAGTGTAGTTATGATAAGAAAAATGAGGAGATATAAGGTGTTTATATACTTCATCCATCATTTTAGGATTCAAAAATAATCCAGGCCATCTATGGGATCTAATTTTTCACTAACACCCTGATATAGGACTTCAAGACAAATTTGGGCCAAAAAGTGCAAAAATAGAACATTTGAAATGTTCTGTTCTTGGGTACAAAATATTTCAAACATTATGTTCCTAGGTACAAAATGTTTCAAATATTTTCTACTTAGGAGAATTAACCCAAATTTGAACTGGGTGTCGAGATGGTGGAAAAGATGTAGGAAAAGAAGAATCAAGTTGCTAGGATCAAGCATAACATACATCAAATCTCAAAATCACCAAAAGGCCTTATAGAGCATCCAATTATGGGTGCCAAATTCTTAGGAAAGTATTAAACTAATGCATAGCTTACCAACTTTTCAAAGGGTTCTCTAGAATATATCTTCGTTTATGAAACCAATTTGTGTGTTATTGATAAACTTGGGAAGAAGATCAACCATCCTCAGGGTCAAAACTTTTGCAATGATTTTATATGAGAAATTCAAGAGGTTGATGGGTCTCCGATTTTGAGGAGAGGTTTGTCCCCATCCTTAGGAAGCAACTTGATAATTCCTCAATTTATGCTTCCCCCTAGGAAACCTTTCCTTCTAACTTCTTTATATATTTTAAGTAAATCTTTACTTACCCAATCATTGTTATCTTTATAGAATTCCACCGATATCCCAAATGTAGAATTGATATTTTTGTCATTATTGAGAACTTGAATGGATTTCCTAATTTCTTCAAGAGAGATTTATTTTTCCAAGTTTTGGGTATCTTCCTTTACCATTTTCTTTAGAATTAAAAAATCGCACAAGTCTCTAGCTTCTTGGTGTTGAGGGTCCTTTTCCCCAGAAGTGAATATATTTTATATAATTTCAAGAAGAGGCATTTGATCCCGTCTTGATCTTGCACCACTTTTTTCCCTACATAGATTTTACTAATCTTCTCTCTAGCATGTTTGTGTTTCAAGAGATTGAAGAATAATTTGATTCCTTTGCCACCATTTTTAATACAATTAAGCTTGGTCTCAACTCTTACATTTTTTACTTTCTAGTTTTGCAATCATCTCAAGGTATTTTTATCTTGATTATATCATCATTGATAAATAAATTGACAAGGCTCTTGTGTAACCTTTTTTTCAATCTTAAGGAGCTTATCATTTATAGGTCAACTTCTTTCTTTATATTATTAAATGCTTTCATTCTACCCATTTTTTGAAATATGATATTCCAGCTATTTATATTTTGCTCTCAACTCTCAATTGTTGTCTTATCCTTTAACATCTATTGGTTTATTAGCCTCGACATTAGGACTGCATTACAATAGTCTTTGTCTTTGAGCAGATTAACATTAAGAAGGAAGTTCTCATATGTACTGATTGAGTTGTTATTGGATGTAATGCTTTTAATTTTGGGTAATCCCATAATAATTGGTCACATAAACTTGGGAACATCTTGATTTTTATCTGAAATCAAAGGCTTTTTTTAGGAAATACAACAATTTAAGCCTTGAGAAGTCTCAAATTAATTGACTAGTGTTATTACAAGCCCTCTTAGATCAAAACCCCTTGGATAGAACTCCTCTAGTCTTAAGTCATACTTGCAATGAAGTCTTCTATGCACCTATCAAAATGTTGACAAAAAACTACTTTTACTTTACCTTTTGGAGGGTAAAATGAATTCATTTAGAAGTTATATTTTGTACTTATTATATGTAGTCCTTAATATATGCTTTCCAAATATATAATTTTGAATATATTTTATTTTATTAATATATTTATTTTTTATTCGTGTTAATGTAACTTTTTCATCAAACATTAATATCTTTTCTTCACACGTGTGGAAAAGTACAAAAATAGATTAAATTTTTTTATTGAAAATATCTTTTACCTAAGTATTGATATTCTCATTTCAACATAAAAGAAGTTAATTTAAATGCATACCAAAAAAAATATGCATGATGACATACACCTTTGTCCAAATGATAATTGCTCTAAATTTAAAAATTATATGCAACAAAAAATTATGAAAAAATATTCATACACTAGATATTGATGTGAAAAATATATATTTTAAGACTTAGAATTTTGCTCTTTCTATGAAAAATGTTATGCATGACACCATAAATGTCACTTCTAAAAAATATCGATTACTATAAAAAATAACTTATTAAAAGTTACATAGAAAATGCACAAATATTTTAAAATTTAAAAATATATATTTTGAATCTTACAAAAAGTCAGACAAATTACTATTTTGCTTCATCTTCAAATTTTTAACATTTAAGCTCTACAAGTGTAAGTGGAGATTTGGTGCAAAATACTGATTTCAATGTTAAGTTTGGTCAAAAAGTGTAACCCACTATTGTGGCATCACCCTTCTACAATAATGGGGTGGTCATCAGAGAGGGTGACTCCACCTCCTTCTTCAAACATTTAAAAGTTGAAGAAGTCTTTATTGATGTAGAATCTATCAAGCTTGCTATAGATTCTCCTAGCACCTTGTTGATAGTTACATTGGGTGAACTAAATTGCCCTAATTTTCTCTTTCTTACCTTTCGTTGGGTCAAAGAGGTTGAGTTTGTCTTTTGTTCTAGACTAATTGTAGAGATCATTTCATTTTCACTCTGATTTATTGCCTCTTTTTTGTCTTCTGGTCATTCTATCATATTAAGATTCCCTCCTATTATCTAGGGAATTTGATGCAGCTTCTATAACCACTTCCAAAGCTTTGATATTTCTTTATAATCACTACAGACATAAATGAAACAAAGGAAAAAAATATCCTCATCTTTTTCAATAATAATCTTATCAAATCTATTGCAAGGGGAGGTTCCAAATTCTTTAACAAATTGAGCCCACTTATTTGCTAATAGGATGATAGATTCACCTTTTTTCTTATCATGATTGGTATCAAAGTGACTAAAACCTCTCCATGTAAATTTAATATTTATTTCAATATTGAAATGAGTAGCTTTAACTTCCTAAAGGAAAATTGCATCCTTATTCTTGATACACTTCAAAAACTTCTTCATAATTTACTTCTTGTTAGAAGATCCCAACTCCCTAACATTCCAAGAGAAACAATGTAAACCCATGGAAATAGTCATTTAGAGGTGTCCAACTTGTTCCTAAAGCTTTCAAAGAATTTGGAAAGGCCTCCTCCTATTTCTTTCATTTTAGTAAGAGGAGCCATGGATTCCATGGACCTATTCTTCCTATTATGACTGACAATGTTTAGTTTTCCAAAGCCTACTAGGATGATTTTATTCATGTCATAATTCCTTGATGAGGGAGAGGATCCACTCCTAGGAAAAGGTACTTTATCAATGATCTCAAGACCATGTATTTTCTCTAAGACTACTACAGATTCCAAGGCCAAACAAACCTCAAAGCTTAGTTACAGAGAGGGAGGACTGGTCATTTCCAAGGAATTGCATTCACTTTCATGGGAACTAGTTTGTAAACTAATAATTTTGTCCATGTAAGAGGGACATGGATCTTACCCTATTTGGACACAACTTTGGTGTGCACCATGGTTCCCAATGAGGGTTCATCAGAGGGAGATTTGTAGATACCTCTAGAGGGACACCTTTAGGAGCATTATCTAAAGAATTCTTATTAGTATCACCCATAGTTCCAAGACTCACATCTTGAATCATGTTAGATTCAAACTTTAGATCTTATTTTCTAAGAGCCTCAAAACTACTAGATAGAAAAACATCAAGATATTTGAAGGAATCTATTATTCCTCCCATAGTTCTTTGATTCCTTGATAATATTTTAAACCAAAGAAGGGGGTTCCTTATCTTAGGCTCTTTAACATAGTTCAAATATATGGTTTTGAAGAGATTAGTGTTCAATTTATATATTTTCACTTCATTAGTCTTGTTAAGGATCAATTTTTGACAAGCTTTGTTTCGGGTAATTCTGTCTCCTCGATGTTTTCCACAAAAAATGTTGCACATTCTTCTTTTTAGGTCTACCACACTTTGGTGGAGTTGGGACAACCTTAGAGGAGTGACATAGGGGATGGGGGGGGGGCATGGGGGTGTGGGTATTAGGGAGGCACATATTGGATCATAATGTCCTTATTAGTGTAGAGGATAATGGGAGAGCAATCAAAACAAGTAGTATTTAGGATAACAATAGAGTGAATAGAGATAATTGAATAATTTACAAGGGGAGAGTCAAGATTTACCACCAAAGGGATAGTCTCAATCTTAAGAGAATAAAATAGAGAGGGATGAGGGATGTCATGAGTAGGGTGGAGTGGATTAACTTCACAAGATTGTCTGGTTCCATTACAAATAGAGGTTTGTTGATTAAGTTTCTAATCTTTTTACTATATTTTCTCAAAATAATAGGGAAACTTTATTGAACGTGACCTCTTCAACATAGTAAGAATACATTAATCCCACCCAAAATTTACACCTCACAAGAGAAAGAAGAATCCTTAATATTTATCTCTAAAATATTTAGAATTTGAGTGCCAAGGTTTATCGAGATAAGAACTCATGCATCCATATGAGGGAGGGTAACTCTAGGGCTATCTATATTCAAGACTTTTCACATTGAAGAAAGCGATTGGGGAGTAAGGGCCAAAAAAAAGGTGGGAGATTCTTAAAAATCACTCGTTTGTCAAGATAGAGATAAAACCTCATCATTAATCGCCTCTAGCATTCATTTTAAATCTCTAAAAGCACAATTACCAATGTTCCAATCTTACTTGTTTGTAACTATTTTTTGGATATTCATATCTTTGAAAAATAATGAATAGTCCTTTTTGCACTAATCTAAATAATGATTTTTGAATGCCTAATTTATTAATCCAAACGTTCTTAAATCAATCATCCAAGAATTTCCTCACTGGGACTTTATTGCTATTTGTAGTTACGAGGAAGACTATTGTGTTTTTATGTCTCACTTTCTCATTGTTAAGAACATCAACTGTAAATTAGTGTTTGAAGAAATGGAAAGCACACCAGGGTTAATGGAAGGGGGCTTACCTCAATTCTCCTAAGCAATGTTAAAAACCCTTTCCAAAAAACAAATACTCTAACACAGTGACAAACCTCTCCAACATTGTGTTCTTGAACAAATTGGAGTCATTTTTCCCCTTATCACTACCAAAAACCTCATTGTGTAAGTTGTCATCCATTAATTACATGGGTATGATGTTATCACCACATTATATGAACCAAATGTTCACCACATTAGAGGGATTTGAAGAGATATAAACTCATAGCACAAATGCAACAAAAGGAAAAGAAACTACACATAGGAAAAAAAAACCGAGGAAGAGGGGAGGATAAACATGCAACAAGAATGCCAATCTTTTTGGAGTAGAGGCCAAACAAGCCTCTTCCACATCCACAAGTCTTGTCTTCCTTGAACCCCTCATCCTGCCTTGATCTCAAAGTCATCCTCTCAATTTATCAAATTTTATTTTTCAGCAATTAGTAATTTTGTATATTAATTTTTTAATAATTCAATATATTTTTATGTATTATTTTATTAGATTATTTTTAATATATAATATAGTATATATTAAAAATCATATAATCAAATTAAACTAATTAAAAAACTAATATATTAAATTATTAAAAATTAAAATATAATATTATAATTTAATCATGAAGTTACAATTTTGAAAAATAAAAATAGTTTGGTTTATAAATTTAAACATTAACATTAAGACTTAGGTATTTCCTACAAAGAGTATGAGATCGTCTCATATTATTATAGGTCATCTATAGACCCATGTACAAACCGCCTAGTATCATGACTATAAAAGAATATTTCTTTCTTTATTTTTTCTCCATATTTCACATGCTTACTACTACAAATAACCAAATTAATACTTTTTTGCCAAAAAGAAAGGTGATACCATCATGGTCTTTTTCAATTAAGATCCTAACAAAATAAGTCACTTTCTTCACTCCAAGCATGCACAAAATATTTTGTTATATTTTTTTTTATCTTCAAGAGGATACTAAAATTAACAACAAAAAATGTCATAACAACAAATTTGTAATATTAGTTATATTCTTAGAGACATAAAAAATGATGAAATATAGGTTGTTTTCTTAAAGGAAAATTTATCTTTAGTACTAGGAGAAGAGAATGGCCAATTGTCATTCATTAGATTTTGCTAATCAAAATCTCACTAAAAATCATCTAATGGGCCAATAGCTAACCATATTTTGGAAAACATAGTTGTAATTAGATCAATTGTGCAACTTTATTGGTATGAATAATGTATTATAACTAGGGTATTTGTGTTTTTTTTTTGCACAAGGGGTAAAAATGTATTCAAGTGAAACCAAATAATACATAGAAAAAGGCCTCAGGCCCACTACAACCTCCAAACAAGGAAAACACGAAGGGCTTCCAAGGGAAGAACTCTGAAAGGAACAATTACAAAATTCCATCATCCCTAATTAACTTTAACAGAGTCTCCAAATAATTTGGAGGTAGAGCCCCCCAGTTATCAACATCCCACCCTCTAAACTCTTAGAAGCCCACTTAGCTAGACAATCAGACACTTTATTCCACTCCCTGGGAATATGATAGAAAGAAAAGTAATGCAATGATCCACAAGTATTCAAGATATGCTTAGCCATCAAAGCTAACTTCCAGGAGATTCCATACAAGTGATGATTATTCAACATATCAACCACAACCTATGAATCACTCTCACAAATAATCATTTTCCTACCTAAAGAGTATCCTCTCTCAACACCATGTAAAATATCTAGGGCCTCCATCAAATTATTTGAATGTTGTCCTTTATAAATGGAGAAAATTAACACAACATTACCATCACTACCCCTACCAATGCCACCAATTCCCACCTATCCCAGATCCCCTCTAGAAAACCCATTAGTATTGACCTTCAAAACTCCCTCCAGAGGAGGGAGCCATCTCCCCTCTCTATGAATTTTTTGTTTAGTTTGTCACAATTTCCTTTTGAAAGAGGAACCAATCACATTGCCAAATAAATTAAGATTCTTTACTGTAGTCAAATCACAAGACTCCATAAGTGTAGTCATGTCACACTTTGTTGAAATAGTCTCCTGAATTCTATCGACAATATTTCTCCACCCGAGGAAGCTCCCAATTTATAAACCTTGAAATATTCTTCGATTCCTTTCTAACCATAAATTCTAGATACTAAATGTTAGGCCAAGAATCCAAGTTATCTGGAGAAGTACTTCATTATTTCACTATTTTTGCAAAGAACACAAATTGATAGTCCTTGAAAGGATCTCTTCCTCAAACTCTCTTAGGCAAGGCTTCTATTCTGGGAAACTAACTAAAGAAAAAAGTTACACTTAGGCAAAAAAAAACCATTCCAAACCTGCTTCCACTAGTGCACTCCTCCCTGACCATGCAACTTAACATCCAAAGACATGTAGCCAGAAGTAAAAGAAAATTTTATCTTTACATCTGGACTCCAAACGAAAACATCCCTACAATCCAGGGCATTGCAAAGTCTACCAACTAAAATCCCTGTTAGTTACTGTTGACTCTCTTCGGTGCCCACGAAAGGTCATTCATGAGGGTGGTTTAAATAAGTTACTTCCAAATGTTTGTTGAGCTTGGTGGTTTTAAAATTTGCCACTCTATTCCAACCAGCCTCACTCAAAAAAATTTCAAATCGATTGAAGATGAGTAGATTGAGAAATGATTTGGGAGTGGTCATCCCAAGAGTCATGCCAGAAATGAGCATTAGTATCTCTATTGCAGATCCAAAAAAGACCCGCTTTAATCAATTTATCTCATCTTTTAAGAGTGTCCCAAATCATGGAGCCCTTCCCCAACAAACTAAATTAGGGAACATCCACACTATTAACTCCCTTGAGGTACTTCTAGGTAATAATTATAGCCCAGTCTTGATCTTGACAAGTACACCATCTCTAGTATAGATTTGTAGCTAGAACGTGTCTAATCATACCTATAGACCTAAGACCAAGACCACCTTCTTACTTTGGCCTATACACTAAATCCTATATAACCAAACTCCATTTTGAAGAAACAATATTCCTTGTCCACAAAGATTGATGAAAGAGAGAAACAAAATCCTTCACAAAGATAGAGAGGCCAACCTATATAGAACACCTATAAATAGGGAAAGTTTGCACCATTTACTTCAAAAGAGCCAACCTGTTAGTAGACGCAAGTCATATACATGTCCAGTGACTAACTCTCTTGCAAAATTTATCTATAATCTCCAGCCAAAGGTCTCTAAGTTGGGATCCCATACCAAGGGGAATCCTAAGTTAAACTAGATGAAGAGAATCAATTTGGAGATTGATAATATGAGCAATCCTCATATGAATAGCTCGAGAGGTATAGAAGAAAAAAATAGAGGACTTTTCCTCATTAACCTTTTGTCCCGAGGCCACCAAATAAGTGTCCAAGGTTCTCTTGAAAATAACAACTTTATTGATTTTGGCTTTACCCACCATAGTAGTGTCATCAACAAGCTAGAGATTTGCCCCAACTTGAGACTTGAATCATGCCTTTTCTAACCTTATCTTTGATAAATCTACCAAGCCCCTTCACCATGATGATGAACAAATACGGAGAAAGAGGATTCCCTTGTTGAAGATCCCTATAAGCCCAAAACAACTCAAAAGGTTTTTTTGGCCATTTTTGCCACCATTAGCCCATCAAAGATAACTGATCTGAGACACCTTCATATGGGATAAACTCAGTCATACATGGGCCAACACATGGTTTATGGTATCATTTGAAAACTCGTTGTGTTATCCATGCCAAAATGACATATTTTCCTTCTAAGGATTAAATCATAAAAAAATTATCCTTCATGCCTTAGTTTTATGGCCATGTTATAAATGTTGTTGACCAGTTGATCTAGTCACCCATCACTTAAGAAATTGACTTGATTCTCTTCTACACATTTGTTTACTAGCCCTATTTTTGAGGTCACCCACTATTCTAATTCTTGTTTTGGTCATCTAGTGCTTATCCTTTGAGCATCTCTGATTAGATCAATGACTCAACTTCATGTGCACTTGCACAATTATTTCAACCTGCTCACTAGAGATAAGCACAGATGTCCATGGTCAAAACATCAACGCCTACCACAATAATGCACAAGGTCATGATGTATCGGATGTTAGGCTTGCAGTGTTGCGATATAATACCACACAACATGGCATGCCAATGTTTAAAAAATAATATAAGCCTCCCTGCACCCCCACAATGCTACTGAATGTTTTCTATGTTAGTGTGCAGATGTGTGGGGAAAAGGAAGTATTGAGGATATTTGTACCCCATGGCCCCATCATGTTGTGAGGTAGGATGACATTTGTTTTGCAGGTGTGTAGGGTAATTAATGCCAAGAGAACTAAGAACCCTGACTCCCCACAAGAGTCACACACAAGAAATGAGATGTAATGTGGGCCAATAGGGTAAGCATTTGATAATTCAAATTGCCAATGGGATTCCACACTGGAAGTTAGAGTTGGTCATGCCATTGAATTTAGTGATGCAGATACATCAATGACTGTGTTTTAAATTGATTTTTGGGTTTTTCTTGTTGCATCCGATTGTTCGATTGCATCAAAGGCTTCTACATCAAGGGTATATCAATTTTAGCAAACCAGTTCTATTTTTTATAATGACTATGATTTTTTTAATATGGCGCAAGGAGCTAAATATTGAATGCAAAGCTACTTCCCAATGACTTATCTATATTCAAGTGGCACCTTAACTTTACTACTCGTGTACACACCACCTGATTGCAACTCCATGCTTATTTATCTTTTGCAGGGGCATCATTCTTCTCTGAAAGGACACATTTTCAATACCATATTTGATTCATCTTCAGTAGATGGCTTTCCTCTTTTTGTTTATAGGTCCATTCATTTGGTAATTTATTGTCATCATAAGATCAAGATAGACACTAAGGGGTCAAATTGCGATATGATTTGTATGATTTATTGTCCTGTAACTTGACCCTAGTTTAGTTAGGGTTTGTACTCAAATGTTTAATCCAAGTTATGCATGATTTATAAAGGCAATTTCATAACATATCTTCTAGGTTCTCTTTTTTTTTCACTGGCTTTATTTTGTAATTGTAACTTTTATTTTCCTTGCATCAATAAAAACCTCTATTTTTACCTTTTCTCACATTTAGTTGTCTTGTGCATGTTTCTTTCCGTGTGTTGAATGTTTCTTTTCTATTTTCCTAGTTTATATGTTGTGTCTAACGTGCTCACGAATTGTGTATTGTGAAGATTATCCTGTTGATCCCTAAAGTTTTTGTTGTCTATTAGTGTATTACACTTAGTCATTTTCTAGGCAATGTTGGTCGGTCACCATTGCGACCGAGTCCATATATAGGCCGAGTCATGTATAATGTTTATTTACCGAGCAGTAGTCATTGCCAAGTAAAATAATGGTCACCAAGTACTTCATTATTAGTCAAGTTATGTAAAGAAGACAATGTTGAGCACCAGGGTATAAAGAGTAGTGAATGTCGAGTGCCAGAGATATCAAATGCCGAGCAAGCCAGAATTGACATATGTGTTTTTTATGGCACAAACACTTAGGTAAACCATTTTGACCAACCTTTATATTTCATTTATTGTTTGTTGAGGAAATCACAGAGGTGATTACACTCTTATATTGTAATCATTAATCCCTATGTAACACATGGGACCAATCAGAATTAGGGAAATGTTAAGTGGCAGAAAGAGACAATCTAGATCGTATATCTTAAATCTTGGAGAAAATTAATTGTCTATATAAGATGTGATCCGAACCCTAAAACAATGTGTGTGTAAGAATAATAATTGTCATGAGAAGAAGAGTATGAAGGAGGTCTCATACTTTCAAAACAGAGAAGTATTTTGATGATCAGAGATAGAGTTCAGTGACCGAGTAGAATAGAGCAAAGTAGTGAAGGACAGAACAGAGACATAATTGATATAAGAGATCAAATTAATACTGTGAGGAGGAGATCTGTAATCAGCATCACAGTGCAAACTAAAGGATCAAGTACTAAGACATTTTAACAGGTGTATCAGGGTAAATATCTTAACAAAGTGGTTTTGACAAACCTTAGTAAATCTCTTAACCGAGTGCTTAATTAGTTATAAGTCTTAAATCCTTTTGCAAGGTAGATTGTATACGTCTCAAAGCTCTTAACAGGACAAACCCCTCACAGGGTAGATCATATTTTGTGATCAAACTTGTAGTCCTAACATGCAACCTTTATACTGCAGTAGTGAAGATTTGTGGGTGTCATCCCCACCCTAGTTTTACCTATCAAGGGTTTCTGGATAACCAAAATCATTGTATTATGTTTATTTTCATGGGTGATGTTTAGCTTATTAGATTTGTTACACTGTTGAGTTTTATGCTAATGCTATGCAAGTTTTCATTTATGTCAAAATGGATAAATCAGTGATATCTGATTCACCCTGCTCTTAGTATCACACTTTCCCAATAGATTTCCAACAATTGGTATCAGAGCTTAGTCTCCTAAAGAAGTCTAACCACTTGTGAGATAAAGATCTTGAGATGGAGGTTTATAAGTTGGGGAAAATCATAGAGAATCAAAATATTGACATTCAACTTACATTACAACAACTTGAAGTAGCCAGAGGAGAACTGAAGAAATCTTTAAGTAGAAGAAGAGAGATAGCTATTCAACAAAATGAAACACATTATCAAGATGAGGATACTACTGGACTATTTGATAGTGGCAACTCTGCAGAAAGTGACAAAGACATAAAAGATCTACTAGAGAAAAACAACATCCTAAATGAGGACATCAGAAATCTGAAGATAGAACAAGAAATACAATTTGTGAGACTCTATGAAGTAATAGAACAAAAAAAAAAGCTGAAGAAGATAAGACAATGGTTGAAGAAGATAAAAGATAAATATCAATGAGACTTGATGAAAGGACAAGTGACATACAAATATTAACAAATAATCAACTAGACATGGTAAATCAACTACTACTGGTTAATCAAGAATTGGGTAGGAAAGATGTGGAACTCACCGATCTGAGATCAGAAAACAATCAATTGAGGAATGAAATGAGATTTGAAAAGGAGGTTAATGAAAGGATGAATAAGCCCAATGAAGCTGTGAGATATTTTGAAGCACTGTTAAGGTCACCTAGAAGATCTAGCGATACATCTGGACTTGGACATGATGAGCACTTATCATCCAATGAGGAAGGTGAATCGTCAAAGAGTGGAGAGAAAAGGAATGCAAAACCAAAGAACAACAAGCCCACATGCCATCATTGTGGAAAGCTAGGACATACATCCAACATCTACAGAAGCAAACATGGTAAGTCTGATCCTAAACCAAAATTCAATGGACATTTTTTTAACTGTAAGAAACATGGACATCAGGCACATGAATGCAGGACAAAGGTTAGTAATTCACCCACCTCACCTAAATTTCAAGGACATTGTTTCAACTGTCAGAAATATGGACATAGGGCATTTGAATGCAGATCCAAATCCCAATGGTCATCAAATCAACAGATTAAGTCACCTAAGAAGGGTAATACATACAATTGGGACTACAACACTTGGTACAGTTGTCATTACTATGGAAAATATGGTCACATTGGAGCAAATTGTTTGAAGACACATTTTAGGGGTAAATCCAAGAATTGGATGAATGGAAGTATGGTATGCTATAAATGCAATAAGATTGGTCACCTAAAGAAAGATTGTAGAAAACACATACCAAGCAATGATCAAAGCAAGAATGAAGAAACCATTGAGCAAATGAGAAATCAGATGAACAAGACATGGAAGAAGAAAGAAGAGGCAAGTAGTAGTGAAGCCAGTCCACCTAAGGTCACCTAATCCGATGGATCAGGTGAGCACACTACCGCGAACTAAGAAAAGAAGGTATGTATGGAACTGAATCTTATAATGTTTTAATCTTACATCAGTTCCTAACATTTGTTGAGAAAAAGTCCATATCTACATAGATTAAGATGCATTAGGATAGATTTGAGCAAAGAACTACACTGCATATTTGATGCCGAGCATCAGTATTCTAGTCTATAGTGACCAAGTCACTAGTGTTTTCTAAGTACCTATGATAGACGAGATGTGATGTATATCGAGTTGTAACTGAATGGTTGTATTGATCGAGCTTATATTGACTGAGTTTAACATGAGATTGTCGAGACAACTGTATCTCACCTAGAAAGTGTATGGATCATTAATGAAGCCCTAAACCGACCGTTTGAAGTCTATAAAGAGGGAAGTTACCATTTATTTCATTCCACCAGCAAATTGAGAACTTTTAAAGCAATTTAGAGAGCGGGTAACCCATGCAATTAGTGCTAAGTATGATTTGCAGAAATCTTCACAGCGTGTCGTCAACAAAATATTTGAAGAACACTTGTGCAAGGTATTTTATCGAGTAAATCTTTTCAGTATTTTAACCCTTAAAGTTGAAATACATGGCATCATCATCATCAGCTGCAATGAAGAAGCAAGGAAAAGAGGTTTTTAATGTACAATTAGTGAAGAACGAGGCATGTAAGCCACACAAGTTTCAGGTCGTTCGAGAAAGTGCAATCATGGGAGATCTAACTAGAGCCCTATCGTCAATTCCTAAGAGAGTCTTAATGATAAATGATATTCAGTGGTGTTATATGTGTAAGATTGGATAAATTGGTGATTATGACCTAAGAGAGGCATACGATAAACTATGCAACAATAGGGTGTTGAAGCCAGAACACCAGAAGGTTGCCGAGTAAGGGTTGGTTCATGCCCTTGAATTTTTGCAAAATTTCAAAGTAGAGTGGATCAAGATTGTACTGAGCATGGTACATGATATGAAAATATGGCTGGAGGATGGACCAGTCCAAATCACTAAAGATATGATTCACCAGGTAACTGGATACCCTAAACTCACTGGGAAGAAAAAAAAAGAGATGTCAAATCAAGGAGGAAATACAAGAAAACACACAGGCATTATGGAACAAGCGGGGCATGACTATCTCTACTATCATCGACCCGAAAATTGAATTTGTAGTAAGGGTGATAGCACACAAATTTTATTAGTCAAGTCAGTTGGATAGTGTCCCATGCATGACAGTGGACCAAGCTTGGAAGATAATAAAGAAGGATCATACATACAACCTTGCCGAGATCCAACTGACACAACTTTTCAAGAATCTTACATCAATCCAGAAAATGAAGAATTCTATGTGTAAGTTTGGTTCCCTACTTGTTTGTTTATTTTTCTACATTCAGAAAAGTTTTCCTACTATTGGAGGAGTAGAATGGGATAAGAATAGACCAGTGACAGTTCAGGTTAATGAGTTTATTGGTCAAATGGGTGATAATTTTGAAAGCATTATGGAGAACTACTTTGTTGAGTTTAAGAAGAAAATGAGGAAAATAAGTAGAATTCCTATATCATTAGTAGAGAAATACAATCAGGACATATGATTTCTAGTTGACACTGACCACACATATGCACAAGCTATAATATCAAGGGTATCATGGCTAATGTCATTACCTTATGAGGTAAACATTGATGAAATAATAACAATAATTATATCCTTATTAGCTGAGGAAGTTGATAAGAAGGCTACACATTTTGGAACCTATGAGGAAGCTAAGGCTAAGATAACCATGGGATTAAAGTCTGCTACCATGGAGAGAAAGAGGAAAAAGATAGTGAAAAACATTGAGAAGATGATAGGAGAAGAAGAGGTAGATGCACCTCTAGAACTGACTCAAGGATTAGGAGAAGATAAGTCAAGTGAGTCTAGTGGAAGTGAAGAGGAGGAGAAAGTGGTAGAAAAGAAAGGCAAGAAGGCATCAGTTGTCGAGCCCACAAGAAAAGAAATACAAAAACCAAAGCCCATCTCCTCACCAGTACTTAGGCCAAGAACTAGGGCAACCTCTACTGATGTAGCTTCCAAGCCTCAAAAGAAAACCCCTGCATCAGGGAAAAGAAAAATAGTTCAGCCTAAGGCAGTGCCGAGCCAAATAAAGAAGAAACCAAGGAGAAAACTTATTTTGGAGAAGGATGATGAGGAAACCAACAGTGATGAGGAAATAAAGAAGAAGGTATCGTCACATAAGAAAAAACTGACTGTGGATGAAATATGCCACAACATCAAGAGCACTGTTGGCCTAGCAGGCTTCAAACAAATAAAATTTGAAAGAATGAGTATTGAGGATAAGGAAAAAGTAGAACAAGCAATTCTTGAGATGCTCTATATTTTAAGATGATACCACTTCAATTGGGGAATTTGATTCGTGATGAGTTATATCAAAGGATAGCACAAAAATGGGAATATGCCCTTATGACATAAAATAAAATCAGGGAAAGTAGTGCACACTTGCTCAAGTCATACTAGACTTATCCCCTACTTACATTCAGTAGTATATGGAGCAGTATAGAAATAGATTCATTCCCAAACTCCGAGCATACTCTATCCTTCAACATAAGGTTGAAGATGTTGTTCAACAAAGTCTAAAGGTGTGGAAGATCATTTTTGGTCTCATAATTGATAAAAGTGCACAACAGGATGCTAGGACATCTATGGGAATTGAATTAGATAATAAAGAGGATCATAGTGAACCTCAAATTCAGAAGGAAGAAGCTCAGAAGATCAAGGAGTGTGAGAAGACATCTGAAATAACCATTGTTGATATCACTGAGGAAACCCAAGTGAAAACTCATATATTGACCAAGGAAGAAATTCAAGCCAAGGCAACCAAAGATACATCTTTGCCGAGCAGTAATCCTATGTTATTACAAGTGCTAGATTATCCACAGATTGAGGATACATCAACTATTAAAGTTACCTTTGCCAGCCCACATATAGTTACAATTGATATGCTAGCTGGTCACAATACTACTATCGAGAAACATGACAAGTCAGTAATTACACCTAAGCCTACATCTGTTGAGGAGTCAAGTAAAAAGAAAGAAGAACATTCTACTTTGGTTGTAGTAAATCGTCATATGAAGGAAAAGGAAATAGAAAAGAAAGAGACATAAAAAGAAAAAGATATTCAAGAGCCTAAGGAGGTAGAGGCAATAAAAGCTCTTATACAGATGTCGAGTGGTACTACACCTAGGAAGAAGTCACAGAAAAAGGAGAAATCTCCTACTCCATAGGTGACACTCGAGGAAGTTATTGTGATTCCTAAATGGGACAGAGATAACTTGATCTATGATCAGATGCAAATTTTGCAAGATCTGTTGAAGAAGAAGAGAAAACAAGAAGAAATGAGAAGGGAACATTAGCAAAAGAAAGTGCTTCATGAAATAAAAGGTATATTCATAGATTCTTTTGATATGACTGATGTAAATGACTTTGAACCTATTCTAGAACAACTTATTCACATTGTCAAGAAAGTGATTGATGATAACAACAAGGCTAATGACAAGTTGTTGCAGTGGTTAGAAAGGAAATTTGAGACCAAGGTACTTAATAAGGTCTCTGCAGACATCATAGTGAAGCAAGTAGAAATTTCTACCTTAATAGAAAACTCAGAAGAAGCTGTACAAAATGCACATTCTTTGTACAAGAAATTGTGCGATTTAGAAGTATTTACAAAGGACAACTAGGATCTGGTAGATAAGCTATAGTTAGATATCAAATCTAGAAGTCAATCATTGAGCTTGGATGCAAGTTCCAACTCTATCCATTATACCAGGCTCCTACATACTCAAAGGAGATTAGGCGAGTTGATGGCTAATGATGGTAAGATAAGGGCTCGATTAATCTCCATTCAAACTATGTTAAAACCTCATTTGGAGGCCATGCAAAGAGAGTTAGTTATGACAAAGGAATTAGTTCAGAAAGATCCCCATCTTTCTATTGTCGAGAGCCTAGTTGACCTAGCTGCCGAGCTAGAGGTAAAGTCTGAGGTTTTAAAGTCTGCAACATTCAGTTGGGACAATGCATTGCATATGGTCATGTAGCTTCATAAACCATTTTTGGACAAGTATTTCACATTCCCTACACCCCAAGAACTTCAAGTTCCAAAAACAAGGGGGAAATAGGAGTGACATTACATGTTAAGTCATAAAGAGGGAACAACATCGGAAAGCAGAATCAGAATGAAGAAAGCATAAATGAATGGTATGACATACTAAGTTTTGTAAATGTATATATGTATTTGAGTGTATGTCAAATACAAAATTCTCATGTGTACAAATGTAAATTTTTTTGTTTTGAAGACCGAGTTAAGTTTTAGGGGAGTATTCTGTAAATGTTTTGTTATTACTAAGTACTCTTGTAAATGTAATGGAAATGTCATGGCGAAGTGTTTTTGCCACTAATGTCAAAGGGGGAGATTGTTGATCCCTAAAGTTTTTTTTGTCTATTAGTGTCTTACACTTAGTCATTTTCTAGGCAATGTCGGTCGGTCATCACTGCGACCAAGTCATCATATATAGGCCAAGTCATGTATAATGTACATTTACCGAGCAATACTCACTGCCAATTAAAACAGTGGTCACCGAGTACTTTAGTATTAGCCGAGTCATCTTTTTTTGAGTTATGTAAAGAAGACAATGTCGAGTACTAGGGTATATTGAACAATGAATGCCAAGTGCCAGAGATATCAAATGTCCAGCAAGCCATAATTGACATATGTGTTTGTTATGGCACAAACACTTAGGTAAACCATTTTGGCTAACATTTATATTTCATTTATTTTTTGTTGAGGAAATCACAGAGGTGATTACACTCTTGTATTGTAATCATTAATCCCTATGTAACACATGGAACCAATCAGAAATAGGAAAAGCTTAAGAGACAAAAAGAGACAAAAAGAGACAATCTAGATTGTAGATCTTAAATCTTGGAGAAAATTAATTGTCTATATAAGATGTGATCCAAACCCTAAAACAGTGTGTGTGTGAGAATAGTAATTGTCATGAGAAGAAGAGTATGAAGGAGGTCTCATAATTTTAGAACAGAGAAGTATTTTGATGATCAGAGATAGAGTTTAGTGACTGAGTAGAACAGAGAAAAGAAGTGAAGGACATAACAAATACATAATTGATAGAAGAGATCAAATCTACACTGTAAGGAGGAGATATGTAATCAGCATCACAGTGCAAACTGAAGGATTAGGTATTGAGACATTTTAACAGGTGTATCACTGTAAATCTCTTAACATAGTGGTTTTGACAAACCTTAGTAAATCTCTTAACCGAGTGCTTACTTAGTTGTAAGTCTTAAATCCTTTTGCAAGGTAGATTGTATAAGTCTCAAAGCTCTTAATAGGGTGGACCCCTCACAGGGTAGATCATATTTTGTGATCAAACTTCTAGTCCTAAAAAGAAAACTTTACATTGCAGCAGTGAAGATTTGTGGGTGTCATCCCCACCCCAGTTTTACCTTTCAAGGGTTTCTGGATAACCAAAATCATTGTGTTATGTTTATTTTCATGGGTGATGTTTAGCTTATTAGATCTGTTACATTGTTGAGTTTTATGCTAATGCTATGAAAGTTTTCATTTATGTCAAAATGGATAAATCAGTGATATCTGATTCACCCCCCCTCTCAGTATCACACTTTCCCAATAGATTTCCAACATATCCTTCCTTTTATCAACTCATTTGTTCTAACTTGAATGAGTCCTTGGGGGATAGATTAGAGTTGAGGTCTATGTAATTTGGGTTCTTTATTAATATCTCTTGTAGTAATGGGTAGGGAGAAACACATTGCAATCTAGCACATCACCCCTTTACTTTCTTGTAATCCTTCTCCCCATTTCCCTAAAAGTTGTTAGGTTTGGCTAGTAGTAGGTTTTCAGGTGTTAGGTTAGTTTAACATGACATGTTTATTTGTTTAACACGGTAGGTTTCCTGGTTTAATATGGCATGTTGGGTTGGTTCAACATTGCATCCCATTTAGAAAGGAAGCCAACCTTCTCCGGAGATTCAACCTCACATGACAAGGTTCCACACTTGGAGGTTGTTTCCATATTTCACAAGGTGCCTTGGGGGTCATACCCCAAGCATGAGTGCAAACTTTTCATAACCCAATCCACCCATTTCCTACAAAATCAAAAAGCCAAAAGAGTTTTATGTAAAAAGGGCCACTCAACTCTCTCATAAGATTTTACCATGTCCAGTTTGATAATTATTCCATTTTTCTTTGGAAATTTCCATAGAGTGAATGGTTTTCATAGCAATCACCATTCCATCAAGAAATTGTTTACTTGTTATAAAATCACCCTGCTCATTAGAGATCAAATTTTTGAGGGACATCTTGAGTCTTTCAACAATTAGTTTAGTGATAATCTTATAAACCACATTAAAATGTGTAATGGGTCTAAACTGATATTTTGATCTATTCACATTCTTTGTTTTAGGAATCAAAGCTATAAAAGTAGCATTCATATCTATTAACATCTTCTTATTTGTATGTGACTCCTAAACCACTGCTAAAAGATCAAGCTTAACAATTTCCCAAAACTCTTGAAAAATTAAATTGAGAAGCCATTAGGGCTCAAGCTTACCTTTTTTCACATGAAAAACAACATCTTCCACTTCTTGTAGTGGAATAGGACAAATGAGAGCCATATTCATTTCATTAGGAACTAGTGATGGAATGCAATCAAGAATAGAGGATTCATCTTCGCTAGCAAGATGGGAATCATATATAGATAGGGAAGATAAGTACTTAAAAGATCCTGAGAGATTTCACCAAATGAAGAAATTTGATCCCCTTTCGAAGAAACAAGAGAGGTAATGATACTTTCATTTCTTCTAGCTCTAAAAATATTATGAAAAAAGTAGTATTCATATCCCCTTCCTATAGCCAATCAATTCTAGACTTCTGCTTCCAGAATATTTCCTCACAAAGTTCCCATTCTTCTACCTCTTGAACTTCCATAGACTCCTCCCTATATAAGTCGAGGGAAAACCCTTGATCACATATTTAATGAGTGATACAATCAAGTCAAGCTTGCACTACCATTTTTTTGAAGTGAAGATTTCAAAACATTGTCTCTTCCATCTCTTAAGCTTATACTTCACATATTATAGTCTTCTAATGAAAGTATACATAAATGTGCCATAAAAAGGCTTCCCTTCATACCACTAGTCAGTCATTAAATCCCGAAGAGAAATATCTCACAACTACATAAGCTGAAATTTAAAGGAGGGGTTTAAAATTTTGAGAGGTAGCATGGAGATTTTAAGAGGCCAATGATTAGACCATCTCTAATCCAATATCTATGGACTAGTATACCATTTATCACTCAACCAAAATAAAGAGACAAAAAATCTATCCAATCTCTCAAAAATTGCTTCCACTCCACTTCTCATATTATTCCAAGTGTAGATACCATTATTCAACTTTATATTAATAACATTTAAGAAGTATATATTATCGGTAAGAAGGGTGACAAAATGATCAAGTCTAGCCATGCCTCCTCTTTTTCTTCCAAGGTACAAATTGCATTGAAGTCTCTAGCTAAAACCCAAGGAAGAAAGGGCACCAGAGAATGAACAAGTCTATTATGAAGCCAGAGTTGTGATTTTCCTAAGATATCGGTAGGAGCTTAAGAATTAGTGAAAAGACAAGTTTCACCTGAATCCAAACTAGTGGAAAACATGGAAAGAGAGGAGAAACTTGGAATCCACCACTAAGGAGCAATCCTTCTAAGATCCCAAAAAAGATCCATTTTGCCTAAACTACCATGGGAACCAACACATAAACATGCACCTCGAGACTAAATGCTAGAAGCTCTATTTACCATACCTTCAACTATTGATTTAGTTTCTTGAATAAAAACAATATCAGTGAAATGAGAAGCAATCAAATCCCAAACAACCTTTTGTCTAGTTCTTCTATTCAAACCCCTTACATTCTATGATAAAATAATCATTTAAGGGGTTGGGAGGAGAAGTTGAAATCAATGGATTTTACATACCTTGACTCAACCAATGTATCCCCCATGATCTTGACCTTCTCTTGATCTGTCTTCCTTCCACTCGTTGAAGGTTTCTCTAATGGTCCCTTTTTAAGGGGTTTCTATTGTAGGCCTAAAGCAAGGGAATCTTTGTTGCTCTTCCCAGATTCCAAGGCCAACTTAGTTGGAGTAGAAGCTACAACTGCCAAAATTGCACCATCAAACAAGACCCAAGTCCCACTTAAATTTGTAACACCCAAAACCCGAGGAGGAAAATTTGTAATCATCCGCCCGTCATGTCGATCCATTGTGGATAAAATATAACCCCCCTTCTCTTTGTCTTCTTCAAATGCCACTCCCAATGACTTAGCACTAGAGGATAACTCAACTGGAATTCCCTCGTCTTGGACCAAGTCATCCAAAACATCAAACCTCTTAAAAGTTCCATCATTTTGTATATGCATCCAAGTTCTATTTTTTCATATGCCCTTATTGTGAGGCTTTACAAGAATAAATCTCTCATTATTAGCATGCCCTTCAAACATAGGGAGCTTCCCTTTATCCTGCCTAGGGGAAGAATGAGGAGAGCTAGAAGTTGACAAAGGGGATGACTTATTTCTAAGGAATCTCCTCTATAAATCTCCATACTCATGAAAAATTTTGCATTTGAATGAGAGTCTTATAATCCAACTGTTGAATCCAAGAAGAGGATCCCAAATAAATTTTCATATAATTTGCTAATGGATTATTTAAATCAACTTCTACACAAATTCAAGCATAAAAAATTACCTGTCTATATAGAGTTTGTGTAGTTGAACCCACGAGTTTTCCAAGAAGCGATGAGATTGAGTGAAGAATGTCATCCCTCCAAAACTCTAACGAGAGCCTTGGCAATCATACACAAATAATCACTCTTGAGGGGAGCTCCTCTGCAGAGTGAAGCCCATATGCCAAGGTGGTTGGTTAATACTCTAGTAACTTCAAGGATTAGACACCCTTTAACAGTGATTCATTGCTTAAACTTATCACATGTCTACTTGAAATATCAGACTAGACTTCATTAAATGTATCAATCCAGGAACGTGAACTTGAGATGGTGGCTGCAAGGTCTATGCTTTAGTTCTCTTCAAAAGTCATCACTACTAAAGTAAAGGTATTGCTGCAGAAAATTTATACTAAGAACTAAAACTATAACTTAACTCACAACTTGAAGGAAATGCTCAGTAGTAAACTAATAATGCTTTGAAAGTAAACCTATGCTGTAGGAAACAGCCGATGGTTCTGCTACCAATGGCTGCAGGAGCAATAGTGCTTATCAACTTCAAAAGAAACTTGACTAAGTCCTACTTGAACATGAACAAAGAATTCACCTTCCACGTGGGCCCCCACGAAAGTGTGATTAGATTTAAAACTCAGATGTTGAAATCTGGAACTATCATATATTCATTAACAAAACACAAGTACAAAATAGAATATCAAAGTGTATTCACTTTGTTGCTTGATTACAATATAAACTCCTCAAAACA
Organism: Chamaecyparis obtusa; assembly: GCA_027943335.1. Taxonomy (NCBI): domain Eukaryota; kingdom Viridiplantae; phylum Streptophyta; class Pinopsida; order Cupressales; family Cupressaceae; genus Chamaecyparis; species Chamaecyparis obtusa. The sequence continues at coordinate 234,967 of BSBK01006239.1, forward strand.
TCTAACTAACTTGGAATCATAAGTTCCAGCTTATTTAAAAGCAACTGAGAAAATAGAACACCTAAAAATTAGGTCCTTCATTACATAGCATAACAACTTCAGTTATAGAAACGACATCATCATTTATGCAAGAGGATAAACCATATTTAGTGCCTCAAGAATATCAACCGCAAGGTTATGGAAGTAGTGGAGCCATGATAAATTCTGGAAACAATTATTCGCCTTGAAGAGCCACTTCATCTTTGAGTCCTTACTCCTTGCTGACGTATTCTTCTCCTGCAAAAGGATAGCATAACAAAATCCGCACACAAATCCAAGGCAAAGATTTATAATAAGTCTCTCTACTTTAACGCATCCTTGTCACACGACTGCAGGAACACTACCCATTAACACTAGAGAAGAGAAATACCAAATTTTCATCATAATATCCATTAGTCTATATATATATATTCAGTATTTTCCTTTAGTGTCAAAAGTATTAGATATACACATGGCTAAAGCATATAAACATAAAAGTCTGCATAATGTTTATGAAAACCATAAGATATTTAAGTCTAGACTTAGTAAATCATAAACAAAACAACCCATAAACCAGACTCATCACAAGGTTTGATAAAGAGTCCCACTTGATTAAAGAAATATGGCCCCCTTTCAAAAGCCATATTCCTATCTTTCATGCAAGAGAAAATCACCAAAAAGATTATTAGCCACCAACATTATCTCCATGTCTCCTTCCGAGTTCCATACCCAACGTGCCCAATATTCCAAGACTGGCAAGGAAAGTCGAAGACCCATAAATTTGTAAATGAGAGCATAGTTGCTCCAATACACAACATCCTCCGAGACTTTTTCAGGTTGAACAACCAGAAAAAGGTGTTCTTGGCACCTCTCCAAGCAACCATTCAAATTCTTAATTCTGTGAGCTCCTTTCGACGAAGAAAACCCTTCACCATTCAAAATCTTGTTTAAGTGTTCCTTAGCACTTGTATGCACAAGTGAAGGCAGATCTGTAATATCCATGGCTTCACAAACCTCTTGATTTGGGGTAACACTTTGATTTTCCATTTGAACTACACAAAAACACAACCAAGATCACTACTCTCAACTCTTAACCCAATCTAGACCCACAACCAAGGACTCTTAAACCTCAGCCAAGAAAAAAACACAAGCATAACAAATAAACCATAGGAATAAATCAAAGGGAAGTGCCCAAACCACAAAATCATTTGTAAAAGGCCACACAAGGGCTCCACAAGTAGCCACTTCATACCAAGGACAATGGACACTAAAAATATTCTCCCCTCGAGCAGACGCATCAGACACACTTTCCCTCTAGTATTATTTCACACTTCAAAACTACGACAACTAGGGTTTCCCTTAGCATGCCCAGATACTCCTCTGACCGCTCACCATCACCTTCTATTCATGTCTATAACCTGGGGCATTTGTGCATTAATATTGGATCAATTGTGCAAATCTTTTGGTTGTCAAACCGAATGGGTAATGGGGCAACATGGAATATGTTTCAGATGACACTTTGAAATGACCATTTTTTGGCCCTTGTGCACATAACAAATCCAAAAGCATTCATCTTTTCTGCACATATGCTAGAAGAATGATTATAAGTTGTTAAGCTATATAAAAAGACAACAAAAATATTGTTAATTTTTTATGTACAATTTAGAAGCTTAAGATACATGAAGTTAGCTATAACGATCATTGATGCTCTCCCCCTAATAAAACCTCACCCAACAATTAATCCCTCCCCATTAAACATCAAGCCCCATAATGCTCTAAAACATAGATCCATCATTTGTGTGTTAGCACTATTGCAAATAATTTTGAAGAGAATGAATTAAATTAAATGCTAAATAAATTATCAGTGTAGAAGGTGTAAACTCCATTGACATCCAAAATCTTGATGCGAGGTTCGAGATTGACGAAAGGTCGCCCCAATCTTGAAACAAGATTTGAAGTTGATAGAAAAGGGCCGAACCCATTTTAACTTCTTTAATATATTTTAATCTTATGAACATGATTAAAATCCTCCATTTTATATCACAATGAAAATTGGATTCCATTTCATCTAATAGTAAAATTCGTAACGGTCAAGAGATGCCCATTGGTGGGAATGCATTCACCACATTTATAACTTCAACTGTCGTCAGTGGATATCGAGACATTTTTCAATGCTGCTACTTTTGTTCTCCGTTTTGCTCTGTTAGGGTACAAATGAGGCACAGGTTTAAGATGTCAGCGGGAGAAGTAATGAATGCAAAGATTTGATATGATCTGTAATGGTGGCGTGGTACTATTAATTTGTCGCCACCGCACAAGTAAATAACGGGCCATGGAACCAGCAATGGCGATGTCAATTTTTAATGTACCTCCTTTCTGTCACTTCAATGCAGTTTTCCAGGTGACGCTACAACGACTGATTTCTCTTTTAATGGAATTCAAAAAAAATAATTATGCTAAAACCTTGAAAGCAACTTTTTTGGTAAGGAATTGAATGTCATTTGGCTCACCCCTTCAGGCTTCGATTCAATACTCTACAATTGGTTAATTTGTTTTCCCGAGCCAAATTAAGTTTTGCCGGTGATTTTCGCACCCTGATTTATAACCGTGATACAATTGACCAGCCGGAAGCTTCTACAAAATATAGGACCAATTAAAGGTAGGGTTTATGAAGGTGGATGTGTAGGGTTACTGAAGTTGAAGTTGGCTTAATTTGACAGGTTGTTTATAGATTATTTTTAGTCTTGTAGACTTAAAAATTATCTATCTATCTAAAATCGAAAAAAATATCATTTTCTTAAATCAATGTTCCTTAAATTTATGTTAATTAAAAGAGGTGAAAATCAATTTCACACCCAGCTATATGTATTTTTGGACAGTAAAATAACTTCAATTGTTTTACAAATTGGGAACAACATAAACTGCACCTCTGAATCAGAAAATTGACAATAAAATTATTACAAATTATTCCTCAGTATCACATCCAGTTAGCAAATAGCACATTATTTTAGTTTAGTATGATTACACACATTTCCATAAGAAATGGAGAGGCAACAAGGGAATTGAGTTTGCTAGTTTCCCATGCTATTGCACTCAATTATTCGAGAGAAGAAAAATATCGTTCTGGATGTGAGGCAAAGATCTTGTAGGTAATGCCTCTAGCTTGTTGTGGGCACTTACATGTCCCGTGCATGGTTTGTTCCCAAATAATTCCCTCGCTATTTCTTGCAAGGTCTGGATTTAGGTTGTCGGGATTTCAATGAATAAAATGTTAGTTATTCAGAATCAAATGTTACAAGAAGATTTATTTCTCATTATTTACAAATAAGAGGCACCAGATTATTTACAGGACTGAGCTGTATTGTGCTCTGTTTCTTTAGAATATATGGTGCAGGAGCCAAAGAATCAAATAGATTTACAATTGCCAGATTTCCGGTCAGTAACGTCAAGCTTGCAAATAGGACAAAGTTTATAGTAATTCAATAGCCACTCTGACCCACGAGTGATGAAAACCATGGGCACATGGCAAGGATATAATGTACTCATCCTGTTCATATAAGCACTGGCATATTGCACACTTCCTACACAAGCCGAAGGAGAGTTTTTAAATAACAAAAACATTGAAAACCCTTCCAACATGCTCTTCACCATGGTAGCAATGGCTGAAACATCCTCTATATCTTAATTGCAAAATTTGAGATTCTAATTTATATAATTTGGAAAAGAAAAAAAAAATACTCTTCTTCATTTATAAATCCTGGTGCAGACTTCTTTCCATTAAATGTGATTTCTAACATCGAGCGTACAATATCGACAGGAGCCACACATTTTACTCTCTCTAGCTGAACGAGGACCTGTAAAAGTTTAGAGCATAAATCCCGACATCAACAAGTCTAAAATTTATTGCAAATCTAAAATTAGAATTCTTATCAAGTTCACATTCATGTCTATGACAGCACATTCTTCGGAGACTCCAAACGATGAAAAAACATAATTTCTAAGCTTATCAGTCTTGTCCAATTACATTTCCAGAAAATGCAAAAATCTACACCTAATCGTCAATTTGTGTTTATGTATAAAATACCATGCCTCCCCCCCCCTCTCTCTCTATATGTATATATTATATACAGAGAGAAAGAGAACTTAGAATGACATATACGAAGGTGACAAAGCAAATCATAAGCTTAAACTATGAAATCAAACTTGCAAACATATTGACATAAATCCTATAAAAAGAAGTAGAAACACTATATGCCAGAGTTTGATTACCTGGTCCACTTCAGTATGTCTCCAGTAATGAACTGAATTTAATGTGACAATTAGATCAAAACAAGTCTATTTTACTGCAGTTAGGATAAATGTATCCCACGAGTCCAGTTGTAGGAAACAACTCAGTGTTCTTGTCCAACAGAACCCTAAACTAATGTGACTGCCGGATTAGAACAGAGGGAGCATGGAAGTAAGCCCAATGCATCATCCAGAACTCTAGAACTAATCATCAGATTTAACTGGCAATACTCATCTAACAGAACACTAAACTAATGTGACTGCTGGATAGGCACAAGAGGAGTATGGAAGCAAGCCCAATACATGATCCACAACTCTAGTACTAATAGCCTATCATCAGATTTAATTGGCAATACTTGAGGGCTTGTTACCAACTAATCAAATAAACAACTTAGATCTAGATAATTAATCAAGCACTATAAGTGATTAGTAGATTACTGTTTACCAGGATGCAGGACATGATCAAACTTGAAATAGAAACAGCTAAACTTGGAACTTTTGAATTCTTCAGCCCCGGAGTCTACTATTAAATATGCTTGACCGTAGGATATGGTTTTTAACAATTTCCAACAGGTGTATTGGAAGACATTGACTTGTTTGATTTAGAAAGCTACAAGACAAGAAGATTCATCTATTCTTAAAGGAAATATAATATATATCCCTATCTTGATCTTTTATCCTAGGATGAAAGAACTAATGTAATCGTGCTTCTAAGTCTCAGAATATACAGAGATTTCCACTAGCAAACCCTAGGTAGTCAAACCATTTAAGTGATTATAGTGAAATCTATGACATTTATAGCATATGTATAAGAGAGATGAATGTACAAAACCTTCTGTAGACACATGCTTAATAAGTAAGAGGATGTTAATTTTGTGCATAACAGTTTCCCTAGGAAATTTGTTGCCTCAAAACAGCATATAACAAAATATCCTTTCAACAAGGGCATCTTCACAACTATTGTACCTATGGGGGAGGGCATGCTTCTCAACACCCCCCAAAAAAACAAAGTACTTACCACTATAGTGGTATTTCAATAGTTATTAATAACACAAGCTGTATGATACAGCTTATGATTACTTTTTTGTCCCTGATAAGTGCAGATTTACTGAGTTACACTTACGACTAACAGCTTTTGGAACAACTACGTAATACATGTAAAGTCACATTGAAATGTAGGAATCAACACGTGTGCTTCCTTCAAAGTTATATATAGACAAGAAAAGAATACCTCATATGACATGTTAGACACGCTCTGACTACTGTAATCAGGGTTTCCCGAGTTTAGAGCAGAATCCTCCAAGCACAACGAAAGAGCTAAAGATTTTCACAGGGAAACAACATAAAGCATACAATATATATTAGAAAAAGGAGTGGAAACTAAATAGAATATAATTACATAAATAAAGAATTCCAATTGGAAGCATTCTATTCAAGCACAAAACTTCCACCTATGCACACGTCTCAAATTTGACAGAATTATTACATGACAAGTCACTGAAAGTAGCTTACATAATGCCATTTCAAGTTCAAAATCATCACAAATTTCATCTCTCTGTCTCATTGCATGGAAGGCAAGTTCATCTTCATAATAATCATCCTCCTGTAAATGATGTGCAGAATTATTTCGATGATTTCTGCGAGTTCGTCTCGTGTTGCTAGATCTTGAAACTGTTGGCAGTGCAGAAGCAGAGTCATCCTCTCCATCAGTAGTGTATTGGCCCCACCTTTGTTGGTCAATTCTTCTTTGTCCTGTTGCTACTCTTCTTCTACGAGCTGCTTTACCATCAAGGTCATGCTCATTAGAATATTTTCTATAGCATAAATAATGTAATCAGTCAAGCACTTATGATGCACCAGTTCTAAAAGTAAGCCGTTTTTCTTTTTATCTTGCTACCATACAGTTATAAGGTAGATGCCAAAAATACAAAATATGAAACATAAAAACAGGATACATATACTCTATATCTGGATGGTTATCACCTTATATCTGCTACCAAGTTAATGAGTTGTTCAAAGCAAACAACAAATGTACAAAGAGAGACAAATGCTAATTATAATTAACAGTTAGGGCCTGTTTGGTTGCTGGAATTGAATTGGAATTGGGAAATTCAGATACCGGAATTTCCGAATTCATAGTTTGTTTTTAAAAAACAAAAATGGAATAGGGTTTTCCAAATTCTCATTTTGGCCCAAAATGAACATATGAGTCTTTCATCTCAAAAGGTAGAATTGGAAAACCAATTCCAATTCCACTTTTTGATAAATCAAATTTTATAAAATTTTCGGGTCCACAAATTGTCTGTTGATCTTTTGCCTCTCTCATCCATATATCTGATCATGTTATTTTGTTATTTTTCCCTTATGCGGAGGTCTCCCAATTGAAATATTTGCAGGTTCTTCTAGTTGTTTTACCATTGTACAGAGGGCTCCCGGTTGATTGATTTGCAAGTATTTGCTAAAATTCTTCTCAAACACATTTTTGCAGATATATTCGAGTATCAAAGTCCAGTTAGGCGACTGGGTTTCATGGTCATTTTGCTAAATATCTCTGCATATTTTCTTTTACTTGGTCATCTTTGATCAAAACGTGGTTATATCTGCTCTTTGTATGGTCGTTTTTTATCATATTTGTAGTTGTATATGCTCTTTTATTGATCATTGCGACTCCATTCATGGTCGTTTTAATTATTCTTTTGGTCATTTTTCCCAAAAACGTGATTGTATATACTTTTCTCTGGTCCTTTTTAGTATATCATGGTTTTTAATGTTCATTTTAGGGTTGTTTTTGCCATTTCATGGATTTTTCTGGTTTATGGTTTAGGAACCAATTGCAGAAAATGCATCTTCTCACTCATCTTCCAGGTGAACCAAACGATTCCAACCATAATCCAAACACTATTTTCTAGATTTAAAACTTCCTAAATTGACAAATTCCACTATTACATTTAAAACCTTAGGAATCGAAGGTTATGCAGCAGGTTATGCAGCAGTCTTCGATCAGTGTAGTGAACTATTGTATACTAATACAGATCTACATAAAAAACAGAAAAACGCAGCAGCACATATCAATTCCTAAATAATCAAGAAAAGTAATGAAAACTCATTTGGCATATACTCTACCTTTATTTGATCTCTCATTTCGCAAATTCCTCGCAAAAGCATTCGTATTAAATTGACCTGCAACAGCACAGCATGATTTATATCAGATCCCAATAAAAACATTGGTTAGAGGACTGTAACATGTGAGATTTTAACATTAGTACTCAACACTAGGAACAACAAATTGCCAGAAATATTATGTTGTAAGCAGTAAAGGAAAATGTCAACAGTACAAATACATCACGGTGTCACACATTGCTAGGCCCTTCATTTCAAGTATCATTATTATTTCCAGCAAAATACATTGAAAATGTTTTTCTACTAGATCTAAGAAAAATATATCCACAATTAGTCTCCAAAATCCAGTGTCATAGTACTTGGAATACAAAGACTACAATTTTTATCTGACAGTTAAAACTTTTTTTCCTTTGTTAATCTGATGGCAATGTTTTAATTCACAACTGCTTGGCCATTAATTTTGATGACATAAAAAAAGGCCTACAGAAGATTATTCAAGGGAAAAATTTGTCGCTGGCCTCCTTTCTGAATAAGGTGGAAACTGCAAGTGTTGAGGTGGTTAACACCAGAGCCTTGCAAGAAGCAAGCAAAAAGAGATTACGCCCAGCCCCCATTAATGGGGATAGGAGGTGTTGAGACACTCAAAGCAAGATTGAAAGTGAAATGGATTCCACCATAGAGTTGATGGTTCAAATTAAACTTTGAGGGAGTTGCATGTGGCGATCTTGGTACTTTGGGGTTAGATGTATTATTAGAGATTGGAAGGTTTTAACTAGAGGAGAGACCTCTAGTCCACTAACGAAAGGGATAAACAATGAAGCCAAATTCAATGTTTTGATCGTAGGCCTAAGATTGGGTATGCAGATTCTCCAAGTTAGAAATCAAGGGAGATTCAACAATGGTAATCAATGCTATACGTTTGAATAGACAACAATGCAGGAGATTGATAAAAGAGCATCACAAGTAGGCGTATGCTATGGTCTGATGGAGTGGGAAGATTTAAATGCGATGCTATTTTAATGGTAATTTTGGCATGGTCAAATTGATGGGGGAAATGTAATGCCTTATAGGAGAGGCAAAATACTATTCTTGGGAAGGTGAGCAGATGGGGACAAATTGGGAAAAGAACCAATTAATATTCTCATCAAAGAACAAGAACGGTCTCAAGAAGAATGTGTAACCAAAGGAAGTCGAAGGAGTGGCAGATAATAGAAGGCACGAAGAGTTTATCGAACAAGGATAGGAAAATTAGAAAACTGAAATGATTCAAGATGACAAGTTAGAATGGCAAACTGGGAGATTAAGTTAATGCAACAGCACATTTTTATGAAACGGCCAAAGGAAATGAAGATACAGAGTCAGGAAATTTAAAATGAAGCGATTTGGAGTAGCAAGAGGGGAAGAGGGCCTTAGGCCAAGTTAGTGTGGGATCGATCTTTATAGTGGCAGCAATGGCGGAGGAATGTGTGAGAGGTAGAGGTTAGAGTCTGCGTAGGGAATCAGAAAAGAGAAGTTTATATGCCTCAAGAAACTAATGTAGTGTGAGGAGCTCAATGTGATGGCCAACGATATAAGGAAGTTGATTCTGTAATAGTTGCAGCAGAATGAATATGTGAAGTTAGATTTCAGAGAAAAACATCATGTGAAGGGCATAGAGAGATTGTGTTTAAAATAATGAATTGTTATGCAAGTTGTAATTTTGTGTTTGCAGATTTGTTATGAATACTGTTGTGTTTATTTGTTGCAATCTGATGTTCAGTCAGAAACAGTGTCTCTGCACATATCATGTTAGTGAAGATTTTGCATTTAAATGTTTGCGAGCAAGAGGGATCTGTTGTCCCCTGCATCAAGATTAGAAGTGATGTATATGGTGGCCAAAGAACTTTTGGCTTAGTTTGAGGAAACAACGATCATTCATGTATACAGAGAGGCCAACAAACTGACCAAATCTCAAGCAAATAAGGCGGCTGATGGTGAGTGTAATTGCATTATTCATGAGCTCGAAGAACATTAACTATGACACAAATTCAATATAGTTGGAGATTGATTGATTAGGACGATGAACATAGTAAAGGTACAATTGATGAAGGTAGGATACTACCATTTTGTGTAAATGAGAGATTGATTAGATGGGTTCCTTCAAAACAATCATGACAAGCAACGGAAAGGAATGTCATCATCTCCCGTGGGATCAGGAATAACCTACACATCAAGCATATAGCGGTGGTCTCCTATCCCTATACTTGGCTTTTCAACCAGAGTTGGCTCGACAGCTAAGCATATATGTTAACAATTGATTAAAGATATTAACAATCGCAGATTTCTACAATTCATAAAATGTTAGTGATATACATTTGAATAAGATTGTGTATTTTGATGGAGTTTGATCCGAAACATTGATACTAAAAATTAACACACAATCTTGACACAAGTATATGCTAAGAATATGGACGCACATATATGACTTTCTTGCAAGCGCAGATAGATGGCTTTCCTTGAGTGAGATTAAAGATAGAAGGTAAAAATCCGTTTCTAAAACCCATTGTGGGTTAATCGTCCAAGCAATTAAGGGGTTTTGGGCGAACCTTTCTTGAAAACAGCCCACAAAGACAGGGTTAACACAAACATTGCATCCATGATCTTGACCACATTGGTGGATGTTGGGGAGCCGTTGGAGATGGTGAAGACACTGTATAAAAGGTTGGTGCAGAAGCAGTTTCTGGGCCAATTGGACAACATATTGGAGATGGCCGCAAATGGAGGTGGCATCCAATTGCCACAGGAATTTTACATCATGAGGATCAAAGGACAGTGGGTGGAGACGTAACCCCCTTTTTCACAAATATGCATTCTGCCTTGCCACAACACAGTCCGTATGCAGGGATAGATGCGCTGTTTCTCGAGCGCATTATGGGTTTTGTATTGCTGGAAGGGCTCGATTGGCTGCAGAACTTCATGAAAAACAGTAATGAGAATCGATCTATAGTAGTATGTATGGGCAGTTAGGATAGTAATAGTTAAGTTTATATGCTAATGGTGGATAGGCCTATATAAAGAATGTAAATGTATGTATATCACAACAGGAATTCTGCTTCATTTGGTCTTACAAGGAGCGCGCAGGTATGAAAGATAGAATAGTTACTGTCAGCCCATTTTATTTCCTGTTCCGGGGTGGCATGAAAACCACTGTAAAAGTGCTTTTTGAACTAATACAATTGAAGCAGGCCCCTTGTCTGCACTTTACCAGTAAAAAATGGTGTGAATGCAATTTTAAAATAACCGCCAGAGTCCAGAAAATTGCTACAGTAAGGAAAAAGAATTAAAACATTTTGAAAGAATGCAGTTTTAGTTTTAGAATAGGCCTTCAGTGAAGGTTGGGAATGAATTCACTGCAATGTGAACACTCTAAACAGTGCAATAAATTCAAGTGAATACAAAATTTCACAATTCAATCAACAAAAAAATAAAATAGCGTGCCGAATTTGTCAGAGACGTAGAATAAATAGCCATATATTTAAGGATTTTGTTGTGTACAGTTATAAGTGTGAGGTTCCAGGAGCATTGGCATAAGAGAGAATTTGAAGGTCTGCTGTTGATCTGCGGAAATTGTTGGATAAGACGTGAAAGAGCTGCAATTGGAGTAAGTGCGGCTGCAAACAAAAACATAAACAAACTTAGAGAGCCATCCCTACATTTAAGTGTTGTTGCTAGTCAAAAGATGCTACAAGCTGCAAGGTTTGAAGCATGAGAAGGCGTAAGACAGAGATATGGCCACATCCATTGCAGGAGATCCTCTGAGGATTGTAGAATGATTCGATGGTACTCGATTCAATCTCTAGAAGACGAGAATGGTTATACTTTTGCTGAGAAGGAAGGGTCAAAATAGTTTAAGGTACTGAGACAAAATCTACCTAGGATGCAGATCTAATCAGTAAGTTGGAGGCAGCGGAAGGTATGGCTCATTCTTGTATGGCAGATTTTGCATGTGAGTGAGTCAAGAACAGCATAGAGGTTTGGGAAACACTGATTAAATGATATGAATCAAATGATGTAAGGACAAGATCATATCTACAAAAAAGGTTTTCTCAATTAAAAAGGCAAGAATCACAGAAGACATCAAACCACATAAACCGGTTCAAGTCTCTCAAAATCAATTGGCAGCATGTTGGTCAGTGGTCTCAGCAGAGCTTGTTATGACACTCCTTGGAAATTTTCGCCGAGGGTTGGTTCTACTCATGCCTTGGATACTTCTACTCAAAACACAATTTTGGCCGAGGGTTGGTTCTCGTGCCTTGGCTCTCTAAAGGGAAATTTTCGGTATCCGAGCTTGGGCATACATAAACTTGAACACTCAACTTGGGTATGGTCTTGGAGGGACTCTCGAGATAATAGCTCCGAAAGGGGAGTGACAACTTGATGGTGCAAATAGAACCATATTTGTTGAAAAGAAACCAAGATGCATGAGAAGGGTGGGTTAGCTCATGAGGTACACCTCCAAAGGGAAAATTAATTTAGGGAACACTAAAATTCTATAAATTATTTCATTTCATTGCATTCCTTTGAAAGTATGCCTGAACTTGGTCATTGTACGAAATAGGGCAAACTATGACAAGGTAGAAAAATACCTAAATCGATAAACTCTACAAAATTTTCATGCCAAAATATGCTACATTGTAATTTTAGGACACAATAAAGCACAAAATCACAAAATTAAAGATCCCTAACATGATTAGGGCGCAAATTTCACTTAGAAATTTCTTATTCTAAGCTTAGAGATGGGAACCCTAACCTATAGAACAAAAAAAATGAAAAATAGGAAAAGACAATGCAAGAATTTTAAGAAAGTGGGAAGAAAACACTACTTACTTGAAATCCGCATGAGAAAACCTGAAAGAACATCTGAAAGCGTGAGAAAAAGAAACAACACCCTCTAGATAGCACATGGAAAAGAAACAACTCTAGACGTTAGATGCATTTTCACACTCAAAGCTCACACTTAGATTTTTATCACTTTGTGAGTTAAAAATGAGCTTTGAAAGACCCTTTTATAATGTGTTGTGGTAGGTTGATTAAATGCATCATGTCCTTAATAGCTACTAGGGGATGTTTCATGCTCCAAAAACTGAGACCCCAAAGTCTAAACACCACAAAGAGTCAAGAGAGTCTGAGAGCATTATGAAACCTCGATGATTAGGAATCTGGCAAAAAATGAGACAAAAATAGGAAAGACCTCGGAGTCCTAGACTCTGAAACACCAAAAAAGGAAAAGAAAGTAAAACAAAAGAAGAAAAAGGGAAAGATGGGAAAGCAAAAAAGGGGGATCGAACATTTTGCCAAAAAAAATATTGGGATGGGTATGAAGAGTGTAAGAAATGGCAACTAGCTGGGAAAAATCTCTTGTGCATTTTAGAACTCTAGAATCTTTTGCAACCATTGGAAATCTAGGACTACTATTATTCAAGATGATCCTTAGCATTATAAGTTAGAACTCATTGAAGGAACAAACCATTAGGGTCTGAGATACTTCTTCAACTAGTCCTTTTGTGTGTTCTTTGATGTTTATTATGTCACTTGATATTTTATGAGAACCAAAGAGGTTTCATTCATGACCATATAACTTAGAATTGACTGTCATGACCACCATGCAAGTGAGTGCTTGGTCTCGTGTATCATAACACAGTTACCTTTCTTTCAATTGAAATGGGTAGGTGGTACGTCTTTCATTGGACCATATAATTTTTTATAATACTTTCACTTGGGATTTTGCACACACCATGGTGTTTGATGTGATGCTTTTACATACTTGGTCAAAATGCCACTTATCTAATCACCAAGAAAACCTTATATCTCATAATTTTCTTTTCATCCCTTTCTTTTTTGTGGAAGGGGGAAGCCTTATACATGTCCATATCCACTGTTATCCTTGTTTCCTTATTCCTTATTACTCTAAACATTGTCTTGGATGAATGTAGAGTCAGATTTAATGATTGATCAACTAATAACAAAATTCCACTATGCAAAATATGAGTCTCCCAACAATGATCACAATAGTGTTATGCTAAACATATTGGTCTAGTGGGGCAAAAAGAAGGGAACAAATAAGAAAAAAAAAGGACAACAAAAAACTATGCACAACAATATACAAGGGGATTTACATAAAAATACATGTGCAAGGGAATTGAGCTTTGACCTACTTAGGTGAAGTAATGCTTGAGGAGTTTCCCATTGATTGGCAAGGGGATAGGTTGGTTAGGGAGTTGATTCGGTAAGTGTTAGACCCACATATTTCTACAATTTGGTAGGGGTCTAACTAGAGACATCTAGACTTTTGATGGTATTCTTTCTTCTCGTGGGCCTTGTCCCACAAGAGGACTAGGTATAAGATCCAAAAAGTTTTAAACTGGGCCCTTTTTTCAAAATAACACTTGATGATGACATGATGTTTTGTAAAATGATAGAGGGAATTATCCCTCTTCTCCTGTAGTTTGAGAAAATTAAGGAGGCAGACCTCTACAGTATTCTCTTGATCATAAAATTCCTTTATAAACTGCAAGAATGACAATTGTAAGTTCACTAAGAAGACATGATTTTGGACATAAGATAAATAGTAGGGAGAATTCTCTAAGGCTACCTTAACTCAAGTCTGATATGCCTAGAGGGTGCATTTCAATTTTAGGTTACAATCTTAGGGGTTCCTTTGCAACAATCTTTTCATAACTTCTAGGATTTTCTTGTTAGTGGACTCAACTACTTCATTCCCATGGGGGTGTTAGTTGGATGAAAAATTTAATTTAGCATTGCATTGGTGTGCCCATTACATTAGCTAGGAAGAGGAAAAGGTGGGACCATTATCACACACAAGAGAAAAAGGCATCTTGAATCAAGTGATAATATGATCCTCTAAGAAGCACATGACCACATTTGTGGTATAATTTTAACAAGAAATAGCTTCATTCTACCTTGTACAATAATATGTTGCAATGAGAATGAACTTGTGGCTGGTAGAATAATTAGGTTTGACAACACTAATAAAGTCCAGAGCCCACTGGGAAAAGGGCCTTACTTCATACACTAGTTAGATGGGCATTGCAAGATTCCACTCCCTTGAGGAAATGGTTTGGAAAGTGTGGCAATACGTGATGTGGTCATGAAGGTCCTTGAAGATTTGGGTCCAGTACTAACCATCCCGAAGGATTTGGTGTGCAATAGCATCAACGAAGCCATGTCTGGTTCTGAATTTCCTATGAAATTCCTTGATCATCTTCTATGCTTAATCATGATCTAGGCACCTGAGGTAAATACCTTCGTAGTTTTGGTGGGACAAAGTTCCACACTTCAACATGAAATGGACATCCTTGATCCTCAATTCCTAACATTTGGTAGTGGTTAGTCCTTTTGGACATTGGTTTTTGAGTAGGAGGTAATCTAAGTTGATGTACCAAGGGTCTTGAGTAAAGGATTCAACAATATGCTGTTGACAGACAATTGGAAAACCAACTTTTTGTATGGTCCAGGATAAACCCTTCCCTCAAACTAGATTCATTGGTTGCATCTCCAGATCAATTTCCTGTAGGATAGTCATCCACTTTCCCCTACACTCTCCAAGTTCACTCTATAGTGGCATGGATTTAACAGTTTGATCAGGCACAATCGTGTATACTTTGCTTCACAGAATGTAATGCTTGAATTTATTAACTGCTCTTTCTAGAGTAAAATCTTGTTTTCTAATGTAGAATACCAAATCTCTGCATTCTTGAAGGGGGAACTCATGAATGCTATTGATTTTTCATCCCTATCCTTCCTTTGGGCCAAAATTATAGCATCAGATTGCTAAGAGGAAAATGAATAAATGTGGAAGGGTAGGGTGTAATATTTCCTTGTGAACAACAAAGCCTCTACTATGGAGATTTTGATTTGGTTGAAGGAATATTTAGCTTCTTGAATCAATTCTATCTTAGCATCCTTCATCATTTCATTTAGGGGTTTCACAATATCTATGAAACTGATGATGAATCTTCATAAAAAGTTGATATTCTCGAAGGACCTAATTTATTTATTATTTTCAGGTATCTGCAACTTGAGAAGTGTCACAAATCTCTTAGGGTCTATAGATATTCATTTTTCCAAAATGATGTGAGCGAGGATTTTTCCTTTAGTGACCTTGCATATGCATTTCTTAGGGTTTAGGGAGGTATCAAATTTCTAGCATCTCTCAAGGACTTTTTCCAAGTGAACATGGCGGTCTTTCTTCTCTTAGGAAAAGACTTTCAAATCATCCATGTAGATGATTATACATTTTTTCACCAATTCCTTAAAGGTGGTGTTCATGGGTCTTTTAAAGGTTGCCCCAACATTTATGAGGTCGAAGGACATTCTTTTATATGCAAATTTCCCCCACTTAGTGGTGAAGGTTGTTTTCATCTAGTCTTCATATTTCACCATAACCTGGTTGTATCCAGATTATCCATCTAAGAATGACATCATTTGGGAGCCATTCATAATTTTCAAAACCTCTTCTAGTGAGGGTAGGGTGTGGTTGTCATTCTCAAATGCTTTATTTGGGTTTTAGAAATCTATGCATAGGTAGATTTTGCCATTTTTCTTTTGGATCATAACCATTTTGGCCACCAATGTAGTATGTCTAATGGGGAAGATGATCCTTGTGGCCAACAAATTTTGCACCTACTTAAAAATTATGGATTCAATTAGGGGGTTAACTAGTCACTTCTTTTGCTAAAAGGGATTAGCGACGTGCTTGAGGGCGATGGTGTGAGTCATGATGGAGGTATCATAAGTCTTAAGGTCCTTGTAATCCCAAGCTGTTACATCAATATGTTCTTTGAGAGTTTTGAAAATACTCTCTTTCTACTCCAGGGTGCACTATTTACCAATGTATATGCATTTGTCCTCACCCTCTTGGCCAATGTTAATCTTTTCACAGGGACCCCCATCAGATGTCGGGGGGGGGGGGGGGGGGGGGGGGGACCTTTTCCTTAACTTGGGGATCTGAATCAAAGATCCTTTCTAAGGCTACCATACCCTTAGGGATGGTATTGGTGGGGAGATTGACTATGCCATCTTTATTGTCTCCCATGTCATTATGTTGTTCTTCTTCTATTACTTGGGCTTTAAAGACTCCTAAATTATCAAAAAATCCTAGGATGTGTTTATTGTCCTCAAATGCCTATAAGTTGGTAACATTATTCAAGACAACTAGAATCAAGACAAGCTTCCCAGAGACTCTATGAAGTCTTCAACTTACCATTGGTTCTAGTGTGCTAATTACCACGACTAAAGAATCAGGTACATAATTGTATTTCCTAGGGATGAGTTCAATGTTAAAGGCATCAAAATATTTTGAGGCTCCACTCTCTATTCTGGTAGGTCGCGAGTCATTTTTTATGACATGTGTACAAGATCTTGACCTATTTGACTATGAGTTCCAAGTCGCCCAGGGTCTTGAGGCCAGTGACTCCTTTTATCAATGTGAGTAAGAGGCCCTACACTAGCACCTCATATTCTATAACTTTGTTGGTGAAGCTAAACTGCAAATGATAAGATGCAAGGAAAGATTTTCCTCTATTGTTTACCAATTTTGTTTCGGCCCCACTTCCTTATTTAGATCGTGACCTATCAAAATTATGGGTTTGTAGCTTATTTTTGGTGACATGGGTCTCCACTTCTAGCCCTTCTAGTTTAATATTTTCTAGATTAGGCTGGGGAGCCAGCTTTCTTTTATCTTGATGAGCACTTAAATTGAGCAGGGTGGTTGATGAAATTTATGTTGTTTTAGTTGGTGGGATTGGCCACACATCGGACTACCAAAATCTTAGTGTTCATCTCCATAAGGAGAGTAATATCTTTTAGGGAGGCATTAGTTTTGTTTTCCTCCACCTCAAAAGGGGGAGGGTGTAGTAGGTCTATAGCAGTGGCTAGACACACTTCACAAATGAGTTCAAAGTGTCTCAAACAATGCACACGACACCACTATGACAAGAGGATATCAAAGATTGAGACCTCAAGACTTATCATTTGTATGTTGTAGGTTAGTTGTAAGACTATATCCTAGACTCAATAATCCTCTACATTATCTTTTGGGGCTGGGGTGTCTCCTTTGACAACTTCAAATGTTAGAATTTTTAGGACTTTGTAAAGCCTAGGATTGATTTACACATAGGACACTTCATTCACCTGGTCATAATCTGTGATGGTTTGTTTCATGTTGGGTTCACTTTCTACCTTGATTTGGTTAGCTTCTCCCCTCCATGACAACTATAGGTGAGAGAATTCACTTGATATATACCCATTCAAAGACTTAGACCAATTTATACTAAAGAGCATAACATAGGTCTCCGAGATATTTGCTATCTAGATATCGATGAAGCTAAAAACATGGGGCTTGGAGGTAAGCTGGATTTTGACATTCTTGAGCTCTCTGACCATATTAACCTGGGTTTTATCTAGTTGTATTACTGCACCATTGGTCCTATTGGGGGCCATGCCAAGTTTTTGGAAAATAGATAGGGGCATGACATTCCCTAAGGCTCTGGAATCCACCTAGTAATTATGCAATTTTTTCCTGAAAATCCTCAAGCTAAGAAGGAATGGGGGATCCTTTGTGATTCTATGGTAAATAGTTTAATTGATGTCATAAAAGGTTTTTATTTTGGCCTCATTGACGTGGGGCTTCAATTTATCAAGGGACTTGAGGAGAGCTTTCTGCTGTTTGGGATAACTTCATAGAACTTCCATGAGAGACATGGTGGTGTTGGTATCCTCCATGACCTTAGTAACATTGTATCTCCCTCTAGAGATCCATGAGGTTTTTCCGCTATCAGATCTAGAAGTGTAATATGAGAGTCTTTTGGGGGGAGGAGGATTTTTGCTAGCATTAAGGTTTGGGGAGATCAAGGTATCCTTCAAAGGCATCGTATTGGTAAAGGGTCCCTTGTTTTGGCTTCATAAGTTGTAGGGAACCCTTGTAGATTGAAAGGATTGTGCCTCTCACTCGATGGGATCCTCTGGTCCATTCTCTTCCTCTAAAAGAAAGAAGAGTGTATCAAATGATAATGTATGGCTAATATTTTATGGCTAGCTAGAGGAAGGCTTCTTAGTGGAAGGTTTCCCATCAGCTTGGGTAGTCTTAATGATATTTTTCCATTTGGGAACAATTCACCTTGGACTGAGCTAATGTGTCATGCAATTGACATTAGTTGGTGAGAGGGTTGACATCTTCTAGATTGACAATATGAGTCTGGTTAGGGCCTACCCGAGTATCTTGATGGTTGTGGTTTACCCCCTTCTTATGGGGTCGGTATTCCACTGCTAGTTAAACGGGTGTTGATTGTTGTTATACCTTTGTCCAAAGCTCTAGTAATTCTACTATCCCTAATAATTATTCTATTGTTACAAGGGACTAGATTTTTTGTTACTCACATGGCTCAGCCTAATCTAATTTAGTTATGATGTGACCTAGGTTAGTATCTTCTTCAAGGCATCCATTTTTGTGGTCAAATGAGTCATTTGGTTAGAGAGGGGTGGAAATGCCACTTGGTTATCCATGGCGACATGGGATGTGCTAGGTTGTGGTCCAGTTGGACCCATAGGTTAAAATAAAGAACCCCCTTGGGGCCTATGGGGCAGTTGGGTGCTACTAATGCCAAGAGAGTTTTGTCATGGGGATGACTTGGGCCACTAGGTATGGTACCTAAAAGGCCCCACATTCATTCTTGGGGAACCTATCACAGTATTGGGGTTGAACTCACCATGTGGTGGGATGCACTAAGATGAAGGTTCAAAGGTAGGTTATTCTATAAACCTATGGTAGTTTGATTCAACTCTTGATTCATCCAAAGGTTCAGGGCCTACACCATGGTGAGAGTATCTATATCTCTCTCTCTTGGGAGGTACATTAGATAGGGTAAAAGCACAAAGTTGTGTTACGTTTTAGGCTAACTTATCAACACAACTAAATTTGAGTATTTCTAACTAAAATTATTTTTTGTCAAACATATGGTCTAGCTAGATTCATTCGAGCTAAGTTAGATAAGTGCTTCAACTTTTCCAATTGGAAATATCTATTAAATGCATGTTTTATACCAATTACTAAGGAAATAAAATTATTTCAGAAAAAGCGATGTTTCAATAACTCCTACTCTTTTTAATGATATTTTTTTACAAATATAAAAATACCCTTTTTTAGAGCACAGAGTCAAGATTATCATCATATAATTTTTATACTATTTTAATTAGATCTAATATATTATAATTTCAAAATACTGCAAGTAGGTATTTTAACATTCAAGAACAAGCTGCTTAAAAAATAGAAAAAAATAGTAAAGCTTATCAAAAATATTGAAATTTTATATTTAACACTAGAGGAGAGAGGTCTCTTCAAGTATGAGTAATTTTTTTAATGAATGGTGTAGATTTAATAAGGGAAATTTGGTGGGAGATGAAAATTGTCGATTTTAGGTATGTTTGACTTTGATTAGTTATAACAGAGAAAATATACATTGAAAAATATTTTTTCTTCTTTTCTGTACTAGCTATACATTTGATCTATAACATATTTTGAAATCAATGGAAAAAAAGATTATTTGCATATACTTTTTTGGTGGGAACAAGACCCTCGTTTTTCAACATTTTTTAGCAAGTAAAAAATGGACTTAAAAAATAAATGAAAACTGTGAATTCTTGTTCAAATTTTTTTAAAAAATTATAGGCATAAACTTCATCCACTTTTACAAATTTCATTAGTTTACATCATCTCCAAATTCTAAACATAAATGCCATTTTTATGTCGTTAAAGTTAAAAAGTTTGTGTTGTTGACCTTTTCCTTTATAAAAGTGTGACATAGCTAAAATCATAGTATTGGGGTTGAACTCACCATGTGGTGGGATGCACTAAGATGAAGGTTCAAAGGTAGGTTGTTTTATATACCTCTGGTAGTTTGATTCAACTCTTGATTCATCTAAAGGTTCAGGGCCTACACCCTGGTGAGAGTCTCTCTCTTTCTCTCTCTCTTGGGAGGTAATAAACATAAAAGCCTAGGGTATATGGCATTACGATATGTTTATATGGCCACAACCTTAGCCATGGTGAAGGGGGAATCTAGTCTCTTATATTCCCTTTGGGATTTATTGTTGAATATAATCAAAGGATCGTTGATCTCCTTTTGTAGGGAGGAAAACTGATGGTATAAGGTGGTAGGGTCAATGCAGAACCAAAAATAAATGAGGAAAGAAGTCTTCATCTCCTACTAATTATGGATTGAGTCGGCAGGGAGATTGAGGTACCAATTAATCTCATTTTCCCCCAAAGAATATGATAAAAGTCTATAGACTATATCCTTGTGGAAAATTTGGTGGTGCACCATCAAGTACTTGAAGGATTTTACAATCCAAGGGCTGATATATTTGTATATTAGGAAAATATTCTCCTGATTCTAAGGTAATTCATGCGTTCCACCTTGGATGGTCCCTAATGGGGAATGATTCTGGTTGAAGTAAGCCATTATAGGGAGAACAACAATAGACTATGTTTTAGATATGATATATGACGCATTTAGGGAATAAGTTGTTGGAATAACTGTGTGAGACAGTCTAGGGACTTGGGGCCCTGGTTTTGGATCAAAGGTAGAATCTCCTTTCCTAGCAATCCTCTTAGGTTAGACATAAGGTCCTATCTCTACTAACTCTCCTTGGTTAGGGGTCCACCTAATGATTCTCTAAAATCTAATTGAGGAAAAGTACCCCAAACACTAAAGGTCATGACTTAAGAACTCACTCGCAAGGGACTCAATGGTTTGCACGTTGGATCCTGTAGGCCCTCCAAGAACCAACTTCTATTGTAAAGTATATTGTGCACAGGCCAACAAAATTTGAGATGTGTTAGTGTGTATGCCTCACAAATCTACTTGAAAGAGGAAGGGGAATTGGGGTTCTTATCCTCCTAAGCACCAAGGTATCAAGTCACAATAGTGTTACATTAAATTATTTAGAGATAGAGTTATTTGTTCAAGGGGCCTATTGGTTGTTATGAATACTTCATGATTGATATCCTTGTGAATGGACATTAGTCAAGATAAAAACAAGAAACAAAAGATAGGACCTTGTTAGTAAAAAATCTAGCTATACTCATCATTCATTTCAATCCATCAAACTTCACTCTAGATAGTATAGTAAAATCTATAACATACATGATCATCAATCAGTATATGATAGGGATGCCAAATCCATTTCATACTAGAAACAAAAACAACACTTTAACATAGAACAAGGGCATTCTAGAGTAAAGGACAATATAAAATGAAAGTGATACAGATTTTACCCAAAACTAAAGTAGTACTCCAAGCTAGCAAGACTAATTGGTTTTCTTTACTTTGATTAAAGATAGTAAAACTCCAACCATCATTGGTTCAGATACACTTCTCCAGGGGAGCACAAGATCATACTAAAGTAAGAGAAATGAGTTATAAAAGCTAAACTAGTCTATTATTTATGGTGCCTAAAAATCATCAACTTTGTGGATCATTGAAATGGTCCAAAATGTTACATTTATAGGGTACCACCCTTGCACAATCAACTATATTCATTTACAATTATTTTCAAATTCATACAACTATTTACAAGTCTTCAGAGAAAGAAAGGAGAAGAAATCAAAAGACGAAGAAGACTATAATTGTGGATCTAAATATTGAGGGAATGTACTTTTGGTGTAAAATTCCTATGTCATACTCTACACCCTCTGATCCTAGAATCTGGCTCATAAATATCGGATCAGAAGTCTGTCCTCTCTCCATCTACCTATACTCAACCTTCAATGTAGGAACAATGTTGAACCCTCGAGGTAAGTAAGACTTGTGGAGCATCCATTATGCATGTCAAATTATTCTGATTATTGTACATGTACCTTTAACAATAACACTAGTTTTACTAGAAGGGCATGAATGTGGGTGACCAAATGTCAACACAGGTAGGTGAGTCCTAATGATGACACCTAAATAAATAAAATAATAAGGAAGAATGTTAGAACATTGTACAATGCAAGGATATGGAATTCCAAAATCCTACATGAATGAAAGAATAAATGATGGAGGAACTGGGGGTCGCGGGGGTCAATCAACCCAAAGCGACTACTTTTTACACCTCAAACCTCTCAATCCACTCAATTATTGACTCCTCTTAGGTTTTTTGACCCACTAGAATCATAATTTGGCCTCTTTCAAATCCACATCCACCTTGTCTAAGTGCATCTGCATATTTATAAAGGTATCCCAGACCTCATGCATTTCTATGATTAACTTTGTACACTCATCCATAACTTTCTTGTCAAAATTTTGGGAAGGACCATATTTCTCCTCCATCCACTCCTCAAAATGATCCATCAAAGAATAAAAAATGGTAAATTATCCTATGTTGTTTGGGTGGGAACCTATGGTCTCCTATCTATACTACATAAACCACATAGCATACTTCTATATCAATGATGGAAAATGGGTGACATATCTCTTTCTGCACCCAAAACACAATCCTAAAACTTAAATTTTGGAGACTAACATATAAAAAACCTACATCCTCATTTATGAGATTGTCATATGCTACTAACTCATCTTCACCCAAGGAGAGGATAATCTGTAGGTTCCTCATTTGCTACTCATGCCGGTGATGTATATATCCCGGATACTTACTACCTACTAGACCTATTGCCAAGTTTTTATTTCTTCAAAATAATAGTTGATGGACTCAGAGATGAGCCCTAGACCTTATCAACTTTCTTAGAGATCCATTGGTCTATGATTTGGGCTTTACTCTTTATTGTTTGTAATAAATCCATCTCTTCCCATGGGACAAATGTTGGGGTGGATGCTTTAGGGGATGTAGAGGAAATAAGAGATGCTAACTCCTAGAAAAATTCCTCCCATTGGGCCAATTGGTCCTTCAATCCTTTCTTTGACTGATACTCTTTCTCAATCCTCACACACATAATGACTACCACATCATAGAGGTCTTCAAACTCGCCCGACTTGGTTTTCTTTCCTAACTTGATCTAGGTAGTTTAATAATCTGCAGGGGTGACATTTGACTGGTCCATATCTAGAGGTGCCATAGCAACCTTAGCCACCATCTCTCCTTTTTCATTTCTTTGGGTGGGAAAAATGATTTTTACTTTCTTAGCCTTCCTCTGAGGGTCACAACTAGCCATGCTATCCTAGAGGGATACCTTTTGATAATCTAGGGGTTACTTTCTTTTAAATCCCAAATCCAAACATTATGGTGGGACTAATACATTAAGTTCTACAACTATGGCATCCCATGAGGTATACATCATTCCTCTTGTGATATCCTTATCTCCAAGAGGAGGGTTCTTGGGGGTGTCTATTTTTTGTTGTTGTGGAGTATGGTTTTCGGGTTACGACCGATCCCAAAGGTTTGACTTTTGCTTGACCATTGGTTGGGCTCTCCATATCATGTTTTCCCTACTCTTCTTTCTTTTTATGGAGATCTTCTTCTTTGGCGATCTCATCTCACGTTCTCTTTTTTGCTGCAATGTGAGCATCCTCTTGTTGTTTCTTTTCCTCTTCCTATTTTTGAAGGGATTCTTCTTGCTCAAACTTTTTCTTTTTCTACTCTTCGAAGAACAAATTCTTAGCCTCTTCTCTCTTTTGTTCCTTGACCTTCTAGATGGCGTCATTTTCTCTAAGCTGTTGGGCCTCTTTCTCCTGAGCCTCCTGCTCTTTTTTGGCATGCTCCTCTTCCTAATGTTATTGTTTTGCTTCTTATTCTTCCTCGAAGAGGGTGACCTATTCTTCTAGAGTGAGAATCATGCTCACATCTTTAGACTTCGAAGGGTCGAGGTCTGTGCACCCCTAGGAATCTTAGAAATATGGATAGTCAATAGATGCAACCTATTGTGATAAAGGAGTTGAGGTTTTTGAAGAAGGAAACTATGATGGAGAGCTTGAAATAATTGTATTTCTTCTTTTTGGAGGTAGTTGGGAACTTGAGACATTTATTCATTAACATTTATGGGGGAATTCATCATCAGACATGGTATCCTCACTATCCTCATCAACACTCAATGGTATTATGGGGCCCCAAAAAGATGAACCTTTACTAGCTAGGGTGGTCATTGTAGACCAAACTAATTGAAACCTAGTCTTCAGATGGGCACATGTTGATTACTACTCTTGGTAGGGAAATGACTGTCATGGGCTTGACATAGAGGCTTCTAGTTACCCCTTTCTCTATGATGAAGAAAAGCTTCCTTGATTGATGTATTCTTCTTCCTAGCTTCTGCATGAATTATGATTTGGAGGCACATGCTAGGGGGTCTGCCTTCCTAGAGGATTTTCCTCCTTTATGAACTAGTTCCTTCCTCCTTTCATACTTCTTTATAGGAAGGTTTCTTCGCATCTTCGAGTTAGAGCCTCTAGGGAGGTGGAGGTCAAAGACCTCATGGCTACGAGTAATTATATGTATGGTAAGAGTTTGTATATCTAGTTCCTTGAGATCATCCCACCTAATTTAGGGGAGACATTTCTTATATATCTGATCGACCTCATAGGTTGAATCTACAATCTCTTATTTATCCTCAAGATCCTCCAAAAATTTTTGGAGTTTGAAATATCTCATCTATGGGCTAGTCATCCTGTAAAATTAACATCACTGCTGATCAAAATCATCCTGTAAATCCACACAAAAAATATTCAGTGTCTAACCTATTACATGGTATATGTTGGGCAATATTTTCTTTATTGTCTTCTTAGGATCATAGGAATCCTACTCAAAATTGACTCGTTGAGACTCAATATTTTTAGCTGCAAAACGGTCTCTTTTGTTGTAGTGATGGAGCTCTTGTAGTTATAGAGGGTGAAGGAAAATCTAACACTAAGATTATTTTGTCTAAATTAGTGATTGCACTTGCAATATCTATCTACAAAATTGTAATAGTACAAATCTATCTATACAACGTCAGGGAAGTAGGAAGGGTTTCCCTATTAAACATGCTATCCTCAAGTATGTACATGTGAGGAATTCCATGAACCAACACCCCCACTTATTTACAAGGGCCATTTCCTTTATAGAGAGCTTTAATTTTATTTTCCAAGTCAACCTATAAATCTTGTAAAAAACAAATGCATCATTCAAAATAATTTGTGTTTAGTCAAAGAACACAGTCTTGCTGCATATGCTAGCTATGAAAAAAAAAACATCCAAGTAGTATTTCACATTTGATTTCTCAAAAATGTGTTAGAGAATTAAAATGATGGTCTGGATGGGTAGAATGAAGTCAGAACATGGGATCTAGTCAGACATCTTGGTTCTTTCCTTCCACAGATGAATGAGCCACTTCATGTTCAAAAACTTTTTGTAGGTTGCTTCCTTCTTGCATACTCAATTAGTGATCCCATTTTGTCAATAACCATGGGTTTCTCCCAATATGAGAGATGGAGGATGGATCTAACTTCATTTGGAGTGAAATTGACAACATCCTTGCCCTATTTGGTCATGTAATTTTATGTTGCTTCAGTGTAGTAGTTGGCAACTGTGAGGACCAGATCCGAGCACTAGAAAGCTTGGGTGAAGGAAGCTATGTGCAAGATCCTAGAGTTGTGCGGATGTAGGTAGATTTTAGATCCTATGGGAAGATCTTACAAGTTGGCTTCAATGGTTCTCACCCTAGAAGCCTCGTTCTCAGTGAAAAATTTGATAGCTTTCAAATCGACATCCCCGATATCAATATTTGTAATGTTTTAAACTTTACTTTCCAGTTGGGAAAACTTTAACTATGTGATATACATGTATCTTATTGTGGTTGGAGTATTATTAATCTACTACTCTGCCTTAGTCTTTTTGCTAAGGGAAACCAATGGTACCAAGTCTAGGTTCATATTAGATGCTTGGGATGAGGGTGCCATTGTTTTAACCTGTATCCTACAAAAAAGAAATGGAAACATTATTCAATACCTTATAAAAAAATATTACTATATACTAATACTCTAGGGACTAGGGTTTGGACATCCTAAGATTAGTTTCCTTTAAGCATGGGGGATGGCCAGGAAGGGGGATGGCTAGGAATCCTTAAGATGTGAAGTTCAAAGACACTCCTTGATTAAGACTTTGGACTACGGGAGGGAAGGACTAGGAAAATAGGACCATGGATCTAGGAAGGCTATTCTTTGGGTGGAATAAGGTAGGTTTCATGAGTTACAATAGATATAATAAATATATATTAAACACACATGATTTTCTCAAAATATATATCTCGTTTCAAATTTAGTATACAAATCCTTATTTTTATGTCATAGAGACAATAGTATAAATTGATGTTATAAATAAACCAATATGATAAATGTTATGATATAATATATCAATTAAATAAATCAATTTATTAATAAATATAAAATGTTAGTAATATTTGATATTACGAATAAAATAAATATGATTTAAAGTTAATAATATCCCATAATAAATAAAGTTTAAAAGATATTGACAAATAATCAAATAATTAATTTCTTATTTAATTTTATGCAATAATATTAATCAATATTATAAATAAATAAAAAATGGCCCTATAAGTGGGAGCCCCTATGACAAGACACTGAGGCTTCCTAACAATGGGTGGCTTTTGATTGATGTCCTTGCGTGCTATTTGTGGTGTTTGATCCCCCTTTTGTTTCCTTTGTTTTTTTTTGTTTTTTTTTGTTGTGTTTTGTGTTTCTCCCTTTTTTTCTTCACATGTGTGAGCCTTCAATTTTTATTTAATGTGCCTTTACGACTCGAATCTCTGAGATTTCTTTCAGAGATCTTCCTGACGATAGTACATGACATCTTCTAATGGACGTTTGGAGAATAGTAATGGGGATGCAAGTATTAATGTTGTGGGAAAAGAAAAAGATAAATGTATTTCAAATGAACTAGAATCATCAAAGCCATCCCACAAGTTTGTTGTTATAGAACAATCTATTCCAGTGTGCCCCTCTTCTGTGTGCTTCAATGGAGAATTTTGTAGGTGACCAGGGGTGGAACAAGATGGACTATTGGGAATCGAAGCTGGTGAAAATAGAGTGGGAATTGACAGCAACATCAAAACTACAAACTCTAGAGGAGCAGAGAAAGGTAGTGCTTCTTTGGTTGGTTTGAAAACCCTAACGCCCTCTCCTAACAAAGATATGATTAAATTCATTAGGTTTGAGCAATCATGTTTAATGAACATTGTTGTTTTCTATGTTTGCATGGACAATATGTTTCTACCTTCTAGAATTTTTTTGGATGATTTTATAAATAATGTATGTGGAAAAAAACTCAAAATATCTGTGAGATTTAGTAGAATGGTGCAAAAAGGTCTATTTGTTATTTTCTTTAAAGCACATAGTATGCAAGAGAGGTTTTTGAAAAAAGTTTCTAGAATATGGGACAAGCACTATTTAGGGCTTTTCCTTGGTCACCGAAAGGGGACTATGAGAAATTTATTGCATGATCCTCCCCTAACTCGGTTGAGATTAACGATTTGTATCCTGAATTATGGCCTTTTCTTTTCTAGATGTTTAAACTCCTGGTCTCGGTTCTTTACATTAAAGAATCCAAGGTTACATTGCCTCACCTCAATGCAAGACTCTTAATTTATTTAGAACCAGAAGTAGATTTTCTAGAAAAAATATCTTTGGAGATTGAATGGGACTCTTTCTCCTGAGAGTTAGCTCTTTTGAGAAACCTTGGGGCTTGCTTCCATTGCAAATTAAAGGGACATACAAGAAAAGATTGTCCATCTTTGAAAAATATTCAAAAATCTTGTAATGTGACCTATACCAATAATAATGGGGACAACCCTAATTTGAACTTGAAAGAGAACTTTGGTAAAACCAAAGATTTAAATTCTTCCATGGGGGTTGAACAAATTACTAATAATATAAATATTAGTTTGGATGGTAATTGTTATAAATCTGACAAAGTGAATGATACATTTGTTACTTTGGTTAATCCTCTTTTTGAGGAAGATTTTGAGGTTGTTCCTGCATTGGATCATTGTAACCCTCTGACCCAATCCCTAAATGGTTGTCAACCACAGTGTCCATCTGTTAACAATAATGATAAAATAGAGCCTATCACAAGGAAAAATGCACAACATTTAGCTCTCGAATCCATTAATGCAAGAGAAGATACTAAGAAGGGAGATAAACAATAGCCAAAAGGAAGTAATGATTCCCCAAATGAGACTATGATTGTCAATTAGATAACATAAGGTTATAAGAATATTGTTCCCTTTAACTCAACAGATAATGTTATTATTTCTAAGGAGGAATCCTTCACTGAAGTACTTATCAATAATGCCAAGAAAAAATAAAAACATCATAAAGGAAATCTTTATCTAACTCAAATGAAAATGGAAGCAAACAAAAGAAAATTGATACGCCTGATTGTTTTCATAGGCTTTGCAAGAACCCTATTCCCTCTCCAAAATAATTGATAATAATGAATATTCATAGTTGAAATGTGAGAGGTCTTGATATGACCAATATAAAATATGTTGTAGAGAAATGGTGTAGCTCTTTACCTACTAAAGATATCATATGTCTACAAGAAATTGAGGTGGTGGGTCATCATGCTTTTAATACCTTAAAATTCTCATGGGATCAAGCTCAATGTTTTTTTAGAAACCATGATAAAGTCAAAGGAGGGAGGGGAGCATCCTCATAGGTCCCCAATGGGATGTGAATATTTATGCCAATGGTGTCTAACCTTGCCAAAGGGCACAATGGGTCTCTTTTAAAATTAAGGATCAGACAGTGGGGGTATGTAATAAATATGCAAGCAATGACTACATGGAAAAAAAATTCATTTGGGATTGGTTATTCTCCAATCTCCCAAGTTCTTAGTGGATATTTTTTGGAGAGTTTAGTATGTGGAGAATAAGGAAGATAAGTGTGGAGGGATAATGCATTATTGTAAAGGGAATGAGAAATACTTTTGGGCCAAATTCAAAAGAAGATTCAATCTTGTGGACCCGATGGAGAGAAAGAGGAAAATACTAAATGATATTTGGTTCACATGGTGTAACAATCAACCTAAAGAGTTTACTACAGATTAGATATAATATATTTTGATGCCTCATCTTTCTATTTCACCCCTCACAATGGACAACCTCCTATCAAGGTCTATGTTGCTAGTGTTTCTGATCATTCTCCTATCTCTACTATCATATCTTTTGGAAATGAGTGCAACTCCCCTATTAGGAAAAAAAAAAGTAGCAACCTTTTTAAACTCAATGTTTCCCTTTTGCAAGATGAAGACTTTGTGGGTGCTATTAGGATGGCCACCTAAATTTATAAATTTGTTAGTTCTGGAAGAGATGTTAGAGAACAATGGGATATACTCACAGATGTTTAGAGGGATTTGTTTCAAATTATTGGTAAAAAGAAAGCTACTAACACTTCATGAGAAGAATCATTCCTTCAAACCAAACTCAATGAGATTGAAATAAATTTTCAAGATAAAGGATTTGAAAAAAACTTGGAAGAATAAATGACAATCACTAAAATAGATCTCACGATGGTTCAAAATCACAAAATTTAGAGGCAAAAAATTAGAGAAAAAATGATTTGGCTCAAGGAAGGTGATAAAGGAACACAATATTTCTTCAATCTTATCAAGGAAAAGCAGAGAAGAGAACTAATTGAATAAATTGAAGTTGAAAATAGATTAACAAATGATAGTGATGAAATAGGGGAAGCTTTCTATAAGTTCTATATAAACTTATTCTCTTCAGAGCATGGGACTATCAATCAAAAGGCCTTGGACAAATGTTTGTCTAATCCCTAAGAAATTTTAAAAGGAGGTTGCTAAAGCTCTATCCCAAAATATTAAAATTGAAGAAATATAAGATGTTATTAAAGCTATGGCCAATGGGAAATCCCTAGGGTTAGATGGTCTTCCTGTGGAATTGTATAAGAAAAACATTTTATGGACTAGTAGTGAACTGTTAGCTTTGTGTGAGGATGCATTTGAAAAAGGGTCTCTTGGTGAGAATATCAACATAGGTGTTATAAAATTATTGCCTAAGAGTGGAGACAAATCTCAAGTTAAGAATTGGAGGCCTATTAACCTCCTTAATCTCTCATACAAGATCATAGAAAAAAATATTGCCAGGAGGATTATTGGTATGTTGAATAAAATTATATATGTTACAAAGACATGATTCATCAAGGGAAGATATTGTAATCGGGTAAGAGGAGATTAATAGAAACCTGCAATAACATATAAAATCTCAACCACAAAGAAATTGTTAGAGCAATTAGTATTTCCAACATTCAAGAGAGGATGTAAGACAAACAATAAGCATAATCAATCAAACATTATGAAATCAATCCAAAACATGAATATGCAAACTATAAAACCCTTCCTTGGTGTTCTCCTTCTCATGCAATGTGGGTTCTCAATTTTTAGCTCAAGATCGTGCCAACATAAGAATTCAAAGCAATTGTGGTTACCAAAATCAAAGGTTTGACTCTCTATTTATAAGATTTTAGGGGTTTCAACCAATAATGCATGATTGAAGGGTTGATTAATGACTATGATTGAGGAGTTGAACTCAGAGTGAGTGAGAGTTCAACTTAGTTGATTTCTTGGTTTAACATGATTGATTGATTTGTCAGCAAATAGATTAGAGAGATGAATTGAATGGATTGATGAGTTAATTGATTGCATGGATGAGTTATTTAATCACATGGAAGAGTTAATCGATTGCATGGATTAGAAGATTGAATTGATGGAAGACTTAACTGATTGTTGAGGGAGGAATCAACAATGTGGATTGAATAGTTAGGAGAGGGAATTGTGAAGTGAAGAGTTGTGATTGAAAACTTAACTCAAAGTGAGTGTGAGTTAGGATTTAGGGGGATAATTATGCTTGAAATAAATAAAATATTATGGAGATATTTTATAAATAAATAATTACTTATTTATTTATAAGAGGAATTGTTAGTTGTAATTAAATAAATATCATTTATTTAATCATGAGGTAGAATATGATTTAATTATTACCGAAATGCAATAATTAGGAGGGAACATTAATTAAATTTGGTTGTTTAATTAATTATAATAAGGTAGGGTATAATTAAATAATGTTATTTATTTAATTATATTATGGATGAATAGATGATGAAATATTGATTAGAGGTTCAATAATTAAATTAATTAATTAAAATTACTTAATTATGGAATTAGGGAGCAATGATTATTTTGATCTTAGAATATGGTAGAATGACACATATGATTTAAAAAATAAAGATTATTTAACAATTTAGGAGGAATGTTAGTAATGTCACCATGTTAGAGCAATAGGTCATTTTTAGACGTCTACATTTTGCCCCTCTTTGATATAATTCTTTTTAGGCATTGTTTCAAAGAATAATAAAAATTATGCCCCGATATACCCCAACGAGAACAATGTGATGGTGAGGTAAATGATGCCCCCCTCAAGAGATTGTTTATGAAATAAAGGCATGAATGATCTCTTGAAATAAGATGATGGTATCTATGATGTTTATGAGATGCAAACAAATGTTCTAATATGCTTCTATGTTATGTGATGGATGTATGCATTTTCTATATGATGTGATACCATGCTGGTATACTATGTACGTATATGATGGATGAATGTATTTTGATTTCTATTTATGATGCTTGATTATGCTATATGTAATAACATGCTTATGCAAGACGTAAATTTCTTTCCATTCCCCTAGTTAATTAATTTAATTAATTAACTATAGTCGAATTAATTATCTAAATAGAAACCCATAGTCTGATAATTAATTAAATCCCCTTCTTTTATTGATTTAAATAAATACATTTATCTATTTAAATTAGCTCATAATTTCCTCCCACTTGGAATTAAATAATATGTTTAATTCATTAAAAGGACATGACTCCTATCTTTAACCCCTAATCTAACCTATTCCAACCACCTAACTCCTAGTTCCAACTCAACCCAACCCATTCACACCTACTAATCCTTCTTAATTATCTAATGACCCATGATTAGCTAATCTAACCCTCCACTCATTTTCTTGCCTCCTATCACGTCCTCCTAATTCTCCCACTTGCCCTCTAATCCAAGCTGCCTAATCACACACTAAACATTTGCACAATCATAATCAATGGATTTATAAATCCTAACCCAACACAAGTCAACCCTCATGTCACATCCTCACATTCTCCAACCTCCAAACCTCATGTCAACCTTAAATGCTCTTACATTCCTCTTACACAATCCACCCATCTCTTACACTTTTGTCCCCTCTCACATCTCTCAAAATGGTCACATTCTCCCATTCTTCCAAACTTCTCTCCTTGTGACACTTGTCACAATGAGAGGCATTTGAGAAAACACAATCCATGCTCTCTCTCTAAAATTCATCTCCACCCTTCCTTAGGTTTGAATCTTGACCGTC
Organism: Chamaecyparis obtusa; assembly: GCA_027943335.1. NCBI lineage: Eukaryota > Viridiplantae > Streptophyta > Pinopsida > Cupressales > Cupressaceae > Chamaecyparis > Chamaecyparis obtusa. Next base: position 267,849 of record BSBK01006239.1, read on the forward strand.
CATTTCATCCTCCCTTTGCCTATAAATTGAACCCTTCACCTCTTTATTTTCATCCACCATCAATACATTTTTATAATGCCATTTTGTCTTTAAATCCATAAGTTAAATAACCTCATAATGCCAAAATCCTCCCAAATCATTGAAGCTTGAGCAAGTTTATTGAGCACACATCCATCTTGGACAAATCCAACCACACTTGGAGCTATTGGGAGTTTCAAGGTTTGCATGATCCTTTGATGTTTGGTTTCATTTGTAGGTTTTTTCATTAGTATTTATCTAGTTTATTTTGTTGAATTATTTCATTGTTTAGTATTCCTTAACACTACATTTTAGGTGATACATTTTGGCGTGCCCGATGGGACCCACTTCAAAGGTCATTTATTTCTATCTTCCATCTATTTCTATTCATAAAACTAACCACATACTAAGATGGATGGATCAAAACAAAATGTATCAGACAAACTCATCCATTCACAAGAACCATAGATAAATGAGTTACTTTACATCTTCTGTGGTCCATAATATAGTTTAAAATAATGAGGGAAAGAACAAAATGTATCAGACAAACTCATATCCATTCACAAGAACCATAGAGAAGCATGTAAAGTTAGTGTATTCTTCCAGGCATAACCCATGAGGGTATAGTCAAAGGATTTGATTGTAAAAATGCTTTTTTATGGTTCTTGTGAATGGATATGAGTTTGTCTAATACATTTTGTTCTTTCCCTCATTATTTTAAACTATACTATGGACCATAGAAGATGTAAAGTAACTCATTTCTCTATGGTTCTTGTGAATGGATATGAGTTTTTCTGATACATTTTGTTCTAATCCATCCTACTCATTTATACCCAGAGTGGAGGATCATACCAATCCAATATTGCAACAATCCAAGTGACTGTGACCCCTGCTCATTGTTCAGGGACAGTTAACACAAAAACGGAGGGTTTACATCTTCTATGGTCCATAGTATAGTTTAAAATAATGAGGGAAAGAACAAAATGTATCAGACAAACTCATATCCATTCACAAGAACCATAGAGAAGCATTTTTACCATCAAATCCTCTAACTGTACCCTCACGGGTTATGCCTGGCAGAATACACTAACTTTACATTTTTATTGCTTCAAAGTGGATTACATTGATCTTCATGATCTGGGATCAATTATCTACCCTGTCTTCACTCTCTCCCCTTCAAATCACATCCTTATCTCTATTAAATAAGCTTCTCAAGGCTAGTATAACCCTTGCTAACCGTAACAATCAATTATAGGACTGTTGATAGATAGTTATTTGCTTATGTTTGTTGTCTAGTTGACAAGAAGTTGTCAACTTCAACAACATTCCACCTCTTAGGCATTTATAACATTGCCTTGAACCTTTTAGATTAAAATACATACAACATACTTCTTCTTAATGTTCCTCTAACAATCCGTTGTCATCTTTCTTTGTTTTGAATGAATGACTACACATATGTTCCAAATGCCCTCTACAATATATTAAAAACTACCAATGAAATGTATATGCAAAAATAAAACTTAATGATACAATATTATATAATGCCTTCTCTTTTTATTTATTACAATGTGTTTAAAGGTTATGCATTAAATCACTACATAGGAAAGAGAAAACCACTTCTAAAGTATATCTAGGATTGTGCCACAAATATATTGCTCTACATCTTGTATATTGCCTCTGTCACTGAGGTTTCAATGGCCAACAATAGTGGAAAAGCTAAGAAGATTTCTTCTTTCTTTTGTTTTTGCACATTCGGTAGGGTTAAACTGAAGCAATTGAATCCCCAAGCCATTGTTATCAAGGCTCTCTATCTTCTAGTTAACTCTCTTAGAGAAGGAAAATGCTTCTTACAACCATCTAGATCCTCCACTAATAATAACAGTGGAGCCCTAGAAATAAGAAAAAGAGCTTAGCGTAATAATAATATGGCAATGACAACAATTGTGGAAATGAGGAGGCAATTACTAATTGAAGTGTGCCAGCATTTCCATTCAACTGAGTGCTTGTACACTGAAGCTAGGTAGAGATATCGACAAAGTGGATATCGCCATATTAGATCATCATGATCCCAATATTTAAGCCATTTTCATCATTCACAGCCATAGAAATTGAACACAATTTTTTTCTAGAACAATCAACTTCATATCCATAGTATCTATTGTACCCATTGCAAAAATTTCACTTTCATAGAGAATTTTACATGTTCTAATACATATATTGGAAAATGGTAAAAATTTGATAGATCCATTATATGATGAGGGCATCATTTTACACGAAAGCATGGACAGTTTGCACCACCTAAACCATCAACACATATAGAGAAACTACAGTAATATTTGCCAACAAAAGTACAAGGCATTGGGCCAACGGTTCTATTCTAGTTCACTAGGTTCAACTTTTGTATTTCATTTCACCATCTTCCACTCCTATACCAACTAGATTAAATAGTAAATATTTTCACTTGGAAGGTAAGAGTATTTTTTAATTTAAATTTAATTTGAGACCTAGATAATTTAGTTAGTGTCCATGTGTATGTATTTTTCACTATTCTAATATTATATTACATAGAACCAAAATCTTTAATAATATCTTGATTATGATATTTGTAATTTGAAGATGTACATATGGCAGTTTTGGCACTAGTTAGATCGTTAATAGTGGATTGTTCTTCTCTTCCTTTGGACTGCCCCACATAAAATAAAAATATATTGTTATTAAGTTAGTGTAATGTGTATTGTACTAATACGATCAAATTCAAAACTCTTTTATGTTCTTTTGATTTTCAATAAACATAAAAATGACAAGTTGAATATAGACATAAATATTCATGAAACCACACCAAATAGAAGTTGAAACTTTCTAGAAATAATATAAAATTTTCCCATCATTTCTTGAGATAGATTTTATTATTTTATTATTATTAAATATATTTGATCACACACACACACACACACACACACACATGCATGTGTGTGTGATCTTAAAATAGAAGCACCCATGTTGTAGGTGTCTACTATGCATAATGTAGGCTATGACATCCATTGAATTTTGAATTCCAATCACTATAATATATTAATAGATTTGATAATATATTTTATTTATAAAAAAAAAACTAAATTTGTTGTCGATTTTTCGACCATAATAGCATGTAGTTTTGACGAGAATGCTATACTCTCGATGAATGTTTCGACCATCTGTCGTCTCTATTTCGACTAGCATTGTGTGATTATTTCGACAAACATTGGTCGAAGAAGATGAAAAATATGTCGACAACTCTTCCAGATTGAAGTGATTATTTTGACGTTGGTTCAGTCGATAATTTGATGATTATAAAGGTCACATTTACGAAAAACATATTATGTGTCGAATAATCGACGAAAAAAGTTTGACAACATTGATGGTCATTTGGTCGACCAATTTGCATCGAAAAATTGACTAATCCTCATAAAAAAACAAGCTAAAATTTACTAGTGCATGGATAGAACATCTACAATTTTATTAGTCTCCCTAATATAATCTCTATAGGAGGTTTCATCAAAGGTTATGAATATTTTAGTAGCCCTAACAAGTATATCATTCTTTAGGATATTTTGCAATGCCTTTATTGGTTGTAAGATATACACTTTTATTGGTCTCCTAAAATAATCTATGTTTTAGATTTCCCCAAATTTTGTTGAGATTCATTTTCCATAGTAGGTATGTTAGTCGGCTTCTAGTTTTGGATTACTTCATACTCATAATAAGCAACACCGAGTCATCTTCAACCAATAGATTCTTTATTCCATAGGTCATGAGAATTTTTTAAACTTTTGACCACATGTCCCACACTAGATGATGAAGTACCAAGAACATCTCATATAATACATCCAATCCCAACCAAACTAGGGTTTCCCCTACACGAACCATCTAGCTTTAACTTGAGCCATCTGTTACATGGAGGGAACCATCTTACTAAAGCTCTAAAATGCACGATTGCATAGAGCCCTTTATTGTGTATACCATATTTATATTATTAAGAGTCATCTACTATTAAATATTCTTCTTGAGTTCAATTGGTGAAACATATATTTGATAAACCAATAATATAATGGTCTTATGAATATGGATGTGATAGAAAAATAAGATAGTTTAATAAGTTTTGTGATGTTCATATTGTTCTAAAACCCTAATATTAAGAAAATGTTTAAGAATCCATATTGTAGGACATACAATACATTGGGAGATTATAGATGCACACTAAGTATACTTTATAGGTTGAAATGCATAAAATTTAACTTAGAAGGAATAAATTCTGACTCCAAACTACAACTAAATTAGGAAAAGGATCTAAAAGACCTATCTATTCAAATAGAGATATAAAATCAACCTTATAGGTGAGGGTATAACTTGGCGCTATGATCTAAATTCAATAGGAAATTCATTAAACAATACAAGGTATGTGAAAACCTGTAAGTATTGTGAAGAATATGGACAATAGAAAAACTCAAAGCAAGAGTTGTATGCATAAAAAGTCACCATTAATTTCTCCAAAATGATTTTTTAACACATATTTGGAATTCCAACAATCTTAGGATTCCAAGTAATTTAAAATTGAAGAGGCTTTAGAGAGAAAAAAATCAAATATTCAGAAAACTGCAAAATTGGGTATCACAAGTTGGCAGGATCATAACTTTATGCTTAGTGCTCAAAATTCAAGATAGTTTGCATCATTGGAAAGATATTGAAGAGATCTTATTTCAGCTCCTTAGAACCATGCCTTTGGTAGTCATTCTAAGGAACCTCTAACACTTTCGACCCCAAATTCTACTATGAAGACCTTCCAAAAAATTGATTAGTAAGATCAATTTAATACTAGGAAATTAGATTTTCATTTTTTTCCCATTTATGTTTGCACTGTGAGATCTTGATGGTTCTGGATCACCCTAGAATGGCATTGATCCATTATTAGACTATTTTGGGTATTTTTTTGTCATGCTCTAAATCTTCTCTATATGATTCCTGGTGATTCCTGACACATGCTAGATCTTCCTCTTATTTCTCTAGATCACACTATGAGCTCCTCATTTGATGATTTATGGGGTATGCCCATGCATTAATTGTAGAATACACTATTAGATATTGACAATCTATGTCACATTCTTGGAATTTTTTTAGCAACCTGGTAGTATCTACAAAAACATTGACAAACAACAAGCTTCAAAAATGTATATAGATTCAGGGATGATTGTTAGGTGTTTCACATGTTCAAGGATGAGTGTGATTAAATATGGTAGGTTTTTTGGTTGAGCTAATGTGTTTTATACTTTACAATCAAAAGGAAAATAATGATGATAAGAAAACTAGAAGACTTCTATGTTACTTATTTTTATATGAATTGGGTTATGGTCCTTTGAATTTAATCTTTCTATTAAATACACATCACACATAAGTGATCTACTATCTATGACCACATACTGCCTTAGAAAGTGACATCCTATGTCTTAAAAAATCATAGTCATCTTATGTTCTTAAAATTCTATTGTAGTATTTCTTAGTTAGCTACTTCATCTCCTTGTGTGATAGGGATGCTTCATGACTCTGCTTTGGCTTCTTCTTATGCCTCTTTCTACACTTGTTTCCATGACTAAGATGAAGGCAAAGACATAGGTAGACAACAAAGAAAAAGGCTCCTCATAATGAAAATTTGAGAAGCATGGGGAAAAAATGAGACGACTGTGAAAGAAGAGTTGATAAAAGTTAAGAATGTATATTGAAGTTAGGTGATGTCATGCCTAGCATACCTACAATTTTATTAGTCTCTCTAATATAATCTTTATAGGAGGTTTCTCCAAAGGTTGTGAATACATTATTAGCCCTAGCAACTGTTACGATAACTGATAGTAATGTTGAAGATTGATTATCTGATGGTGATGATGATGAAGACCAACCAAGATCATAAGAATACAAGAGAGTAGAAAGGTTAGATCATTTATTGTCTTGTCATTGATGTCAAAAAATTGATTTTTGGTTTATATTATGTTTCCATATCATTTGGTATATGATATAAGATGAATGAGTTAAGGAGAATAAGAAATGAGATGTTACGAAGTTGAAGAACTTAATTGGGTATGTGCGGGATCATGGTATACCAAACTATGGCCTTAAGTGTCAATGAAAAATTAGAAAATCAGGGTTAGTCATCTTGACGTAAAAAGTTGAACATCTTATGAACCTTATGTGAAAAAGTTGTAAGAATAGAGTTTGTAGGAAATTGAATGTAGTTTCTAAACTTCTAGCCCTTGTCTGAATTTTTTTTTATCTAATTGTTCAAAATTTTAGATTTCAATGTAGTAGTACGAAAATTTCAAGGAAAAGATAAAAAGTATGTGTATGTCTAACCACCTTAATCACAATCAAATGATGATATATTTTCCCAAGATTCTAGATATAAGTAGTAGACTCATTCACGGATGTGACACATATTTTTTTGTAATTGTTTGCCAAATAAATAATTAATTGTGAATTTTCTGCTAAAACTTTTTCAGAATAAAAAAACTCTCATGTCTGAACACCTTAACTAATTCTAAACTTTACAAAATTGAAATTTTTTTTTTCTTATAGTAGCTGAAACATAAAATGTGATGCATGTTTCAGATTTCAAAAAGGTTAAATAGTTTGAAAGTTATAGTTGTTTTTCATTCAGTATGTCAATTATGACTTTAAAGATAACTCAATTGAAAATAGGTAATAATTACTTACTAAACTCAAAATTTGATAGCAATTATATTGATGAAAAGCTAATAATGTCTTTAAAAAACCCTTTTTGTTTCATCAATTTCAGGTGAAAAAATAGTCGTCAGCTACATGGTCGAAGTCTCGACATCAAAAACAATCTCCTAAACATGCCTAAAGGGTTGACCATTCACGGTTAGTATTGTCGAAGCAAATACCAAGCCTAATCGGATATCCGATAAAATTCCAGATATCCAAAAATTTTGGATATCCGATAATATTCCAGATATCCAAAAATTTTGGATATCCGATAATATTGGATATCTGAAACTTCCCGCCTAATTCAAAAGTTCAATTACACTAGTTTTCTCAATTTGAAGTTTTATATTAAATTGTATTTTTTTTATGTTAATATTAATTGAATTAAGTATTTTTTTCAATTTTAAAATATATATTACAAATTATTTTTTAATATTAATATTAAATATTAATAGCATAGCATTAATATTATAATATAAATTTTTATATTAGTATGTATTATATTATTATTATTTATTTATGTATTGTATAATAGTATAATATTTTAACTTATTAAATATTAGAGAGAGAGAGAGAGAGAGAGAGAGAGAGTCTTGAAGTTGAGAATTGGCATTCGAAATCACACCCCGCATCCAAAACATTATTTGGAGGTGAGTCAAACAATATTATTCAAAAAAATTTGTGAGACACATCCAACATTGCAAATATCACAAAGAGCTTTTGAAGCCCTTAAGCCTTTTTTTTGTGTGCCTCTTAAGATTCGAAATACTTGTTACAAATATCATGTGGAGTTTTCAATGCACCATGAATTCTTACGATCCATTCATTCTACTTTGCATACTAGTGAAATGTTGGAAGAGTGTGGTGCAAGTGCTCTTCCAAAATCATCAAGAGACTTGCTAGATCATTTTTTATGTCCTAGAGATGATGGATGTTTCTTTTATAGAAAAGATTACTTAAATGACAAGTGCTCAGAGTGTGGTGGGCTAGTGAAGTTTGTTGAATGTTTTCATGAGGGCTGCGAACACAATTTTGGAAAGATAATTGTCCACAAAAAGGTATATTAAACCGTTAAATATACATTAAAAAGTAGAGGTGAAGGCTCTAAATGTGAGTTGGTTACGAAAGAATGCAATGTAGCTTATTTTATTTCAGATTTTAGGAAGAATCTTTTTTACAAGTATGCAAGGCATAGTCACAGGTCTCAGTGGTTGGATCAACAATTCAGGATGTGTAAGGACACTTTCCCAATTGGCACTATTATATCAGTTGTTGACTTTGCATAGAACTATACATTGCAGCCCCAAAATGAGTTGCAAGCTCAATATTACAATTCTATTCAAGTTGCTATTTTTGTGCACATAACATATAGACATTTCCCTAATAGTACAAAAGATGACCGGATGATAATCATATAGTACCATTTTTATATAAGCGATGATAGATCGCACTCATCTGAGTTTTTCCAACATTTCTTTGAGAATTATTTTGAGTGGGTGTGGGAAAATAATATTGCTATGGATAGACATCTCATTTGGTCAGATAACTGCACATGTCAATTCAAAAATGTGCGTATGTTTTATTGGTTATGTAGAATGCATGTAGAGAGAGGTGTGCCTCATATTTGGAGTTTTTTTGAGGCCAGTCATGGAAAGGGGGAGCATGATGGAGCAGGTGCATGCATAAAGAGAGCTCTAGTTAAGGAGCAAATGAGGATTTCAGGTGCAAAAATCATTGATGCTCGTTCTATTGTTGATTGGTGTACTTCAACATTGTCACAGGGGGGACTCTTGATCTAGCGATGTGCAAATTCTTTTGGTTGGTTGAGTTGGGAACAATAGGAGATAGGTTGGATTGTCAAACTGTGAAAGATTCTTGAAAAATACATTCATTTCGAAGCTCAAATGCTAGTACATGGACCATTTGGACACAAGAGTTGGCTTGTTATTGTCTGAGTTGTCTTCAGTGTGATTGGGATCAGTGTGAGTCAAGTGAGTGGGTTGATACATGGGTTCCACATTATCTTACTCCTTCATCTCTCACAGTCTCTGTCATAAATAATGACATGGATTTTTCACTTGACTATGACCATCTTTCAGATCTTCTACAACCAGGACATGTTTTTGCATTGGTTGCACCACAAGGGAATGATGAGAGATCAGATTATTGGTTAGCACGTTGTGTACAAGGAAAGTAGAAACTTGCACAACTGACGACGGATGATGATATGTTCACATATCCAACAGGGTCACATGTTATTGCGGGAACATGGTTGTACGCATATATGATTAGAAATAATGGCATTACTGCATTTGAAGACTATGAGAAGCACAAAACCATTCTCGTGTATTCACACCTTGTTATAGAAGTGAATGTTAAGTTGTTGAAACATCAAGAAAAACCAAAGACAAGAACTTTGGACTCTTAGTACTGTTGATCATGAAGCAATATTGAATACCCTCAAGCAGAGAGATGACCCTTCAAGCACACTTCAGTAGGTAAGTTCAACTCAAGTTGCAAGGTTTTCCATGTTTATTACGATTACGTTCAATAAATTAATTGTAGTTTTTTGCTTTATTTGTTTGAGCCAATAAAATTGGTTTTGTATGTGGATTGTAAATGCAGTTGGATACATATATGATAGATATAGAAGATCAAGGTGTGCATTTGATTAGCCCATCTTTTATGATGGTACACTTCACTATGCATTGTCTAGTCATGTTCTTTGGTTCATTTAGTTACTTATACATGTTCATAACCTTTTTCTCAACCTATATAAACTTCTTATATTCTCTATTAACTTTTCTTCTACCTTTTGAATGCAGCCCAATTGGAGGGAAAAGGACACTTATTTTTTATATATAGTTGTGTAATTTGCATATTTAGATGCCAAATTTTGTATATAAAAATAACAATCAAATGTAATGTGCATAGTTAGATGCCAAATTTTGTATATAAAAACAACAATTGAATGTAATGTGCATAGTTAGATGCCAAATTTTGTATATAAAAACAACAATAGAATGTAATGTGCATATTTAGATGCCATATTTGGTATATAAAAAATTTGATGCAAAATTTGAAATATAAAAGAGCCCATGGGGTTGATTTGCAAATATTAAGAGCCCACATCTGTATCATCTTAATGCCATGTAAAGTGCAAAAAATGTGTTTCCTTACTATGAATGTTGTATCCTTATATAATTTGTATCATCTTAATTTTGTATCCTTACATTTGTATTGTCTTAATTCCATGTACATTTGTATCGTCAAATGATGTAATAGTTGGAGTCATTGAGTCAAAACTGGTCAAATGTGTCCAAAGTAAAATGATGATTCCATGGGGTGAAGGGATAGTATTCAAGGGCTGCATCCTAGCACCAAATGGATTATGCCATTAGCTTCGGTTGGGTGGGTGAATGCTAGGGTCAACCCCATTTCAACCACTGAGTCACTAGAATGTTCTGGACCATGCTGGACCAAAGTGTCCCTAAGGTGCACTAAGCACGATTGGGCAGTGAACTTTGGGGGCTCGTATCTCAGACCTCGTGATAGGTATTAGTGATACATGAGATGCTACATGAATATGTTTCTGAGGCCTACAATAACCTCTCTCCATTTTGGGAGATTCAAATTTGTTTGAATTTGGCACTCTAGTCTCGCTTGATGCCAAAACTTGCTGTGAGGGTCAGTTGAAAGTTGCACCACTGGGTTTCTTCCAAACCATTCATCCTGGCACCAAATGGACTATTCCATTAGCTCCATTTGGGTGGGTAAATGCTAGGGACAACCCGGTTTCGACCACTGAGTCACTAGAACGTCCCGAACCATGCCGGACCAAAGTGTCCCCAAGGTGCACTAAGCACGATTGGGCAGTGAACTTTCAAGGCTCATATCTCAGACCCTGTGAGAGGTATCAGCAATCCATGAGATGCTACAGGACCATGTTTCTAAGGCCTACAATAACCTCTCTCCTTTCTGGGAGATTCAAATTTGTTTGAATTTGGCACGCCAGTCTCGCTTGATGCTAAAACTTGCAGTGAGGGTTAGTTGAAAGTTGCACTACTGTGTTTATTCCAAACCGTTCATCCTAGCACCAAATGGACTATGCCATTAGCTCTGGTTGGGTGGGTAAACACTAGGGACAACCCTGTTTTGACCACTGAGTCACTAGAACGTTCTGGACCATGCCAAACCAAAGTGTCCCCAAGGTACACTAAGCACGATTGGGCAGTGAAATTTGGAGGCTTGTATCTCAGACCCTGTGAGAGGTATCAGTGATCTGTGAGATGCTATAAGACCATGTTTCTAAGGCCTAGAATAACCTCTCTCCATTCTGGGAGATTTGAATTTGTTTGAATTCGGCACTCCAGTCTCGCTTGATGCCAAAACTTGTTGTGAGGGTTAGTTGAAAGTTGCACCACTAGGTTTCTTCCAAACCATTCATCCTGGCACCGAATATACTGCACCATTAGCTCTGATTAGGTGGGTAAATGCTATCGAAAACCCTATTTTGACCATGTCGGACCAAAGTGTCCCCAAGGTGCATAAAGCATGATTGGGCAGTGAACTTTCGAGGCTAGTATCTCAGACCTCATGAGAGGTATCAGTGATCTGTGAGATGCTACATGACCAATTTTTGAGGCCTATAATAACCTCTCTCTATTTTGGGAGATTCAATTTTTTTTGAATTTGGTACTCCAGTCTTGCTTGATGCCAAAACTTGTTGTGAGGGTCAGTTGAAAGTTGCACCACTAGGTTTCTTCCAAATTGTTCATCCCAGCACCGAATGGACTGCGCCATTGCATATGTTGGTGAGCATTTTGGTGTGTCAAGAGGAAAAGTAAGTGGTGCAGGAGCACCAAGGTCAAAGGCAGGAGCCATGGAGTGCCCCAGGGTCACTAATGGATCTTTGGGAGGAGTGGAAGAAAAATGGCCTTCAAAGGTCATTATATCATGTAATAAGAATATTCATGGTCATGTAATATTGTTTTCATCATATATTGATCTCATTGTAATCACATATTGAATGTAAACCTTAATGGAAATGATAAGCCTAAACGGTACCTACGGGTCACTAAGAATGGATTATGGATTGATCCTAGGTTAGGGATTGATGGAAATGATTATGGATTGATCCTTATGTAGTGACCCTCCCACCCCGATGGCGATTGTAACTTGGTGGGAGAGGTCTAAAAATGTATATTTCCTTGTATATTAGTTGTTGAATGCAGGGAAAGTGGAAGAAGGGGAGAAGAGGCAGAGACAAGCTTGGTAAACATACAACGAAAGGGTGCATTTGAAAGCATCAGTATTGGTTGTGGAATACCTGATGAAGGGAGAGGGCATACGATGATTGAAGATTTCTATAGGAATGTATTGGAAGGGTTTAGGACCCTTATAGGGCTTGAGAGTTGCAGGTAAGGGTAGTTTCCATAAAACCCTAGGCTATTGACCCTAGAAACAAGGGTTTATTTATTTGGGAGCTTGATGAATGGTGAGACTTTAAGAGTTTGAAAATCTTGTGTTTTGGAAGGTCCAAGAAGACTTTTTCAAGTCTTTGAGTCTTGGAGATAAGTGGGGATAGGAGTTTCTTCTTTGAGCAAGGGTTAATTAGGCCTAGATGGAGAGCTAGAGGGTGGAGAAAGTCTTCACCAGTCAAATGATGAAGGACTGAGATTGAGATGAATTTAGTAACTCTAAAAAGGGTATTAGAAAATGTAAATACCTTGTCAGGTTTTTTGGAGAGTTCGAGAGTAATTTTCTGATTTCAATGTTTGTAGGGCTACTACACAGGCCTAGAAAGGTTATATAAGAGAAATGGTTGAAATTGAGGTGATTGGAGTGAATGGGAAGTTGGAACATGGTAAATAAACCATGATAAGATGATCTATGGTGTTGGGATCAAGGTGAGAGGTCTAGTTGGAGTTTTGGTATGGTGGAGGCACTAGGTGCTCTAGGTAGCACTCTATTTGACCCTTGAGTTGAGACTAACTCCTTGAGTAGATTCCAAGATGCTTGTAGAATCCTCAAGTTGAGTTGAGCTCCATGAGGGGATAGTAGAGGGCTCTACATTAGATTTTCTTGGTTGAGAGCATCAGATACACATGAATAGAATGTAGCACATAAATTTTGAATTCACTCACTAGTAGATTTGAGGTCAAATTTCGACCAAATTTATCGACCAAAGTGCAAATGGTCTTAAAATTTTCTTTTTTTTTTTTCCTTTTATCCCCGTGTTGGTCGAAATTTTGACCAATACGGGGATAAAAGGTAAAAAAAAAAAGAAAGATGCATTTCATTTTAAGTTTTCCCCTTTCTTTTTCGGCGCGGGCGACAGCGGGCGGGAGCGGGCGAGAAGGCGGGGACAACTATGTATGAATTTTTTGACTCAGATGCTCCATTTGAAGATCTTTGTTTTTATCGAATGTGATTTAATTCATTGTATCCGTGGTCGAGTTAATGAAGGAAAGATGTTAAATTCATTATTTTTATCGAACGTGATTTAATTCATTATTTTTATCGAATGTGATTTAATTCATTGTATCCACGGTCGAGTTAATGAAGGAAAGATTCTATTTATGGTGACTTATGTATCAAGTTTTGTTGAAGATGTTAAATGTTTAAGTGTGAAATCGATCTTTGCGACAGTCAAGCAAAACCGTGAGCAACATTACTACATTGGTATTTCATTGATAGCAGACAGAAGGTAAAGTGCCTGTAGAAATTCCCGCTTAATATTTCTTATTAAAAACATTCTCATGATAACATTCCATACATTACTCCTTCACTATATCCAGCATACTCTGTTCATTAACCTTTGGCATCACATTATAGTATACATGTACATTGTCTCACACTTGTAAATGTTCTTCATAAAATAATCAGGGAAACAATATCCTTTCATGCCCTTTCCATAACCTTGTCATGATTTGAAGATCACTGCCCTTTAGGTTTCCTTTTTCTGTGCAACTTACAAACACTATAGTCCATGAGACAGCATCCCCTTTGAGCTACCCTCAAACATTTACGTTTAGCAATATACTTGGAACCTCATCATTAGATAAAAGTCTTCTATACAGTACATTTTCTAATGGGTGTTCATACACAATCCAATACCCTAGAATTGTGCATCTCCACAATTATGACAATCCATGTGACGGTGTTTCTTTAGAGTATGCTATCAAGCAAACTATTTACACTCTCCATGATTACACATTTTGTAAGCACATTGAACAGAGCAATCCAAACCATATAATATCTGACAAAAATTCTCCTACCATTACTTTTTCACCATCTCAAAACTTCAAAGGCCTTGAGAGTTTCCTTGCAAAACCCAGTTTGCAAAACTATTGTATAGATATATGCACAATTTTTTCATTTTATCTCCCCCAAATGACACATCAACAATTCACACTCTTTTCCTATGATTGCACAGTAATAATCCTTTGTATGAGAGGAAGAAAACAAAATGGCACCAACGAATCACATACTCAGCCAGTTACACTCATTGAAAGTGTCGTGCCCTGTCAATGTATCCTCACTATGTCTATCAGAGGAAATTGAAACTACAAAATCAGAAAAAAAACACATCCTTTCATCTCACTTTATCAGGCACACAAACATTGTTACAACATTGCTATACTGGCATAGTGATGTTCATCCATGATTTCATACTCTGAATGCCTATCTTCTAGCACGTTATGCCTCAATGGATGTTCTTTACCAAAACTTTGCATATTAGCTCACATTCTGAAATTGTCTCACTTCCTTCCATAAGGCAATTTCTCTTCGAGGCATTCTAACAAACACTTCATGTGCCAAGTTCAGGCTTCCACATTTTACATTTAAGTCATTGGTAGTAACTACCAAAAATCTTCCTACCAACATACTCTGATATACGTTCATTTTTGATTCCAACACTGTTTGCTCACATAGGTAGGGAAAAAATTGGCAAAAGATTTATTTCCATACCTACTAATCGCATTTGTTTGAAAGTTTCTGAAGCCCTAGTTTCAACTGATCTTTAATACAGCACTTATACCATTCAAGGTATTTTGTCAAACAACTCAAATGCATTGTCTGTACTTCACACTTCACACACATGTCTGCACATCATCTGATAAAAATCTATGATGCTTCTATAGATACCCATATGAGATGAATGTTTGATCAATTAAAGAAATAGTTATTGTTATTCCCTGGAGAAAATTCTGAGTCTTGATTAGTGGGAACAAGAAGAACTACGCAGATTTTCTGAATGTTTTAATGATGATCTAAGAAAAGTTTAAAAAATATGTCTCTGACTCAGACGCTTCATTTGCTTCCAATCCATCTGAACATGCTATAACATTCAAAAAACATTATTTAGGCAGCATTTTTACTCTGGGCATACAACAAATACAACTGTCCACATTGCAGATTGCTTATTAGC
Source organism: Chamaecyparis obtusa (assembly GCA_027943335.1). Taxonomy (NCBI): domain Eukaryota; kingdom Viridiplantae; phylum Streptophyta; class Pinopsida; order Cupressales; family Cupressaceae; genus Chamaecyparis; species Chamaecyparis obtusa. The sequence goes on from BSBK01006239.1 coordinate 283,051, forward strand.
ATGTATAAGATGATATTAAAAAGCACAATTCAACAATACCAGGCGACTGGTGAGGAGCCTTAAAACTGACAACATATTCTGGCAGAATGTGTGTATTCATGTGAGTGCTCCAAATAATGTAATGCTTTGGATTGGTGATATCATTAATGCCAGAATCAAAGTTCTCACAGCTCGGATGGAACTGATGAGAGCCAAGAGGAACTTCCTCGACATTCCCCAAAATAACTCGGCACAACACAGCATACTGTTCCCCATTAATGTCCAAGTCTGAAAATGGAACACTGTAAAGAATAAGCAAATAATAGTCAGTCAAACATTCCTTCTTAGAAAAAAAAAAGTGTATTAAAGAAAAGAACATTCTAGAACTCAAACATTTAAAAGAAATCCCCACCAAATAGATTATCTTTGAATATAATCTTTCCTACCTCAGGTACGAGCAATCTTCTGGAGCAAGATAAACACCAACACCATATGCCGGACCACCATTCATTAATCTGTTATTGCTAAAACCATGTAGTATAATTGATGATATGCTTGTATCGGATGCTCCATGCCATGCATATTTAACATTTGCATTACCACGAGAATTTCTTGTTATCTCAACCTGTTTGTTGAAAACCTGCAGCTGAGCCTGTCCCAGCCTATCTGTATGTGAATTTCGATAAATACCAGTAACATTGGTTGCAAGTCCAATTTTACTTAGGCCAGTAAGGAAACAATTTTTCACAGCTACATACTCTGTATCGCAATCCACTAATTTGATCAATTTGTCCCCCACCTGTTCAAATTTACGAGCCACAAAACTAGAACATTGTTGGGATTCAGAAAGCAAATTGTGATTAATGACACCATCCCTAACCTCATCACGCAATATCTGACCATTCTCCAACTAAGTTGCATCTGTACCTATTCGAACCTTAGCTGATGTTTTATGAAGCAACTGCTTTGCTTGGAAAGTCTTTATAGGTAACTCGGTTATAGGCTGTGGCTTTGTATCCTTAAACAAGTTTGAATCTCTTAAATCTCTATATAATTCATTTGCACCAGTGGGGCCCTCAGTTGAATATTTCTTGATCAATTCATCTAATTTAGGAACATTCATGGATACCACATCAGCCACAGGCTTCAAATTACTAGGAATACAAACTTGCTCAGTTTTGGAAACCTCCATACTAGCAGCAACTCTCACAATTCTTAGCATTTGAGGCCTCGGTTGGACTTATTCAAATTTCAATCTCGACCTCAACTTTAGAGGCAACTTCTTCATCTGCATTACCCTCAATGATAACTTTGGGGAAAAAGCATGAACCATTCTCATCAATCCAAGCAATGGACCTTTGACAGCCGGCCCTCAAATCTATTTGCAGCATTCGCAAAAAATCAACAAGATATGGAGAGCCATCTATTGCCAACTCTACAGTGGGCATGCCAGCCAAAAACTCATCTCTAAGTGAATCCAAAACTTGGACAGAAAAATCATTCCATGAGCCATTCCAAAAATACATCACCCTCGTGGGAACTGAACTCTTACGAAAATTTTGATAGTTATGCAATGCTGCCTTGCCCGAACAACACTTATACAGACAACTACATTTCATGCTTCTATCTTTCTTGCCATAGTTAATCCTATTCTTCCATACCCACTTAGATAATCTCCTTCCTGAGGATAGGAAACCATATTTATTTCCTTGTTTTCGTTTCATTTGAGCTCTCTCCAAAAAATTTCTACCAAGCTGACACAAATGCTTCTCTTCACCCTTCATTGCAAACAAAACCAATTTACAGCCCAAACCATTTCAACTAGGGTGTAATTATTTACAATGTCACTACAACACCATAATCTACAACCACCCCTAACAAGAGGCTACAATATACACCAAAATCCGATGCCACATTTTACATCGATACAAAGAGAAACAACATATAGAACAGAGAGTTAATCCCAGCATTCAGTCTCATTATTCAAACTCCGATCGAGCCATAAAACAATACTCAAATTGTCAAGAAGTTAAATTAGGCCAAGCAAACCCCAGTTCCACCATGAAACCTCAAAATCTCAGTTTTTGACTCCACTCCAATAGTCCACTTCCTTTGTTAGGTCCACAGGCCTAATGCATGCGGTTTAGGATTGGGTTTCCAAACAAAGTATGAGGAATGGGTACCTGGGATCAAACACTGAGTTTTAGGTTGTTCTCCTCACCCTAGGTGTCCACAAAAACCAAGTTTTAAGGTCCTTCACACATCGTAACTTTCTGATTTTTCACTATATATCATTTTCCTAGTCAAAAACATAGAAGCTTTTGACCTAGGGCTTGCTCCCAAATGGTGTAACCTCAACCTCCTGGTTCAAAGCTTTTGGAATATGAAAAAGGACCTCCCTAACTTGCATTGTATTGAGGAAGAAGAATTTCCAATGGTCAAAATTCAAGTTAGGGCCATTTGAATGGCTAAACCCCGAAAACAAGGGTTTCTCAGACTAGCAGACAAGAAAATTGAATAACTCTGATATAAAATGAATTGAAGTTATCAAACCAATTCTAAAAGCATAAAATGGAGATGCTCCAACTTTCAGACAGGTTTTGATCACCCCTTCACATTCGTACACCGTACTGTCACCGTGATTTGCACAGAAAATTGCTCTGAAACAGGTAGTTTTATTGATTTGAAAGCAATTTGAATACAATGAGGATCTCTTCGATTTCCTCAGTCATTTGGAAGCCTAAATAGGCTCTCCCCACCATTGGCTTAACCATTTTTATGGTTGTAGCCGTTTAACCAATTCAAACTCAAAATTGCTTAGCAACTTTAAAAGTTGCATTACAACTTTAAAACAACTTTTGTCGGGTAAGACAAAAAGTTTGTTTTGGAAGACTAAAAGACCTTATTTGATGTTTTAGACTTTCAAACACCCTTAAAACACCGAAAGACACCTAGATAACAAAATTTCATCCCAGGGACCAATCGATACCCAAGGTTTATAAGTGCACCAAGGGGTCTTGTGTCCATACATTTCGATGGGTTATAAGGAGATTATAAAATCAATCCTTTAACCTTTATTACAAACAAAAAATCTTATATTACTTTATTAAAACCATTCAAAGATTCTGCTATCCCATACAAGGAACCTGCAAACAGTGTGTGTTCTTGCCAAGCAAGGACTCCAAGTTGGATAGAATGTGAAAAGTCTGATAACATCTGATGGAATTGCTGATGGAATTCAGGTGCTCTGCACCAGTAAGTGTACATTATCATGTTGTCATGATAATGTACACTCACTATAAGTGTACATTATCATGTTGTCTTTATAGTGACAGTCCTCATTCAAGTGGCAATTACACAAGGGATAGTCACTGTGAGAACTTCTCATTTTGTGAAATTACACAAGGGACAATCACTGTGAGATGTCCTCATTTGTGACAAGGACAGTCACACATGAGGACATCTCACGTGATTCTCCCTTGTGTAATTGCCACTTGAATGTATTGCTATTGAACCACATTAATGCTTTTCTTCTTCAACAAATGAGGACAGTCACTCTAAAGACAACATGATAATGTACACTCACTATAAGGACAGTCACTCTAAAGACAACATGATAATGTACACTCACTATAAGGACAGTCACAAATGAGGACATCTCACAGTGACTATCCCTTGTGTAATTGCCACTTGAATGCATTGCTATTGAACCACATTAATGCTTTTTTCCTTCAACAAATGAGGATAGTCACTGTAAAGACAACATGATAATGTACACTCACTGTAAGGACAGTCACAAATGAGGACATCTCACAGTGACTGTCCCTTGTGTAATTGCCGCTTGAATGCATTGCTATTGAACCACATTAATGCTTTTTTCCTTCAACAAATGAGGACAGTCACTGTAAAGACAACATGATAATGTATACTCACTGTAAGGACAGTCACAAATGAGGACATCTCATAGTGACTGTCCCTTGTGTAATTGCCACTTGAATGTATTGCTATTCAGCCACATTAATGCTTTTCTTCTTCAACAAATGAGGATAGTCACTCTAAAGACAACATGATAATGTACACTCACTGTAAGTGTACATTATCATGTTGTCATGATAATGTACACTCACTATAAGTGTACATTATCATGTTGTCTTTATAGTGACAGTCCTCATTCAAGTGGCAATTACACAAGGGATAGTCACTATGAGAACTTCTCATTTTGTGAAATTACACAAGGGATAGTCACTGTGAGATGTCCTCGTTTGTGACAAGGACAGTCACACATGAGGACATCTCATAGTGATTCTCCCTTGTGTAATTGCCACTTGAATGTATTTCTATTGAACCACATTAATGCTTTTCTTCTTCAACAAATGAGGATAGTCACTCTAAAGACAACATGATAATGTACACTCACTGTAAGTGTACATTATCATGTTGTCTTTACAGTGACTGTCCTCATTCAAGTGGCAATTACACACGGGACAGTCAATGTGAGAACTTCTCATTTTGTGAAATTACACAAGGTCACAAAAATTACAAAACAAAAATAATATTACAGTTCACAAAAATAATTTTGTGAACTTCTAATATTATGACACATGAGGACAGTCACTATGAAGACAACATGATAATGTACACTCACTATAAGATGTCCTCATTTGTGACTGTCCTTAAAGTGAGTGTACATTATCATGTTGTCTTTAGAGTGATTGTCCTCATTTGTGACTGTCCTTATAGTGAGTGTACATTATCATGTTGTCTTTAGAGTGACTATCCTCATTTGTGATTGTCCTTACAGTGAGTGTACATTATCATGTTGTCTTTACAGTGACTGTCCTCATTTGTGACTATCCTTACAGTGAGTGTACATTATCATGTTGTCTTTAGAGAGACTGTCCTCATTTCACTGGGCATGATGAGAAAGGCAGATATACCTATCAAATAATAGAGGCAAGAATCTTTGATTACAGACATATTTATAAGAACCTTGCTTAGTATTTGTTAGCATATGTGCAATGACTATATTTATGATCTTTGCAGGCATATCAATGTCCTCATTTGAAGAGCTAGCACAAAGTATATGTGTGAAAATTTATTTCTAATTATTAATATATTGATGGAGGTGACTAGAGCTCTATTACAAATGAAAGATAAAATATTAAATTATTTAATTAGTTTCAAGTTGAAAATATTGTAACAATTAATGTATCTATGAATTGATGGAAGGATTCATGTGTTTGCATCCATTTATCCTGCTTAGTCTAGTGGAGTAGTCACTTACTCCCTACTTAGAAATTTCCAAATTGTGGGGTGAGAATGCTAAAGTCCTCATTTTCATTTAAATGAGAAAATAAAAATGGAGATGATGTAGGTTTTTCTTCTCTTTTTTTTTACCTTCTTGGTCTTTGGATTTAAAAAGAAGAGAGGCATGAGGAACCAAAAAATCAGCAAGATACTTATCCAAAAAAGCTAAGAGTAAATTGTCCCATATTTGAAAAAAAATTATAATTTGTATTTGGTTATTATTTGGGATATGTGATGTTTTATAGATTTGAGATTAAAAGATCTATTATTTTTTTTAACATTTGACAAATAGATTGCATACTCGATATGCTTCAATATTTTGCATCCATCTTTGCATAGGTATACGACAAAGATAAAATCTTTGAAGACATTCATTTTCAATATTTCTAATTATTATGACTATATGTCAACATCCACTAAAATAGGTATGTTTATTTATATCACATTTTTATCGTGCACACATTTACATGTGTAGTTAGCTTTAAACAACTCCTCCAAAAGTATTTAATATATATCTAGGTTCAAAGTGCTTCTAATTTTTATACTTGAGTTTTTTGTGTGAGTTTTTTGTAGGAGATATTTTGTAGTCATTGCAGAAGATGGAAACATACAAGATGTTAGAAGCTTGTTAGTGATTGTTTATTATGTTTCACAGAAGAGAAAATGGGGTTAACAAAGGAAGAATTAAGTAACAAAATGTTGCTTATTGTAGACTTAGTGATATATTGATGATCTATCATGTTGATTTATCTAAATTTGAATATATTTTTTAATTTAATTTAAATACATCTTGGGTTTAAATTGATTCAATGTGCAATATATTTTTAAAAATTTGTTATGTAGGAGCTGCCAAGAATTTATTTACTTGTGAATTAGACCTTCTAAATTATAGTATGAATTTTTTTACTTATGAATTAGAGTTTACTCAATTATAGAATCATCGTACATAGAAGGGAGATGGTCACTTTATTGCAAGTGGCATCTTGTTTTTTAGAATATTGAACTTAGATGATTATCTTGTTTTTCATAAGGGGGGTGATTATTGTTTATTGCATACTATTTCATTCTCTAAAATTGATTATATATAAAAGAGATAAGAATCAACATAGATAAGAAGGAGATGATTATCATTTATTGGTTATTTTTTATTGTGTAGTATGTTATTTTCTAAGAATCAATGTAGATAAGATGGAGATGATTATCTTTTCTTATAGGGTATCTTGTTTTATTTTATTTTGTTTAGACAAAAGTGGAAGAACCACTATATATATTTATATTTATAAAAACTGATTCAAAAAGAGCTCAATCAGGAAAGAACCAGGAAGAAAACTCGACATCGTCGCTTTATATACAAAGGTTTAAAAAAAAACCTTAACGCTATTTGATTAGTTTGTTACATTCAGAAGGTCGTGGCCACCTTTGAAGAATGCAAGTGTTCAAAGACCCATACATTTCAAATTTTGAACTGCTAGTGGCTAAATTCAAAAATCAAATAGGATGCATCTCTAAACCAATCCCATAGGATGCATCTCTAAATCAAACTCTTGCAAAGTAGCCATCTATTTCTCGTGATGCTCTCCCAAATCTGACTACATAACCAATCTCTTGACCACTTGGTTAGGCATAATGGCATATATATTGCTTCTCAAGATATATTGTCTAAACTTCTTGAATTATCTAACCAAGTTGAAAGCTTATTTCTCGAGGGCCCAATACCTCACTTCAACATTATTGAAAGGTGAACTCATAAAATTGATGCAGAGGCTTAGGGTGTCCAATCTAACACCTTTTTAAGCTTACAAAAATTAACACAGATCTCCTCTTGCTTCTTCTGTACATGCACCAAATTTTCCACCCAAGTGGAGTGGCGGATAGGAAAAATTATCGTTGCAGCAAGTAACTTTTGAACTTCCTTCAAGATTAAGGGTTCTATCAACAAATTAACAGGTTGCTACTTTTGTATGAATGACTTTATGTTAGGCTTGAGAGTTATGTCATGGGTGATGATGGAAGTATCAAATATCTTCAGATCTTCATATCAAGTTGTGTTAACTTACCGATGACTTGATGCTTGACTCTCAGTAAAATGGTGATATAGGGTCCTTATATTACACATAATTTTGATTAAAAGTTAAAATATAGCATTAAAATCTAAATGATAAAGATATTTCATATGATGTTTTCGATATTAAAATGGTTGAGAAAATGGTTGTTCACTAACGATTTTTATCAGCAGGTTGCAAACAAATCATCCTTCTTCCACCAACGAGTCATTCCATTCAAGAAAGACCATGTCTGACGATATCAACGCACAAACAAATAGGGAGACAATTGCTAGACTATGGTCTAACTTAAAAAGAAAGGGTGATGGAAAATGTTATTGTCCTTGCAAAATTTGTAAGGGCTTAAAGACTCGAAGATATCTAATCAAAGCAGCTGAGGAACATTGTAGGCAACATGGTCACATTGAAGGGGGAAATGAATTTCGTCCATTGGTATGTATTTTAATATTTTATAAAATACATAAGACATGATTTGATGATGACAACATGATCATGGTTAATATAAGGTCATCATTTTCATATAGGTCAACGTCCCTCAATTTCATGTTATGGACCATGACAATCTGGAGAATGTGGATTTCCAAACGAGGGAACATGGAGGTGTGAACATAGAAGTAGAAGGTAATGATATCATGGAAGAAGACCACGATGATGAAGAAGATCAATATGATCATGATGATCAAGATGATGATGATGTTGATGCAGAGCTTGATGTACCTTTACTTGAGAAGGCACACGAGCCCCTATATGAAGGCTCCGAAACAACTCTTCTTGCCGCTGTATTGTTGTTGGTGAACCTGAAGGTTATGAATGGTTTATCCAACGTAGCAATGACACGTATGTTAAGGTATGCCATCTTTTTTCATTATTTTAGTCGTAATTCCCTTGCAATTAATATTGGATGAATCGTGTAGCAATTAATATTCTTTAAATTAACAAATTATATTTTTGGTCGTAGGTTGGTAGGTGAGTGTTTGTTACCACCATCAAACATCCTACCTCACTCGTACCGAGAATTATCTGCCATTATGAAAGATATTGAAATGGAATATCAAACAATACATGCATGTCCGAACGATCATATTATATATTATAAACAACATGAATTTGCAACAGAATGCCCTATTTGTCATATTAGTAGATATCAATCAAATCGAATAACAAAAAAGGTGCCTCGCAAGGTTCTTCGACATATTCCCATTATTCCACGTCTGCAACGATTATTCAAGTGCAATAGCTTGGCACAATTTATGGATTACCATGCACGCAATAGAAGTCAAGATGGCATTATGCGAATGTCTGCAGATGGCTCGACATTTAAGGAAATAGAAGAAAAATGGCCACACTTTAAAGAAGAACCTCGTAATCTCAAGCTTTCATTGGCAGCGGACGGTGTCAATCCGTTTGGAGAGATGAGATCTACTTACTCGGTGTGGCCTATTTTTGTTATCAACAATAACATTCCTCCTTGGTTGTCCATAAAGAGGGAGCACATAATGTTGTCACTGATTGTTCCAAGTATTTTTTGATTTAATGGTCATCTAAATTAATTTATTATTAATAATCCATCAAAATGGTCATAATAATTATGTAATGTTTTTGTTCATTCAACTAGGTAAGTACCAAGTTAAAGATATCAATGTATATATTGAGCCCCTTATCGACGAGTTGATGGTGTTATGGAATGGGGTCACTATGTATGACATCTCTAGACCAATAGGACAAAGACAATTTCAATTCCATGCAATGCTTGTATGGACAATACATGATGCCCCTGGGCTAACACATTTTTGTGGTATGTTCTCTTCATAACACCTCTTTTTTGGTATGTTATAGTGCTAACACAAAGTTAACACATTTAATCCAATTAGACATGATCTTGTAGGTCTTCAGATAAAGGGAAAATTTGCATGTCTAGTTTGTGGTCCAAAGACAAAATCTCGTCATTCAAAAAGTTTGAGAAAGCAGGTGTTCGATGAGAATAGACACTTTCTCCACAGAAATCATAAGTACCGAATTAATGAAAAACATCTTTTCAATGGGAAAGAAGAGACTACATCAAAGTCATGGAGAATGACACCTCGCCTATGGAAGTTGGCATACAATAAAATAAATCGTCGAGGTAATGTCATTCCATCTGATGGGTTTTGTTTCAAATTTATCTTTTGATATTGTGTTTTGTTTACTGATGATGTAATTGATGCTTGTGAAGGTCGTCAAGGCATCAATGACCAACTTCTAAAAGGACTCAAAAGTTATCCTACGCAATTTACTAGGTTGCCGTACTACGAGCAACTCCCAATCGTGCATTTGTTTGATCCTATGCATATTGGAAAGAATGTAACAGAGACATTATGAAAAATATTGGATGGAAGGCGTGACAAAGACCAAATCATCAAAATTTGTAGTGACATTGAAGAATCCAACCATGCAATGAAAATTTTTATTCAATCCAATCAAAATGGAGACCAGATTGATACAAGTGCTCTTCCATGGTTATTGTCGGAGCAGTAGAGCAATGCTATAAAAGAAATTATAAAGAAAATACGATTTCCTACAGGATTTGCTGCGAACATAAATGATCTCATATCAAAGAAAAGTGAATTTGGGCCAGGGATGAAAACACACGATTGGCATATATTTATTAAGGTAATTCATATTACTTTGTATTCACTATATATTTGTATACTGCATGTGGTTTTCATTGCATTCTTTTATAAAATATTGACGAGATCATTTTACAAATATTGTAGTATGTTCTACCTCTATCTCTCCCACACCACTTTGCCAACGGTGTCAAACAAGTTATATATGATCTTGGAAAATACATGAGGTGGTTGTCATCTAAAGAAATCAATAAAGAAGATATAAAATACTGGAAGAGAAAAATTCCTCTTCATATGTGTGAAATGCAAAAGTGTCTACCTTCAACTTTTTTCAATGCACAAGAACATTACCTCTTACATCAAGTTGAGGAGATTGAATTGTGCGGACCTGTACCAACTAGGTCAATGTGGATGGTTGAGAGGCACTTGAAATTTTTGAAAGACTTGGTTCGACAGAGAGCACATCCTGAGGGTTCTATGGTAGAGGGATATATGGTATACCAGACCATGGTGTACATTAGTGAATATTTTCCTAAGTTTGTAGCAAAGATCCATGTAGATCATATTTGGGATCCCAACTCCATTAACAAATTTGAAGGGGAGCACTTGATGGGCAAAGGTATATTGAGGAAAGTGAGAGGTAAATCTAAGATGTTATTGTAGTTAATTAATTCTTATAAATCTGGTCGAGAGTTGGATGCAATAAATCTAAGATGTTTTTGATATAGCTGGTCAAGAATGGGATGCAATACATTTGTATATTGCAAACAATCTTGATTGGATGACGGTATGGATTGAACGATGTCAACAAAATGGTTGTTCATTAACATGGGAAGGTGTTGCTTCATTGGTTAGAGAAGCTCATCGTAATGGAGATCCCAATGTTACTCCAATGGTAATTGATCTAGCACATGGTTTAAGAGGTGGATAGGTACATACAAATTTATTAATGATCATGACTCGTATGTTTCATATCAATTCATGATACAAATAATTTACACACTTTAAAAATTGCAGGTCAAGCACCACAAAGCTATGTACTATCATGGCCACAAATTTCGTATAAAAAAGTTGGATGATACAAAGAAAACTTGTGATTCTGGGATAAGTGCAGTTTTCGAGGTCACCAATATATCATCTAGAAATGACCTACATCCTCAACAATCTCAAAATCAATACTATGGCATCTTAGATGATATAATTGAGTGCGACTTTAACTCCTTCAAAGTAGTTCTATTTGTTGTCAAATGGTACAGGCTACGACTGAATCAAAATGATCCAGATAGAACTGTTATTCAACATGATAATGGATTTACAATGATTAATACAAGGTCGTTTGAGCCAGTTGGAGATGAGCCCTATGTTCTTCCAAGCCAGTGTGAGCAAGTGTTTTACTCAGAGGTTCCACATAAACAGGGTTGGTCATTTGTTGTTAGACATGATCCAAGAGGAAGGCCGATAAAGTATAATGTTATGGAAGAAGAAGATACTGAAGATGATGAAGAAGCAGATGATGATGATGATGATGATGATGATGATGATGATGATGATGATGATGATGATGATGATGATGATGATGCTGATGGTGGTGATGATGATGATGATGATGATGATGATGATGATGATGATGATGATGATGATGGTGATGACGATGGTGATGGTGATCATGGCGATGATGATTGCGGTGATGCTATTGATGATGGTGAGGATGGCGATGATGGCGATGGCGATGGCGATGATGATGATGATGATGATGATGATGATCAATGACATAATTGAAATGGTTACATATTTATTGTGTTCAATTCTAATGATTACATATTTATGTTTTGCTTTAAATTGTAATGGTTACATATTTATTCTGTTCAATTCTAATGATTACGACATATGTGATTTATAATTACCAATTTTTTGTTTACGATGCTCAATTAATTGTTGTTGATACGTGTATATTTGTGTTTGATTATCACCCTTTTTGCAAACAGGCAATTGACTACAGACATTGTCACCCCGACCTTCTGTTGACGATCTTGCATTCCATACATAAGGTAAATTTGTTCATGTTTACGATGTTGCATATTGTTCATGTTATCTTCTAAGTTATTTGTAGCATACGTATCATGTAATATTTAGCTAACTTAAGATAAATGATTAACATATGCAGTAAATTTGACCCCTTTGGCGTGGATCATGCACAGTGACATGGATCGGTAGGTATAAGTCAATAAATAGACATAATTTTCTTATATTCTTCTTGTTTATCACTAAGCACGTATGTTATAAATAGACATATTATATAATCATATAATGTATATATAGACAAAGAACCGTATAGAAATATAATATATAATCACTTTCAACCTAGTACATTTTATATCTCTCATGTATAGACAAAGAAGAACTGTACGTATGGGTCACGACTTGATTATTCTATATATATTGACGTGGCAATATCTCATTTGATGGATTGCATCACCCACCAAATAGGTACTTGTCAGATCTATCTACATCGAATGAGGGAAATGAGGGAATGCTAGATGAAAGTTCTACATGTAGTACGGCTAAAACAGGGAGATCAACTAGAGGTCAAAAGATTAGAAAAAAATTTGACAAATGCATGCAATATTTCCTTGCTAATGGGGGGTCATGTTCTTATGATGATGAGACCAAAGGCGACATCAAGGTGCCCTTTCGGTACACACACATTGAGAAAGAATGGGTACCCAATGAGCTACCTCCAATTAATACTGATTTTTGTGTTAATGAGAGGATATATCGCATTGCTCCATCCTCATTACATGGTTTGGGCCTATTTTCCATGGATGGGATAAAGGTATATTACAATAGAATTGTTGAATTGTTCGAGTATGTTGGTCCGTGTTACAATTACAATGATTGGATGCGGATTGTTCAATATAAAAAAAGTATGCGTAGGTATGCACTATCAGCTAATTATATACAAAGGAAAGAAAATGATCAAAGTAAAAGATTTGCAATGTACATTGATGGGAGACCAAAAGCAACAGGTAATATTGCGGGTTTTACAAATAGTACGCGACCTTCATCAACTAATAAGCAACCCAATTGCATATTTGAGGCGTGCGAGGGATATCAAGTTTTTGTATGTGCAATAAAATCAATAAGTGCAGGGGAAGAACTGCTAATAGATTATCATTTAAATCGCATAGATACAAACAAAGTTACTATCATGAGGGTGGTAAGTACTATATACTATTTTATTAATAAGTTTTTTTTTGCTAAGTCTATTGCTTTTAGTTCGCTAAAGTTTTTATATTTAATCTTTGTCACAGGATGATATGGATCCCGCACATGATAGAGGCCACGAGGATGCTCCTCCCACTTGTTCTTCAACAAAGGTAAACCTTATTAAAATTGTACAAATTAGATAGTTGAAAAATGTTATATTATTACGTTATTTTATTTATGGTTTTAGAGTTTTTATGATAGTTTTACTGATATTCCTATCACAATTTGATGTTCAGGATAAGGGAAAAGCACCCTCGACAGTAGAGGCAATAGCTACCCCTGATGATGATGATCTTTTTGCAGATTCGCCTAATGTTATAATCGTGGTAAAGAAAAAAATGAAACAAATAAATAAAGATATAATTAACATTTTGTATGAAAGAAATCCAAGTGAGGAGATGCTCAGGAGGCTAACTGAATTGAAAGCACTCGGACATTGGTATCAAGTAAGCAGTAATGAATCTTTAGTTATAACAAAATTTCAATAAAGGTTAATATTTTATACTCTTTTATGTTGTGAAGTAAAATATATGTAATATGTGTTCTTGTTGTAGGATTTTATGGAATCTCTAGTACCTGGTCAAGGACAATGTGCAGATGAGGCCGGTACTAGTAGACCTCTGGCTGCCTCAGGTAAAATAATCCTTTAGTTGACAAGTTACAAGGAATTTTTTCTTTGGAACATTCAAAAACTTCTCAAGTTAACTCTTACTTTTATTATTTGAAAATGTCTTTGCTAACAATGTATTGTTCAGGTCCTCAATTGCAGGAGACTCCTACTAGCTAGGTTGCCCATAGAAGATTGTCGAGTGCAATGTTGGCCACAAGGGCCATGCAAACATCAACGCCTTCAAGGGCTATGGCATCTGGTAAATCATTATTTTACTATATTTGGTTTTGTGCTAATTATGATTTCATAATTTGTACTTTAATCTTGGGTGCATCACATAGTGGTTATTTTTTTGGAGCAGGAGATACCCCGGTGGCACCACTTGGTACACCTGCTACCGATCAATTTGCATGTATTGGTGAAAATTCACCACCATTTCCTGGATCTACCCGTGTTACTAGCATGGGTGCGACGCGGACATCATTATTGATTGACAATAATGAATCAATGCCTATAAAATGTCCTCAGATTCCAGGTACTTTAAATAATTATTTTTTATATTGTAATATGCATTTACCTATTCATAACAAGTTTTGGATTGATTATCCCATGACATTTTTTGCAGGAAATGATATGTTTTATAAGAAACTTTATGACCTAACATTGCATATATTCAGGCCCACCATACGTAAAAGGTGGAACATCATAAGTGAACTAAGTTTATCCCACTATTTTTTTTTCATATCATTAATTGGTACAGTATTTTTCCTTTCATTCCGGTCTTTTCTTTTAGTGGCTATATCTAACAATTTTGTGTTTTTCCTTAAAAGGTGAAATTTGCAAGAAAAAAGTTTAAAAGATCAGCTCATCAAAGATTTACAGCATGAGTTTGGCAATAATATTTTTGATGAGAAGAAAATTTTGGAAAGAGCTTGCAAACATCTTAAGACTGTGAGGGACCAATATAGAAAGAGTCTCGTCCAGAACCCAAAGTACGAGCGTCCTCCCTTTATTTCAGTGAGGGATTGGAGTGAATTTATTTTAGATGCAAAGGAGAAAGCGGACGCTCAAAAAGGAGTTTCGCCAACAAATGCGAGAAGGTATGCAATAGTATTAACTAATAGTGATAAGGTGTTTGGCATGGACTTTTGAGATGATAATTAAATTTTGAATGCAATCATCATTTTTCAATATAATATCTTGGTATGATGTTTTAGAAATTTTCACCATTGAAGGCAATGTGTTCAGCATTTCAAAGTTTCATTTGTTATTCCATATACATGTTTTTATAACCATTTTTTCAAACTTTTCATAGGTTGCAGGACACTTCAAAGGCAACAAAGGCCAGACTGGAAAAGATTGGGCAACACAGACTTGGCGCTGGCGGATATTCAAAAATTAAAGCTCGCATTGTAAGTAGCAGTAAATGAATTGCAGAGAAAAATTATTTATAAAATGCAAATAATTTTGTTTAATCAAAAAATGCAGGGCTCTGATTTTAATTTAGAGGCCACGGAAGAACACAGAAAAATTGCCTTCAAGGAAGGCTATCAAGGCGTGGCTGAACGCCTACGGCAAGCTTCCACTGGCCCAACCGAAGAGTCAACTGCATCATGTGCACAGGTAAATATGCCAAAAAATATATTAGAAATTGAATACTTGAGCAACAATCAATTTGATAATAATGTCCATTACATTGCAATGCAGCCTACAGCGCCGCATCATGAAGCCGCTGATGTGGATCATACTGTCCAAGGAGGTGCTCATTTGCTATTTAAAACTAATTATGTAATTATTAATATAATTTAACATCTTAAATTAAACTTGGTGTAACATTTTTGTGTATATTTTAGAGGATACAGAATCAGGTCATGCTGAACGAGTGCCAGAGGATGTTCAGACTGATCACCATGTAGATCATGTGGCACATTCAGGTAAAGAAAATCTATGTTTTGTTCTTTTAAATTAATTTTTTGATTTATAGTTCTTTTACTTACATAAATACTTGTAATTCAATAATATAAAAGTGTGAATTTAACTCATGAAGTAGTTATTGCAGCAGACCCCCCTTCAGCATAGTGGCCTCCTATTCCTGAACAGATGAGGAGGAGACACACGTTGGGATTAGGCTCAATAGAGGAGGGGAATGATGAGGACATTGATCTTCCTCTTAGAAATTATATGATTAAAAAAAACAGCAAGAAACCCAAAAAGAAATGATTGTAATTAACATTTATTGCTAATGGAAGAACTTTGTCTTAATGGATGTAATTTTGTACTAGTAATGTTGATGAATGATGTGTGTTAATATGTGTTAATGAATTATTCGTGAATGTTGTGTGTTAATGAATTATGTGTTAATGAATTATTTATGAATGTTGTGTGTTAATGAATTTTATGTGTTAATGAATGTTATCATGTGATTATAATGATTGAATGTTATATTTCAAAAATGCCGGATGAATGAATGAATGAATGAATGAATGTTATTAAATGTTAATGGGGAATTTAGAGTGATGTTAGGGGGGGGGGGGAGGGGCCAAATGAGCTTCCACCTTCACGTGGTTGGCCTTGTTTAGTAGAGAATATTAAACTATTCTCGAAACCAAGTGAAGCTCAAATTTTAAAGACAAGCTTAGAGTTTTTGATGCAGAGCCTTCTAATATCCCCTCAAGGAACCCTGTTCAACTCGAGGATTCAACAACGTCTTGGAATCCACTCAAGGAACTAGAGTTCAACTTGAGGATAAATAAGAAGTTCTTGACTTTAGGATATCAACCAAACACTCCTCTGCAACAGGTTCACTGCCTTGATTCATTTTAGACAACGCTACTTCCCAGCAGGTCACTCATCCCAATATTATTCTAGTTCAAGTGCTCTTTACTACAAAGGTTCCTCCAATGTTAAGCCCACTTTGCTTGCAACCTAATGCAGAGCTAGTGTGTGGCATCCATATTGATTACCTCAGACAACAAATCCACTCCACTTTGCAATTGCTTCTTTACCTCAATATCCCTCAATGCCTTGACTCCCAAGTGTACCTAGTTTCTCTCAAACACCAAACCTTCACACAAGAATCCAACCTTCATTTTAAATTCACAAAACATCTTTTTATGACCTATCCACCATATTCCCACAACCCATTTGATTTGGACAACCCATCTTCTATCCAACACACACAATCAGTCCTTGAAGCTTGTAGCCCTCACCAGTCATTAAATTGACTTTTCCTCTTACTTTCCCCAAACAACTAAGTAAAATCAAATATTATCTAAATACCCATTTGGGCTCTTTAAATCCTCTGAAAGATTCAACCTATACTCCTTTGGACCATACCCAAGGTCCAATACCCCTAGCCTATCCTCACCAGGCCTAATTCTCTACTTTTACATAGCAACCCCTAACTCCACTTGCTCCCAAGACTCAAAAGGCTGAAACAGTCATTCTAGAGGTTGAGAAATGACACATTTCCAACTCACCAAGTCTCCACCCTTCACTTAACTCATTTGCCACCAAACCCTTGCTTTTAGGGACATACCATGAGGGTTTGATCAAAAGGACCCCTCCCATCAACTCCAGGCAAAACTAATTGTGTAAACACCTCACTATAGACCCCCTTATAGGTAATCCATCACCAAACCTCTTCAATCACGAAGCAACCAACTTTTAACATGACTGGTGTCTGTTCAGGCTTAACCTCCATCAACAAATTATCATCCAACACTGCTCCTTCACCAAGCTTCTCTATTCTCCTGCATTAGATCATTATGATACAAAGAAATACATTGTTGTGGGATCGTGTACATGTTAGCAATGGTGCATATGGAGGATTTTTTGATCTAGATTCACATTCAGGTGTCTTATTATCATTCCTTTTTGTTACTCTATGCTTGAGATTCTTCAGCTTGATATGAGTTTTAAACTCACCTCATACGGCAAAGAAGTACGGTAGAAACATACTTCATATTTCTGGTATGGTTTTCAACATTCATTTCAATCTATGTTTTCTTGGAAACAATCAAATTTTTAATGCTTTTATTTTAATAGAATTATACATTTCTAAATTAGAATTTTTGAAACCAGCACAGCCATTGCTAGAGCCAAGACAAGAGGTACCACACAAGATCAGATAATCTATCCATTCATGATGTGGAGGCAACTTCGTGGGAGACTATTCCAACTGCACTATCTAGAGCACTTGGACCTCAGTCACAATGCCTTCTTCCCTCCTCTTGCCATCCCATCACACTTTCACAAGCTCAACAATTTAAGGCATTTAAGCTTGTACGACTCTATTTTCGTTGGTCAGATTCCAAGAGAGATTGGTAACATCTCTAGTTTAATTAAACATTTTCCATTCTTCTTAGACTTATAGATTTTCGTGATGGTGATCTTGTTTAATTAAACATTTTCCATTCTTCTTAGACTTACAGATTTTCCTTTGTTAATTCATTTCAAGGATGTATTTGTGCAAACATTTATGTTGCAGCTTGCTGTATTGTCTAATCATCAAAATGGACGGGATACCCATATTCGTCAAGTAAAGATTTATGGTCCCTATCTGTAAGTATTGTTGTTGCCTTCATATTTTGAAAGACTATTTTAGTTCATTTTAGTATAAAATGGTGGCACTTTTTCTTTAGTTTCTATATCTTATGCTTAGTGAAAAATAAAACATTTTCATCATTTCTCATCATGTCTCTATTTTGTGCTGAAATAGAAATCCAATTCCCCTCCAAGAGTTCCAGTTTAATTCTCTTGAGTTTACGATGTATTCGAACCTCAGATAACAAGTGGATCTACATGTTCAAAACCTTACCTTTTATTTATTGAGCACAAAGCTTTGTATTTGATAGCCATACATTTTTCAAATATTTGAAAAGATAAAAATAACACTTAATAATTGAACTATGGGTGTATTTTAGTATGTCTCTTTTGTGCCTATGGGGTAGATTAGTACATTGATACCACACTGTGTTTTCCTATACGTCTTTGTTTCTGTCTTGTGCTGTTCCATGAGAAATAAGCTTGAATTTCTTATGCTTAAGAAATGGAAATTCATTGTGTTGGCTTTGCATTCCATATTTTGTTGAAGATTTAGGGACTCTAAGTCTATGTGCTACATTATTTTCTTGTCAATTTTTTTGTGTGTTTATATTCTTCAATAAATCCTAATACATTGTATGATGGAAAGATTAACAACATAGGTTTTTGAAGATTACTATTTAATCATGATTGCTTTATCTCTGCTCTTTCTATCTTTATTACTTTAAATTCTAGATCAGATATATATTTCTTAGTCATTTTTGAAATGCTATTTTTTATGGTATTTTTCTTCTTTACGCCAACTATTGGTATTTATCAACTTTATGATTGCAGGTACCTATGGATCTTGTTGTTGACCACTCAGTGCAGGTTGATGTGGCAAAAGATTAGAAAATTTTTTGACAAACGCATGCAATATTTCCTTGCTAATGGGGGGTCATGTTCTTATGATGATGAGACCAAAGGTGACATCAAGTGGGTATCACCAATGCATGCAGATTGATCAGTATCTGGTGTACTTTAATCTTGGGTGCATCACATAGTGGATTATTTTTTTGGAGCAGGAGATACCCCGGTGGCACCGCTTGGTACACCAGATACTGATCAATCTGCATGTATTGGTGATAATTCACCACCATTTCTTGGATCTACCCGTGTTACTAGCACGGGTGTGACGCAGACGTCATTATTGATTGACAATAATGAATCAATGCCTATAAAATGTCCTCAGATTCCAGGTACTTTAAATAATTATTTTTTATATTGTAATATGCATTTACCTATTCATAATAAGTTTTGGATTGATTATCCCATGACATTTTTTGCAGGAAATGATATGTTTTATAAGAAACTTTATGACCTAACATTGCATATATTCGGGCCCACCATACGTAAAAGGTGGAACATCATAAGTGAACTAAGTTTATCCCACTATTTTTTTTTCATATCATTAATTGGTACAGTATTTTTCCTTTCATTCCGGTCTTTTCTTTTAGTGGCTATATCTAACAATTTTGTGTTTTTCCTTAAAAGGTGGAATTTGCAAGAAAAAAGTTTAAAAGATCAGCTCATCAAAGATTTATAATTATGTTCATTGGCTAGTAATTTATTACCTCTAGTTGATTTGAATTATTCCCGTACAGGAAGGAATAGCAGTTGGCAGAACTTTTGCACTGTTCAAGAACTACAATATTGATGGCAATAAAGAGATGATTGCCATTGACACGATGAACATTGAAGGTTCATGCACATCTTGCTACATCACAACTGGTAATCACTCCAGCACTCCTAAATTGCTAAGCTACAAAATATTATTTAATTCTAAGTTTTTATTGAATTCAAAGCATTGTAGCTTGAATCTATTTTTCCAATTCAAGCTACTTAAGAGAAAGGTGATTTGTCTATGTTTATTTTAAAAGCTTATTTTTCAATAGACATAATGAATGTCCTATGTGTAGGGTCAGCTTCCTGAATTCAGTCATGCAGCTTCCTGAATGTAGTCATGCTTGATTCAATTATTTATAACCTGTCTTTCAAATAACCCATCTTTCGAATAACTCATCTTTTGAATAGTAGTCATTTTTAGATTAAGTTTTGGTAGAATTTCAAAAATGTCATTTTTAGAATATATTATGTTAAGCATAATATTTTAATGAATTGCATGATGGTATTTGATATTGAAGAAGATAGTCCATACGACTACTGTTCTCCCTCCCCTTAACAGTTTATAACTTTATATATTATTTGTTATTTGATGTTTTGAGTAATCCAAGCAATAGCAATGTCATGAGCACCCATTCACCATAACCCTTCTCTTCTGAGCTCTTCTTCTTTGACACATCTCTAATCCACAGTCTTCATTACATGGATTGTTTATTGGTTACCTTAATAAAGTTTACAATGTACGCAGGATAATGAGATGGATAATGGATGAAGAGGAGCATCTTGCCAAGCTGAAGGAAGACACTTTGTAGTATGTTATTATAGATATGGGCCATAAGTTCTTAAAGCTTACATATTTGATGCATCATTTCTTTTTTGTAAAAGGATTTCCCTTCACTTGTAATCGGTTTTCTAGTAACAAAACTATGGAGCAAAATAAAATGGAATAAATGCACCCTAATTTTATCATATACAACCATCCCTGTTTCCTTTATTCTGGGATTTAGATATACAGCTGTATATGGTCAAACTCCACCAGGTTTGGTTTCTATTGTACTTTGGTGCTGCTTTTCATTCTCTTTTTTCGCTTATGCAGCTGTAACCACTGTTGACACCAGTGGAATCAAAATGCTCAAAGAGCTCAAGAGAATAATTGAACTGAAAGGCCTTTAGGTAACTATTATCATAATTTTGGTTTGAACAAAATATTATTTTGGTTTAAACAATTTATTTTAAGTTTTGATTTGTTTATGTCATTCATCTAAAATCATTTAATAAGTGGGTATTATTGAATTAAGTAATAGCATTCCTAATAAATTTAATAAGTGGGTCTTATTGAATTAAGTAAAAGCATTCCTAATAAATCAACCAAAGAAATGAAAGCTTAGAATGTGTTGTTTAAACATGTTCAGCAGTATGTACTCTGTATAAAACATGTCAACTATATCAACACTTCATAGAATTTTGGTTTGAACAGTAAACTCTAAACTTTGACCTTTTTAAATTGTGTACTATTTCATTACTGGCCTAGAACCTACATATAAATCAATAAAAATCCAAGTGCTCACCAAGCTTAGAAGTTTTAAATAAGTGTGACTATCTTTATGTTATAACAAAATTTAACAAAAATCTATTTTGTATTGTAAACAATGTGAATTATACTAACAAGGAGTATACATGATCTTTAGCTTGCATTGAGCAACCCTGGGTCAGATCTCATGGAGAATCTTCAAAAGGAAAAGTTCACTGAAATTCTATGACCAAATTGGCTATTTCTTACAGTTGGTGAGGGTGTTGTAGTTTGCAGTTCTCTTCTCCAAGCTCGTAAGCTCAATAGATAATTGAATGTCAACGGTAATAACCAGGCCGGTCTCTACAATTACAGTTTGCATGGTTAAAGATTAAACCTGAGAGTTACCCTTGTCTATCATTTCATTCTTATAATGAAGAATGTCCTCACTTACCTCGCTATATTTCTCTACTGAATATTACTTATAGTTTACAATACTCAAAGGTTGTAAGAAGCCATGGAGGCTTTGTTTTTAATTTGATGAATCACCTTGCAAGCTACAGTGGTGATTATGAAGATGTTAAATAATATGAATATAATGGAAGGGCTAAAATTTTGTTAAAATCTAATTAGAAACTTTTTTTTTGCCTATGTTCCCATCAAGCTTAAAATGTTATGTGGGAAGACTCGATACACTCTTTGGGAAATTTTACAATGGACCATCCAAACCTAGAAATCTTCTTTAAACAGCCACTTGTAATGTTAAAGAGATGAGAAGAGCTCTGCCTTTGAGATTCAAATTACTCAAGAGCAAAGAACCCTGTAACAGTTGCTCTCTATCCTCTACTCTAACAATCAAACTGAGGAAATAGAATTCTAACTTCCTTGAAGCAAACCATCTTCCAGGTACTCACCTTCTTGGATGCATTTTTTGAGTAAAGCCTCTGTCACTGTTTTGTCTCCAAACATTTCTCCTATATTCCTTTGAGACTGTAATCTTCCATTTGACTACAACCTTTTGAAGATCTCAGTCTCAAGGTAATGTATCCTCAATCAATGCTCCTTTTTTGAAGACTGATCCTCTGTCTCTGTCATTGAGACTATTCTTTGTCAAGGACCCATTTAATGCCTATAAACCTAAAACCACTTAGACCTTAACCCTATATGACCATTACATGACATTTTGACTCATTACATGGGATTTTCACTTATTACATTGCTTTTATAGCATTATTCCTTATTACATTACAATGACCTTTAGACTTGATTATGAATTTTGCTTTGAATATTGAGTCTAACATTGCAATTGAACATCTCTGAATGCTATTCCACTCCTGGGCTCAGGTGCCCTGCTGGATGCCCCTGCATCATCAACCAAGTGGTACAAATGATCAAATCCCACAGATGGTCTGTAGCTATGACAGAGTCTGAAAAGGTACAAAGACCTACACTGGTGACTCAGAAGAAACTTCAGCTTTCAAAAATAAAGCCAATTAGGTTGGTAGACTTGTGGATCGGGCCGACATTTGGTGGAAGAGGAAGAAAGATGACTAGAACTCTGGAGGCCCACTATAATGGATTTTGGTATTCAACCATGAGAGCAGAAGAGAGAGCTGATATCATGTATCAAAATATTAAACACGCATTCTTCCAGCCAACAGAGAAGGAGATGATTACTTTGCTTCATTTTCATTTGCATAACCATATTATGGTGGGAACTAAGAAGACTAAGGATGTCCAGTTTTATTTGGAAGTAATGGACGTGGTCCAAACTTTAGGAAGGGAAAGAAGGTCCATGTATGATCCCGATGAAATTGAGGAAGAGCAGCAAGAGAGGGACAGGAAAAATCAAATCAATGGAGAGTTTGAAGGGTTTGTTAAACGAGTAACAGAGCTATGGGAGCAGCCTCATCTAAAAGATTTTGAACTGGAGTTTGATATACCATTTAGAGAGCTAGGTTTTCATGGAGTTCCTTTCAAAGCCTCTGCTTTTATTGTTCCTACCGTAAACTATTTGGTAGAGTTGGTGGAATTGCCTTTCTTAGTAATAACCATTAGTGAGATTGAGATAGTTAACCTTGAGAGAGTAGGACTTGGGCAAAAGGCATTTGATATGGCTATTATTTTCAAAGACTTCAAGCGGGATGTACTCCGCATTGATGTTATTCCTCAATCTTCTCTTGATGGCATCAAAGAATGGCTAAACTCAATGGATATAAAGTATTATGAAAGCAGAATGAACTTGAACTGGCGGCCAATTTTGAAGACCATTACAGATGATCCAGATAAATTTATTGAAGATGGTGGCTGGGAATTTCTGAATTGGGAAATCCATCTTCCATTTGGGTGACAGAATCCAATAGATGCTTCAAAATGTTTGAAGTTCTTTCACCAAGCTTTATCAAATGGATCTCTCATGAGAATGAATGGAACAGTTAGCACTCATTGGCTCTAGGTGATTCTTACGGAGGTGAAGCACCGGGACTTCCTGGGAGGTCATCCATCCCAGTACCACTCTAGCTTGAGCATGCTTAACTATGGAGTTTCCTCCATGGTTAAATCCACTCTGCTTGCATCCTCATTTGCAAAACCTTCACCAAGTGTTATGCCTTATGAACCATTCATTAGAAAGCCCCTTAAGCTCGTCAATTAATAAGTAGGAGATATTTTCCACAGCAAGTCAAATTGTGATATTGCTATCAAGATTCAACTATGTAGTCATTTTAGTCAAACTCATTGACCCGTGATTCATGAGTAGTGGTTCACACAAACCCATCTCTCATGAGAATGAATGGAACACTTAGCACTCATTGGCTCTAGCTGATGCTCACAGAGGTGAAGCACCGGGACTTCCCGAGAGGTCACCCATTCCAGTACTACTCCAACTCGAGCGCACTTAACTATAGAGTTTCCTCCCTGGTTAAACCCACTCTGCTTGCATTCTCATTTGCAAAACCTTCACCAAGTGTTGCGCCTTACGAACCAGTTGATGAGCTTAAGGGGCTTTCTAATCGATGGTTCATAAGGCACAACACTTGGTGAAGGTTTTGCAAATGAGAATGCAAGCAGAGTGGGTTTAACCATGGAGGAAACTCTGTAGTTAAGTGCGCTCGAGTTGGAGTAGTACTGGGATGGGTGACCTCTCGGGAAGTCCCGGTGCTTCACCTTTGTGAGCATCAGCTAGAACCAATGAGTGCTAAGTGTTCCATTCATTCTCATGAGAGATGGGTTCGTGTGAACCACTACTCATGAATCACGGGTCAATGAGTTTGACTCAAAAAACTACACAATTGAATCTTGATAGCAATATCACAATTTGATTTGTTGTGGAAAATATCTCCTACTTATTAATTGACGAGCTTAAGGGGCTTTCTAATGAATGGTTCATAAGGCATAACACTTGGTGAAGGTTTTGCAAATGAGGATGCAAGCAGAGTGGGTTTAACCATGGAGGAAACTCCGTAGTTAAGCATGCTCGAGCTGGAGTGGTACTGGGATGGATGACCTCCTAGGAAGTCCCGGTGCTTCACCTCCATAAGCATCACCTAGAGCCAATGAGTGCTAACTGTTCCATTCATTCTCATGAGAGATCCATTTGATAAAGCTTGGTGAAAGAACTTCAAACATTTTGAAGCATCTATTGGATTCTTTCACCCAAATGGAAGATGGATTTCCCAATTCAGAAATTCAGAGTTCTTTTCATTAACCTGTGATTCATGAGTAGTGGTTTACATGAACCCATCTCTCATGAGAATGAATGGAACAGTTAGCACTCATTGGCTCTAGGTGATCCTTATGGAGGTGAAGCACCGAGACTTCCCGGGAGGTCATCCATCCCAGTACCACTCCAGCTCGAGCACGCTTAACTACGGAGTTTCCTCCATGGTTAAACCCACTCTGCTTGCATCCTCATTTGCAAAACCTTCACCAAGTGTTATGCCTTATGAACCATTCATTAGAAAGCCCCTTAAGCTCGTCAATTAATAAGTAGGAGATATTTTCCACAGCAAGTCAAATTGTGATATTGCTATCAAGATTCAACTGTGTAGTTTTTTGAGTCAAACTCATTGACCCGTGATTCATGAGTAGTGGTTCACACCAAAGAATCAAAACTCGGACTCGGCAAGGCCGACTCGACCCGTGACTCACCGATGACTCGGCAACGACTCGGCTATGACTTGGCAAAAAAAAAAATAGAGATTTCTTAAAATTTAAAACTTGTTTCAGGCACCCATTATTGAATAAAGCTTAAAAACACATCACATCACATCTAAAGGTCAAATAACATCTAAAGGATATGGTTAAGAAAACAAAGTATAATCGATAATGAAGGGAACGAATGGTAATTGTTATGAACAGTCACGTCACTTCATTATGAACTAACATGTCATTTCTAATGTGAACAGTCACGTCTTTTCTTATTTGCTAGTTCAATATATATAGATATTCAAATGTGTAGATTCAATCAATAACCAAGGCAATTTGATCACTATTTTTTCCATTACATTCACTGTCTTCATTCCATCTCTCCAATTTGAATCTTGTGGATCATTGATTCTTAGCATTTCAATCTTCATTGTCCCAAGGTGTTTGTCCTACTGTTCCCTTTAACAACTCATGAATGCTCATTGATGAATCATGGCTGTTCTAACTGATATTCTTGTGATACATCGTCAGCTGTTCTCATTTCTTTATGATTCTCCTTATTTATTCATTGGCTAACTTTTTTGACATTCCTTGGACTGCTCTTCATGACCTATCATTTACTTACTGTTCTGATCCTTATTGTGACTGCTCTAACAGTGAATGTCACTCTTTCTAATAGTATATGTCATTGTTTCATCATGTAATCACTGCTATACATCACTGCTCTGATCGATTTTCTTTTCACTGCTATCACATTGCAAAACACTGCTTTTAATCATCTTTTATCAGTGACTTTTCATGACTAATGACTGCTTTAGGATTCATTCTTCTGTTTGCTATCTTCTTTCTTTGAACACTATCCTTGAACACTCACTGAAGACTACTGTCATCAGAAATTCATGAAGCCTATTGTCATTAGAGATTCATGAAGATGATCAATGTCCTTAGACATTGATGTGACTGTTTGTTAATTATCATGTCCTCTCATAACAGTCATGATTTTCACCAATATTCTTCTGCATTTCTCCATTTCTGATCACTGTCATAAAAATGAAAGCCACTGTCCTCCAGCATACTGTCTTCTACATCCTTTTGTTTGCTGCTCTCATTCATGGATTATTGCTCATATCATTTTTATTATGACTGCATCATTGGCACAATCTTCCTTCTTGAAACAGTAGATTATTGTCTTGTTCTAAGTGATTTTCACAATTTTTCTCATCCTTCAACAACATGTATATCACTGTTGTTGACAAGTCTATGGCTCGGGCCTGCCGCAGCGCAGGTCATGAAGCACGGACTTGCGAGTTATGGCCATGACCCGCTGACTCGGTGAGTCACGCGGGTCATGCCCCATAACATGGCCCATGACTCGGCCGGGTCACCAAAACCCGGGAGCCATGGCTCGACCCGCAAGTCAAGATAACTCACCTGACTCACCGCGGGTTTTGATACTCTAGTTCACACGAACCCATCTCTCATGAGAATGAATGGAATACTTAGCACTCATTGGCTCTAGCTGATGCTCACAGAGGTGAAGCATCGGGACTTCCCGAGAGGTCACCCATTCCAGTACTACTCCAACTCGAGCACACTTAACTACGGAGTTTCCTCCGTGGTTAAAGCCACTCTGCTTGCATTCTCATTTGCAAAACCTTCACCAAGTGTTGCGCCTTACGAACCAGTTGATGAGCTTAAGGGGCTTTCTAATCGATGGTTCATAAGGCACAACACTTGGTGAAGGTTTTGCAAATGAGAATGCAAGCAGAGTGGGTTTAACCATGGAGGAAACTCTGTAGTTAAGTGCGCTCGAGTTGGAGTAGTACTGGGATGGGTGACCTCTCGGGAAGTCCCGGTGCTTCACCTTTGTGAGCATCAGCTAGAACCAATGAGTGCTAAGTGTTCCATTCATTCTCATGAGAGATGGGTTCATGTGAACCACTACTCATGAATCATGGGTCAATGAGTTTGACTCAAAAAACTACATAGTTGAATGTTGATAGCAATATCACAATTTGACTTGCTGTGGAAAATATCTCCTACTTATTAATTGACGAGCTTAAGGGGCTTTCTAATGAATGGTTCATAAGGCATAACACTTGGTGAAGGTTTTGCAAATGAGGATGCAAGAAGAGTGGGTTTAACCATGGAGGAAACTCCGTAGTTAAGCGTGCTCGAGCTGGAGTGGTACTGGGATGGATGACCTCCTGGGAAGTCTCGGTGCTTCACCTCCGTAAGAATCACCTAGAGCCAATGAGTGCTAATTGTTCGATTCATTCTCATGAGAGATGGGTTCATGTAAACCACTACTCATGAATCACAGGTTAATGAAAAGACCAAATTTGAGGTCAATAAACATGGCAAACTGAATCAATGACTTGAAAGAATTTTTTTAGCTTGCTACTACAGGCTGACTGAACTCCACATTTTCTAAGTGCTTGGAACCCATGAACAGTTCATTGCTTCTATCTTCTAGCCATATTAATCTTTGATGTTCATGCATCTCACATCTTTTTCCATTCTATTCACATCTTTTTTGCTACATTCTTGATATCGATTTCTTTTGGGGATTTGTTAAACAGCTCACTGGTTTTTTTTGTACGTCCATATCTTGCTTACATATTGAATTATTCCTTATTACATTACAATGACCTTTAGACTTGATTATGAATTTTGCTTTGAATATTGAGTCTAACATTGCAATTGAACATCTTTGAATGCCATTCCACTCCTAGGCTCAGGTGCCCTGCTGGATGCCCCTACATCATCAACCAAGTGGTACAAATGATCAAATCCCACAGACGGTCTGTAGCTATGACAGAGTCTGAAAAGGCAGAGAGACCTACACTGGTGACTCAAAAGAAACTTCAGCTTTCAAAAACAAAGCCAATTAGGTTGGCAGACTTGTGGATCGGGCTGACATTTGGTGGAAGAGGAAGAAAGATGACTAGAACTTTGGAGGCCCACTATAATGGATTTCGGTATTCAACCATGAGAGTAGAAGAGAGAGCTGATATCATGTATCAAAATATTAAACACGCATTCTTCCAGCCAACAGAGAAGGAGATGATTACTTTGCTTCATTTTCATTTGCATAACCATATTATGGTGGGAACTAAGAAGACTAAGGATGTCCAGTTTTATGTGGAATTAATGGATGTGGTCCAAACTTTAGGAGGGGCAAGAAGGTCCATGTATGATCCCGATGAAATTGAGGAAGAGCAGCAAGAGAGAGACAGGAAAAATCAAATCAATAGAGAGTTTGAAGGGTTTGTTAAACGAGTAACAGAGCTATGGGAGCAGCCTCATCTAAAAGATTTTGAACTGGAGTTTGATATACCATTTAGAGAGCTAGGTTTTCATGGAGTTCCTTTCAAAGCCTCTGCTTTTATTGTTCCTACCGTAAACTGTTTGGTAGAGTTGGTGGAATTGCCTTTCTTAGTAATAACCATTAGTGAGATTGAGATAGTTAACCTTGAGAGAGTAGGACTTGGGAAAAAGGCATTTGATATGGCTATTGTTTTCAAAGACTTCAAGCGGGATGTACTCTACATTGATGTTATTCCTCAATCTTCTCTTGATGGCATCAAAGAATGGCTAAACTCAATGGATATAAAGTATTATGAAAGCAGAATGAACTTGAACTGGCGGCCAATTTTGAAGACCATTTCAGATGATCCAGATAAATTTATTAAAGATGGTGGCTGGGAATTTCTGAATTGGGAAATCCATCTTCCTTTTGGGTGACAGAATCCAATAGATGCTTCAAAATGTTTGAAGTTATTTCACCAAGCTTTATCAAATGGATCTCTCATGAGAATGAATGGAACAGTTAGCACTCATTGGCTCTAGGTGATGCTTACGGAGGTGAGGCACCGAGACTTCTCGGGAGGTCATCCATCCCAGTACCACTCCAGCTCAAGCACGCTTAACTACGGAGTTTCCTCCATGGTTAAACCCACTCTGCTTGCATCCTCATTTGCAAAACCTTCACCAAGTGTTATGCCTTATGAACCATTCATTAGAAAGCCCCTTAAGCTCATCGATTAATAAGTAGGAGATATTTTCCACAGCAAGTCAAATTGTGATATTGCTATCAAGATTCAACTGTGTAGTTTTTTGAGTCAAACTCATTGACCCGTGATTCATGAGTAGTGGTTCACACGAACCCATCTCTCATGAGAATGAATGGAACACTTAGCACTCATTGGCTCTAGCTGATGCTCACAGAGGTGAAGCACCGGGACTTCCCGAGAGGTCACCCATTCCAGTACTACTCCAACTTGAGCGCACTTAACTACGGAGTTTCCTCCGTGGTTAAACCCACTCTGCTTGCATTCTCATTTGCAAAACCTTCACCGAGTGTTGCGCCTTACGAACCAGTTGATGAGCTTAAGGGGCTTTCTAATCGATGGTTCCTAAGGCACAACACTTGGTGAAGGTTTTGCAAATGAGAATGCAAGCAGAGTGGGTTTAACCACGGAGGAAACTCTGTAGTTAAGTGTGCTCAAGTTGGAGTAGTACTGGGATGGGTGACCTCTCGGGAAGTCCCGGTGCTTCACCTCTGTGAGCATCAGCTAGAACCAATGAGTGCTAAGTGTTCCATTCATTCTCATGAGAGATGGGTTCGTGTGAACCACTACTCATGAATCACGGGTCAATGAGTTTGACTCAAAAAACTACACAGTTGAATGTTGATAGCAATATCACAATTTGACTTGCTGTGGAAAATATCTCCTACTTATTAATTGACGAGCTTAAGGGGCTTTCTAATGAATGGTTCATAAGGCATAACACTTGGTGAAGGTTTTGGAAATGAGGATGCAAGCAGAGTGAGTTTAACCATGGAGGAAACTCCGTAGTTAAGCGTGCTCGAGCTGGAGTGGTACTAGGATGGATGACCTCCCGGGAAGTCTCGGTGCTTCACCTCCGTAAGCATCACCTAGAGCCAATGAGTGCTAATTGTTCCATTCATTCTCATGAGAGATGGGTTCATGTAAACCACTACTCATGAATCATAGGTTAATGAAAAGAACTCTAAATGCACCTTACGTATGTAACATTTAAAAAAAAAATAAAAAATAGCATTGGTCGAAATTTTGACCAATGCCACCAAAAACTTCCACCAAAGGATGGTCGAAATTTTGACCAAAACAACAAAATTTCCACCAATTGAATGGTCAAAATTTTGACCATCTCATCTGTCGAACGTATAGCATCTCGGTCGAACATTTGATGTTTTCGTCAAAATTTTGACCAACATTTGGTGGAAATTTTTGTTGCCACTGGTCGAAATTTCGATCAATCTTAGGTGGAAATTTGTTTGACAATTGGTCGAAATTTCGACCATTATAAAAAAATGACGACAATTTTGGAGCATGGACTCAGTCGAATTTTGGACCTATGTTTTAGTTGAAATTTTGACTGATTATAAGTACGTCAAAAATTTGACAAAAAAAGACCGACGACAATGTTGGTTGTAAATTCGAATAATTTCGGTCGAAATTTCGACCAATTCTTGGTCAAAATTTGTGGCCAAATTTACTAGTGACTTAAATGATGAATTACATGTGTGAACACATGTAGCACATAAAGCGTACACATAAATTTTATTAAGTCATGAAGCATGAATGTAGCACATATTTTATAAAGCATACCACATGAATTCACTTAAGTCATGCACGTAGCCCATACACATGAATTTAGGTTATGAAGAATGTACTTGAATATACATAAATATACTTAAGGCATAAATCGTACACATGAGTACATACACACAAGCATATTTACATACTAACAATGAATAAATGAACACACAATTAACAAATTAGATCAAATATCGAGTTTCATATATATCAAAATGAATAATAATTTTGTACATATTTACATGTCAACATATCTAGATACAATGTGGCATACACCATCTCAAAATGTGTCATGACATCTCAAAATAATAAGTTCAACTACAAAATTTTCTAGGACATCCTATTCTACTGGTGGATCATCAAAATGTAGCCTCTTTGAAGTACCCTTTGGCTCTAATGGATCCTGCATTCAAACACAAAAGTGAAACCCCAAGTTAGATTAAAATTCAGAATCATATTCAACAATAATAAATAAAATTTAAACTAAAATTGAACTCGCATATACCTCGCCTCTCTGTCTCCTCCCGCGGATAGGAGACCTAATATATGTCCTTGGTAGCCCAGGAACAATGCCACCAATGTTGACTCTGACCTATATATGTTTGCGAACATGAGATTGATCTACGAGTTATACTATTTAATGTTAAATACTTGGTAGCAAATATATGTTTACAAAATAACTGAATTAACATTAAAACTTACCTATGTTGAACTTTCTTCAGGAAATGTTGGATGAGTCAACAACAATACAAACCCTTGGCATTCTACCTCCCTCAAACTAGGAGTGACCTACAAAAGTCAAACAGATACTTCATACTATCATAACTTGATCATATTATATATACTTGATAGTAAAATACACACAAATAACTTTAGAAATATACATACCGTGGGGCTATCACTGCGAATAGATATGCATGTGACTCTATCATGACGATAGGGTCTCACGACATCATCAGATGCCACCCTCTGTCAAATAAACCATGTAAATTAAAAATGAGTCGGCACAATTGACAAGTATACATGTATGCATAAACAAACTAAATTACCTAATTACCTTTCCCTTGTCAATGCCTGACACTTGCACCCCCTCACATTTCCCCCCCGTGGTCCATATTGGTGACACTTGCATCAGTATGTAATAAGATGATTGTAAAAATTAGAAAACAATGTACATATACTATTATAATAATTTAAGGAAACCAAAGAGTACATTAAAACATATGTATCATGGAACTATCAAGGCCAAATGATATGGTTGAAAGCATGGACCCCTCCACCTGTGCCATCTCCTCCTTTGTCATCAATTGAACATAAATGTAACACATAAAACAAATAAGTGGAAAATTATTATAAGAAAATTCTACTAAAAATACGAATGATAAAATTTAAATACAATGTAAAAAGTGAACTGTTTACCCTTACCGTAATAGTAGGAGTCCATGCCTCTGTATGCCCTTGATGCACATCTTCATGAGGTGCTTCAGTGCCTGTAGTGTGCTGTGTAGAATGTTCCACCTCGAAGACATAATTATATGCATCACTATCATTCAGGGGACCTAAGCACATATTCTTGCACATAATGCAAGTGTGGGGCACACAAACATGTGAGCTCATGGAGGATGTGGAAGGGCTAGAAGCATCAACATGAGGAGGCAACAATGATGTGCTCTACGTAACCAACATATCACTCAAGGTGTGAATGGCTCAAATAGTTTGTGAGCCGGCCTCAGCAATAATTTTAGGATGTTGCACTGTAGGAGGTGGTGAAATCTCAAGAGGGGGGACATATGTGTGGGATTTCACTCGTTGTGCCCATGGTTTTTCCTAAGGAGCGCCTAAACCTACACCTTGGTTTGGTCTCATACTCCAATAATTAGCCTTGTGACCGAGCACAAATTCAACATACAATTTTTTAATAAAATAAAATGGGACATCCAGATTGCTGTGAGGTGGTCTATCAAAAACCATCCACCAATAGTCCCAAAAGTTGTCACGTATTGCACTATTTGTGCACCATTTAATTGACAACTTGGTTTTTTTATGGTCCACTGTAAGACCAGTTTTAGGATCCACAAAAAGATTACATATGTCATGTTTTTTTATGTTTAGGTTCATGAATTGATCATAGTCATGGCCATCGTCAAACTGGGTGTGCATGGAATCGCACCAAAGAAGTGCAACACTATGTTTCTCTGTAAGTTTCTCTATGTTTTCAATAATTGAGTTCAATGTTGTAAACATGGGGTGCAATGTGGGGATATTGGCATAGGTGGTTTGAAATCCTCTAAGTTGATTTAAATTGTCTCTTATTAGATCCTTTAAACGATGAGGGTTTGAGACTGGTACGTCTTCTGGAAGTGGGGGATTGTTGGGAGGTGGTTCTGGATTATTTGTGGGATCATTAGGAGGCTTTTCTGATTGATTTGGGTCCATGTCTGATTACAATTACAACACAAATTGATAATTACAATCAATTTTAAAAAACAATTTTAAAAAAATCATCTAAACCCTAATTTTTATATAAAAAACTACAAATTTATATAAAAAAGAATTAAAACACTAAAACATAAAAATTTAACTTACCTATAATCTTGAGCAAATCGGATATGGGATCTGATCGGATAACAATCGGGCCTTATAAATTAAAACTATTGGCAAATATCGGATAACCGATAATATCGAATATCTGATTAGGCCTTTTCTTTGGCTTTTTATTTGGCCAAGTGTATTGACACCTAGGCCTACTAAAAAGTCAACAAATCCATTTGTGCACTTTTGTACGAGTGAAAATAGGTTTTTTTCACATCGCCACTTGTTGGCATACCATGATCCTACACATACCCAATTGGGAAACTGATACTGATCAGACAATGATTAGATCATGTTGATATAATTATTTTCTACCTAACATATGATTATGTTAAGCTGGTAAAGCGTGGTAATGAAGATTTGACAAGTCGGTAAGCAAATCAATTTTGGCTATCGAGCAGGATATGTCACTCGGTAAGGTAAACGTAAAAGGAAAGGTCACTAGGTAAAGAAAAAGGAACTCAAGGCACCAAGCGAAGGTAACTAAGATTTAGATGAAGGACACCACGCAAGGAACATATATTAAATACGGATTAAATTGTCATTTAATGATTAGCTATGATGAGTTGAATGATCATGATGATGAGGATAGTTAGCTATGGTTATGAAAATTCAAGATGAAGTTCTACGACAAGATCTAAATGGAAAAAAGAGATGGAACAAGTTTCAAGAAAAGCTCAAGTTCCTAGGTGAAAAGAAAATGTATTACCGAGATCTAGATTCAAGGTATAATGAATTGGATGGTTAAGATTGATTAAAGGAAAATGTAACAGAGGAGATTTAGAGGCAAAATTTGTCTATATGAGGAATGAGCTTGTATATATAAATGGTTGGCAAAGTGATGAAAAGAAGATTCACCGACTGAAGCAGTGAAGAAGGAACACAAAGATTATGAGCGTGTAAGAAGAATCTAATGAAGTATTGATGGCAATGGATAATGAAGAATTGAAGTGAAGATTAAAGAGCACACAAAGGATCTGATTAAGCAAAGATAATCACAAATCTATAGGTTAATTTAATTATTATTTCTTACTAGCATTTGTAACAAAGAAATCTCTTAACAGAGTAGACCTAACAGTCTTATTATAAAATCCTTGAAAAAGGTAACATTCTAGAAAGAGTGTTTGAAGCCCTCTAACAAGGCCACTCCTAACAGGGTGAAGTTCCTAACAGATATGAGGTAAATCCCTTGATCGGGTCACACCTAATAGTGTGTATTGTAATCTTTAACTAGATTGGCTCTTAACCAGATGTACTTTAGAAGAGTATTTTCTTATTGGGTGACAATTCCCATAGTGGTTTTTCCCAAAGCTAGGTTTCCACATTAAATATTGGTGTTACATGTTGTGAATGATTTGTGTGAATGATTTACTGATTATTATAGTTTATTTACTATTGTCGGTAAATAGTGAACTAAGTTTAACCGAGCTACTACCGAGTTAATCAGAGAATTTTTTTTAGGTATTTGGAATCAGGGATTACTGATTCACCCCCCCTCTCCATAATCCAATAATTGGTATCATAGTTAAGTACTCTGAAGAGAGAAGTTTAAAAGACTTGAGTACAAGATCTGAAGATGTATAGGAGATAAGTACCTAAGTTGAACAAAGAAAGTTTCTCAACATGGCAAAGAAGAATGAGATTGTATCTATTTGGGATTGGAGAATTTGCACTGCATCTATGGGATAATGAATACACTCCACTACCTACCGGACCCTTGACTATTGATCAGATGAAAGAAAATAAGGAACACAACTTGGTTATGATAGAGATTGCTTCTTCCATATCCAATGCTAAATTCAATGATGTTAAGGATTGTGCTAATTCAAGAGAAATGTGGGATAGACTTACACTTATATATGGAGGAGATCAGCATGTAAAAAAAGCTAAGGTTGATAGTCTGAGAGGAAAGTATGATGAAATGAGAATGAAAGATGAAGAGAACATCACACAATATAGTAGTAGAATCAAGGAAGTAGTGAGTTCCATTAGAGGTGTTGGTGGAACATTGACCAACGAAGAAGTGGTAAGTCAAATCTTGAGAACTCTTTCTTCCAAATATGCTATTAGAGTATATACTATTCAGGAATTGAGATCCATACCAAACAATGTTGTTACTCTTGAAGCCCTAATCAGTAAGATGATTGCATTTGAGCTTAGCAATTATGATAATAGTCTACCGACCATTGAAACTATCTTCAAGTCATCTGTGAGAATTGGACCATCAAGAAGAGAAAGAGAAAATCACAGTAATTCATATGGAAATGAATATGACAATATCCTAACCGAAGAGAAAGAACAAGAGGAATTGGAAGCACTACTAGCTAACAGACTACCTAGAGGCAAAGGAAAGTAGAAAGGCAAGTTACCATTGAAATATTTCAATTGTAATAATATTGTACATATTGCATCTAGATGTCCTGACAATGAAAGGAATGATAGAAATGACAAAAGAGACAACCGACACAAAAGATTCATATATTTTAAGGACAAAGGTAAGAAGTCTTGGTACCTAGCTGAGGAAGGTGTAACTGATGATAAATATGATGATACCGAAGAAGGATATGAAGTTGTTTAGGTTTCAGTAAAGGAAGACTCAAATGAGAAAAAGTATGAAGATTAAAAATCACGTGTTTCTCATGTAATTAAACCAGAACCATAGATTATTGATAGTGGATGTTCACATCATATGACTAGAGATATTGATAAGTTTGAGAACCTAGAAGAGTATGATGGAGGATTTTTCATATTTGTAAATGATGCTCCATGTCCCATGAAAGGTAAAGGATCCATTATTTTGAATGAAAATATGAGATGTAGTGATGCATACTGGGTTAGAGGACTAAACTATAATATATTGAGTGTTGCACAACTAAACAATACTAGCCATCGACTAGAATTTTAGAATAGAAAGGTGAAGATCTATGGTGTTGATGGAGATCTAATTAGAGATGGTGGACAATCAAGAGGTAATCTATTTTATCTGGATACAGATACAAAGAGTTTCTTATTTGTTAAATCTAAAGATGTATGGTTGTGGCATAAGAAACTATGTCATGTGAATTTTGATAACTTGATCAAAGTAAGTAAGAAGAGTAGAGTTAGAGGTCTACCGAAATTAAGAAAACCTGATAAATCTATGTGAAAGGAATGTCGGATTGGTTAGATGACTAAGTCAAAATTTTCAAGAAAATCTTACTCTACCAATGGTATTTTGGAATCGGTTCACATTGACCTTTGTGGTCTTTTGAGAGTTCAAAGTTATTATGGAGATTGGTATTTCATTTTGTTTGTTGATGATTATTCAAGATTGATGTTTGTTATGTTTCTAAAGGAAAAATCTAATGCATTTCAAATGTTTAAGTGGTATAAAGAAAGAGTTGAAAAAGAAACAGGTAAACAACTGAAGTGTTTGAGATCAGATAGAGGAGGTGAATTTATCTCTGATGAATTTACTATCTTCTGCAATGAGCATGGAATTAAAAGACAAGTATCTACACTAAGGACTCTACAAAAAAATGGGATAGCTGAGAGAATGAATAGATCTATTTTTGACTATGCTAGAACTTTGTTAATTGACAAAAATATTGCACAAACATTCTGGAGAGAAGCCATAAGTACTACAATTTATACTCTCAATCAAGTACAGTTAAAGAAAGGTACAAACAAGACACCCTATGAACTCTAATTTGGTCACACACCAAATGTAAGTTACTTTAAATTTTTTGGAAGTAGGTGTTATATACTGAAAGATTCTAGAAATGGAAATTTTGACTCTAAAGGAGATTAAGGTATATTTCTAGGTTATTCATCAAAGAGAAGCATATAAATGTCAGATAAAGGCTACTAACAAAATTGTTGAAATTGCAAATGTAAGAATTGATGAATTTACAGAAAGGAATGAAAAGGATAGCAAAAATGAACCTAAGGATTACAAAAGATTTTTTTATGTATAGGAAGGCAGGTAATTTGGTTGATACAATTTAGCAACAACAATAAGGAACCGATGAACAAGATGAGCCTCCACCAAGAGATGAAAATGTTTATGAACAATCTGTCAAGCCTGTATTAGCAAAATATGTGAGAAGTCACCACTCACCGAGAAGAATTATTGGAGATAAGAATGCAAGAGTTATGACAAGAAGTAAGTTGAAAGATAAAACATGTTTGATTTTTGAATTTGAGCCAAGATTAGTAAAATATGCACTAGATAATGAAGATTGGATTAATGCTATATATGAAAGAAGAAATTGATCATATTGAAAAGAATAAGATTTGGTCACTTGTACTGAGACCCAAGGAAAAGAATGTGATTGGAACTAAATGGATTTTCAGAAATAAACTCAATGAGAGAGGAGATGTGATCAGAAACAAATAAAGATTAGTCTACAAAGGGTATGCACAAGAAGAAGGTATTGACTATGGTGAGACATTTGCTCCTATTACTAGATTAGAAGTTGTAAGAATATTGTTTGCATGTGATGCTTACAAATGATTCAAAATTTATCAAATGGATGTTAAGTCTGCATTTCTGAATGGAATTCCTGAAGAAGTTTACATTGAACAACCTGATGGATTTTTTGACAAAAGAAATAAGGATACGGTATGAAAATTGCATAAAGCTTTATATGGATTGAAGTAAACACCCTGAGCATGGTATGAAAGGCTACACTCTTACTTAATCAAGATTGGATTTGAAAGGACTAGTGATAACAATAATTTATACTTGAAATGTGATAGTTTTGATGAAATTTTGATTGCTGAGATATTTGTTGATGACATTATATTTGGTGGTAATGAGATAATGTCTAAATAATTTTCTGATGAAATGAGAAAGGAATTTGAGATGTCTATGATTGGAGAGGTTAAATTCTTTATTGGACTTCAAATTAAACAAGTAAAGGATGGGATCTACATAACACAATCGAAGTATATCAAGGAGATCCTAAAGACTTTCAATATGGAAGACTCAAAATCAGTTGGAACACCAATGGCTACTGATTGTAAATTTTCAAAGGAAGATGGCACAAAGGAAGTGAATGAGACACTTTACCTTTCTATGATTGGTAAGCTACAATAAGCTGTACACAATAGGCCTAATATTGCACATTAAGTTGGTATAGTTGCAAGGTTTTTTGCAAACCAAAAGGAGACACATTTGTCTGCAGTTAAAATGACATTCAAATATTTGAAAGGGACTGAAGATTTTGGTATGTTATACACAAAAGGAGGATATTTTGATCTCAAGATATATACTAATGTTGACTGGGCTGAAAATATTGATGGCATAAAGAGTACTAGTGATGAAGCTTTCTTTTTAGGAGAAAGATTAGTGACATGGTTAAGCAAGAAACATAGTTGTATTTCACAATCTATTGCCAAAGCTGAGTATGTTGCTACAACTATGAATTGTTCTAATATTGTATGGATCAAACAACTATTGGAAGTTATGCAAGAAGAGATTACTGATCCAATTACAATTTATTATGATAATACCAATGCTATTAACATATCAAATAATCTTGTGATGCACTCAAAGACAAAGTATATATCTATTAAGTATCACTACTTGAGAGAGCAAGTACAAGATAAGCATGTGACATTGGAATATGTGAATTCTAAAGAATATATAGATAACATATTTAGAAAACCACTACTAAAGGATGCTTTTGAGTATCTCTGAGGTAAGTTAGGGGTTCTTCCTCTATCCAATGTGCACTAAGGCCAGATGCATATTGCATCAATTCAAGAACTCATTAGAATATATATTTTATGAGTTGATGCTAGTGTTCACTCTTTAGGTGAAGTCTAAAGGTGTGAAGGATGTTTATGACTGCAATGGAAAATCTATATACTTGAGGTATAATCTGAGAAGTTTATGTTTCTTTGGCATTATTGTCAAAGAGGGAGTATAAGTTTATCAAAAGAGGGAGAATATATATATGAAAGAGGGAGATTATCATTGAGAATGTATATGAAAGAGAGAGATTATCATTGATGATTGTTGAATACAAAGAAGGAGAATGTTGCTGATATAATCAGAAAAGGGAACAATATAGTAGACTACTACTAACAGTATGAGACAGATTACAGATGGAAGATCCAAGAACATAAAAGAATAAGTTACTACTCAGAGGGAGTACAAAATATAAATGATAGTGAAGTGTACCATCATCAATTGAACACTAAATATTGCTAGTGTTGTCATCAATGCCAAAGATAGAGATTGTTACCATAATTGATAGTAATGTTGAAGATTGATTATCTGATGGTCATGATGATGAAGACTGACCAAGATCATAAGAATACAAGAGAGTAGAAAGGTTAGATCAATTATTGTCTTGTCATTGATGTCAAGCAATTGATTTCTGATTTATACTATATTGTCATATCATTCGATATATGATATAAGATGAATGAGTTAAGGAGAAGAAGAGATGAGATGTTGTGAAGTTGAAGAACTTAATTGGGAAAATGATATAGATTGGACAATGAGTAGATCATGTTGATATAATTTTTTTCTATCTAACATATGATTATGTTAAGTCGGTAAAGCATGGTAATGAAGATTTGACAAGCAGGCAAGAAAATCAATTTTGGCTACCAAGAAGGATGTCACTCGGTAAGGTAAAGGTAAAAGGAAAGGTCACTTGGTAAAGCAAAAAGAACTCAAGGCACTGAGCGAATGTAACCGAAATTTAGATGAAGGACACTGAGAAAGGAACATATATTAAATAAGTATTAAATCAACATTTAATGATTAGCTATGATGATTTGGATGATCATGATGATAAGAAGAGTTGGTTACAAAGATCTACAGTTATGAAAATTCAAGATGAAGATCTACAACAAGATCTAAATGACAAAAAGAGATAGAACAAGTTTTAAGAAAAGTTCAAGTTCCTAGGTGAAAAGAAAATGTATTACTGAGATCCAGATTCAAGGTATAATAAATTAAATGGTTAAGATT
Source organism: Chamaecyparis obtusa (assembly GCA_027943335.1). Lineage (NCBI taxonomy): Eukaryota > Viridiplantae > Streptophyta > Pinopsida > Cupressales > Cupressaceae > Chamaecyparis > Chamaecyparis obtusa. The sequence goes on from BSBK01006239.1 coordinate 323,953, forward strand.
AATTAAACAAAAATGTTATAGAGGAGATTAAGAGGCATAATTTTTCTATATAAAGGATGATCTTGTATGGACAAATGGATGGAAAAGTGATGAAAAGAAGAGTCACCGACTAAAGCAGTGAAGAAGGAACAAAGAGATTTCAAGTGTGTAAGAAGGATCTACTGAAGTATTGATGTCAGTGGATAATGCAGAATTGAAGTGAAGATTGAAGAGAACACAAAGGATCTGATTAAGAAAAGATAGTTGCAAATCTATAGGTTAATTTAATTATTGTTTCTTATTAGCATTTATAACAGAGAAATCTTTTAACGAAGTAGACCTAACAGTCTTATTGTAAAATCCTTGAAAAAGGTAACATTCTAGAAAGAGTGTTTGAAGCCCTCTAATAAGGCCACTCCTAATAGGGTCAAGATCCTAACAGATCTGAGTTAAATCCCTTGACTGGGTCACACCTAACAATGTGTATTGATATCTTTAACCAGATTGGTTCTTAATCGGGTGTACTTCAGAAGAGTATTTTCTTAGTGGGTGACAATTCCCACGGTGGTTTTTCCAAAAGATGGGTTCCACATTAAATATTGCGGTTACATGTTGTGAATGAGTTGTGTGAATGATTTACTGATTATTATAGTTTATTTATTGTTCTCGGTAAATAGTGAACTAAGTTTAATTGAGCTTCTACCGAGTTAATCAAAGAAAAAAAATTAGGTATTTGGAATCAGGGATTACTGATTCACCTCCTCCCTCTTTGTAATCCAACTACAAGGATGTAATTCTTTAGGATCTTGTTCAATGGCTTTATTTTTTGTAAGATATACACTATTGGTCTCCTAAAATAATCTCTTTTTTAGGTTTCCCCTATTGGATTAAGTATGGAAAGGTGAGTATTGAGAGGGGAGGGGTGAATCAGTACTGTAAAACAATTTTAAACTATCTAAACTTTCTTCATTAACCGTTTACTGAATACATAACTTTGCATGCATCTCATAAAACATATAAAGCATTAAAATAACACATAACTCATAGCACATTCATTTTGGTATCGCATAAATCCTTGTTAGAGGATAAAAACTACAATGGGGATGACACCCACAAAACTTCACTACTGCAGTAAAAAGTTTTCTCTGTTAGAGCTATATTGTTAGCTATTTTTGATAGCTTGCTCTATTAAGAGTATTAACTCAGTTAAGAATCTTAAGACCAGTTAATTCTACCTTGCTAAAGGATTTTACAATTCTAATCTAAGAATTGTACTTGGTTAAAGGATTTTCAGTGTAAGACATGTTAAGATCTGCTTGGTTAAGAGACTTTACAACTTTGATTACTCTTAAAGTAACATAAACTTGTCTATCAAACTTGCATCTACTTATGTTTTTTAGACTCTATATGCTCAATAACTGATTATCTCATATTGTGCTCTACTCACAAAATCAATTCTATACTCGATAGATTCAACTCTGAATCACAATTACTTCTTTGCTCTTTATTGCTTTGTTACTCAATAGCTTCTCTGCTCATCACCTTCTTTTTGCAATCTTTTCTTGGCACATGCAATCTCCTCTTGTCTCATACTATGATCTTCACACTCTAATCCATTTATATAGAAAATTCTAAAAGTGGTGGAAATGTTCTAGAATAATCTCTTCAAGTGGTGCTAGCATTTGTTACTCTCATTCATGGATCTCACCTTGCAATCATGTATAATCATCATGTTTAAATCTTTGATGCTCTACCATACAATCTCCTTGAGATTTGTAAACTGTTTTATGTTCGGTGTCCAGATTCAATGTATCTAGAGATTCTCTTTATGTCGATCTGCCATGCTCGATCACACATTTTCCTCTTGCTCGGTAACTATCTCATCTCTCAGTTCGGTGCATGTTGTAGCTTGATATAACTTGGTGCTTGATGTTTCCTTTCTCAGTGACTAAACTTCTTTTGCCTTTACTGAATTCACCCCTTCCTCTATTTCCTTTACCAAATAGCTTGTGTACTTTACCGACTTGACTTTCCTTCCCTACCAAATGTCTTTGACAATCATTGTAACTTTTTCATAATTAATGACAAAAAAATAACTCTTAGGAGTATCATCCCCAAATTCTATTGAGAGGTCATTAGCCCTAGTAGGGATGTTAGTCATCTTGTAGTTTTGGATTACTTCTTTCAAACTCACAATAAGTAGCACCAAGTCATCTTCACCCAATAGATGCTTTGCTCTATAGGTAATGACCATTTTTAAAACTTTTGACCACATATCCCCCACTATTGTCATATTATTGGTCCCACTAGATGAGGAAGTACCAAGATCATCTCAAAGAATACATCCAGTCCCAACCAAACTAGGGTTGCCCTACAAGCACCATCTAGATTTAACTTGAGCCATTGATTACATGGAGGGAACCATATTACTAAAGCTCTATAATGCATGATGGCATGGATTTTTTTACTGGATACACCATATTCATATTGTTAATATTCATCTATTGTTAAATATTCTTCTTGAGTTCAATTGGTGAAAAATATATTTGATAAACCAATAATTTAATGGTTTTATAAATATGGATGTGATAGAAAAAATAAGATAGTTTAATAAGTTTTGTGAGGTTCATAATGTTCTAAAAACTAAAAATTATGAAAATTTTTAAGAATACATATTGTAGGACATACAATACATTGAGACATTATCGATGCACACTAAGGATACTTTATAGGTTTAAATGCACAAAATTTAACTTGGAAGGAATAAATTTTGACTCCTAACTACAACTGAATTAGGATAAGGATATACAAGACCTATCAATTCAAATAGAGATGGGAAATCAACCTTATAGATGAGGATCTAACGTGGCACTATGATTTGAGTTCAGTAGGAATTTTGTTAAACAATACAAGGTATATGAAAACTTGTAAGTATTGTGAAGAAATGAACAATAGCAAAGCTTGAAACGGACATTGTATGCATAAAAAAGTCACCATTAATTTCTCCCAAATGAGTTTTAAACATATGTTTGGAATTCCAACAATCTTAGGATTCCAAGTGATTTTGAACTGAAGAGGCCTTGGAGAATAAAATAATAAATAAAATTATAAATATTCAGAAAACTACAAAATTGGGTACCCCAACATGGCGAGGTCATAACTTTCTTCTCTGTGCTCAAATTTTGAAATCGTTTGCATCATTGTAAAGACATTGAAGAGATCTTATTTTAATTCCTTAGAACCATGCCTTTGGCAATCATTCTAATGAATCAACGACACTTTCAACTCCAAATTATGCTCTAAAGGCCTCCAATAATGTCAATTAGTAAGATGTAAAAAGTATTGAGAAATTAGATTTTCAATTTTCCCATGTATGCTCACTTTGGCAGATCTTGATGGTTCTGGATCACCTCCAAATGGCTCCTAACCATCCTCAAACTATTTTGGGCATTTTTTTCATGCTCTAAATCTTCTCTGTATGATTCTTGATGACTCACAACACGCGCTAGATCTTCCTCTAGTTATTGCTCTAGACTAATCTCAATACACTCTGGATCACACTACGAGCTCCTCATTTGATGATTTATGGGTTATGCCAATGCATTAATGGTAAAATAAACTATTAGATACTGATAGTCTATGTCATAGTCTCAGATTTTTTTAGCAACCTAGTAGTATCTACAAAAACATTGACAAACAACAAGCTTCAAACATGTATATAGATTTTGGGATGATTGTTAGGTGTTTCACATGGATGAGGATGAGTGTGATTAGATATGATAGATTGTTTGGTTGAACTAACATATTTCATGTTTTACAACTCAAAGGACAGCAATGATGATAAGAAAACTAGAAGACTTCTATGTTACTTAGTTTTATACAAATTGTGTTCTGGTCCTTTGAATTTTATCTATCTATTAAATACACATCACACATAAGTGAATTTACATGGATAGTAAGAGTAATTGTATTTAGTTACAACAATGATTACTACATATAGACAATGTGACAAGTAAATTTTACAAAACGAATTAATTATTATATTGTGCTTCATCATTCCAAATTAAAACAAAAATTTTATTAAATGAACTCATATTTCATAGTGTTATACATTTATAACTTATTTATTAACCATAAATATGTTGAGAGTATATTATTGTTTACATATTGTTCTTCCTTACTTTGATACCACTATTATAAGTTTGCATAAATCTCATATGAAATTCTTTAAAACAGTACAAGGAAAATGCTTTACAAGGTCAACAAATTAATAAATGTAAATAAATGTTATATTTAACTGGTAATCTTGCCTTGTTTAAACACCATCTAAATAGATGGAAAATGAACCTCGGAAACGTAGAAGATATATGCTTTGTAGGTTGAATTCTCATAGTATGAAAACTGATTTCCTAAGCATTATAGAAACATACGAATTGTATTTTTAAATCTAGTTATTGAGGCCACGAAAATCTTTTTCTTTATATAATTTTTTGCAAACTTTAAAAAAAAGTTGAGTGTTTCCCCTTCGTATGGTTAACAATTTTAGTGGCTGCGTAGCCGCTGCCATATTAAAGTACCGAATATTTATTATGGACGGTCAATCCATGGACTAACACGAATAATTTAAATTTTTTTAAAACATTATAAGCTTTTCAAAAAAAACAAACTACTTAGAATTTTGATGTGAGAAGAAGCTTGCATAGTTGATAATTGATATAGCATTAAAATTGAAGGTGTTGTGCAGATTCTGAAGGATGAGGTAAGTAAAGCTAAAATCATATCCCTAAAGAAAATCTGGTATTGGAACATAGTTTCAAAATAAAGGAATTGCAAACCGAGGTCTATGATAGGTAACTGGAGTTGGATGCCATCGAAGCAAAAAACAGCAAACTGAGAAACAAAAATGAGGAAAAGAATGTTGAAACTACAGGGGAGGCTAAAGAAAAATTCGTATCAAGACAGAGTATGAGAATAGAGGAATTGCGAAGGGAGGTATATGGTCTTGTGGCAGAGAACAATAAACTGAGGGATGAAACGGAGGTTAATGTAGCTCTGTACACGGTAAAAATGTTGATATCATTTAATGGGTGATCTTTCAGAAAGTTCCGGTGTTTGACTTCTGTGAGCATTATCTAGATTCAATGAGTGTCAAGTGTTCCATTCATTCTCATGAGAAATGGGTTCGTGTGAACTACTACTCATAAAACATGGGTCAATAGATTTGACTCAAAAAACTACACACTTGAATCCTGATAGCACTTAAATTTTTCTTCTGTTTCTAACATATTGAAATCACGTTAGAAACAGAAGAAAAATTAGTAATAGAACAGAACCTGAGAATTGGGGAATTACAAAATGAGGTCTCAGAAGCTTCAACTGCTCGAGAGAGATGAACAAAAAAGAGAAGCAATATTCTTCTTTTCTTAGTTTTAGAGATCCTGATGGCTTGGAACTTGGGCATTGCCAACTTAGGGATGCAATAGAAGATTACTACAGTTTAGATCATATCACCAATCATCCTATAGCAAGATCAAAGGAATTTGGAAAAATTGCAGGCTCTGTTTTCATACTGTGAATTCAAACTCTTAATTTTAAATCTGAAATACCTTTTGCATGCAGTTTGATAGCATAGATAGGTATGTTTCCTACCGCCAATCCTTTTCCAAAGGTTTGGGATGCAGCTATCCTCTAAATAAAATCTAAAATCTATTTTTGAAAATGTGGAAAACACTATAGATTTTTACAAAAACTTCAACATTTATTCTTTATGATCTACATCCCTGTGCTGTAAATCCATCAAACAATCTGTATTATAAATTTTCCAAAAAAAATTGTCTTCAACACCAATAAAAAATGAATTGAATTGTCTTTAACACCAATAACTCTTGTAAATCTCAAACACAACACCAATAAAATGAATTGAATTTTGTATTTTTGCTAGCTGCCTTCAAGAAGCATAGTGAAGTAAAAATGTCAACATGTTCAAGCAAAAGCCAAAGGCTTACACTTGAAGGATACAAATCCGAATCAAATCAAAATCTTCAGCAGAAGGCAATATATTTAAGAAACTTATTATGCAGAGCTATGATTTTAAAAGCTGACAGGCATGCCATACATAAGTTGGAATAGGGTGCAAAGCCTTGCAACCTTAGAACACATATTTTTGTAGTCATTGATAACGTACAGTAGGAATTTGTAGAGACTTACTGTCTTCAGAGCAATTACAGTTTTCAGGCCTGTCGTATAAAATTTTCCCTTTCAATTGGTATTACCATGTTCTTATTACGTTGGCATTTTCTAGGGCTGGTCACTAACATATGTTTCCATATCTAGAAGAGATGCAACATTGATGCTGTTGAACAATAACCAAAGCAGACCACCTGCAGTGGTTTTGCAATAATATTTTGGAGGGTGGGGTTTTCCTAATCCTGAAGTTTTAGCAATGAATGTCACACATGATTCCGTACTCGTTGGAAAGGTGCAAAGCAAACATTATCACATTTTTATCCTGAGAATACCTTTGTTAGTTGAATATTTGTTTGTCTGATCGTAGACATAGCAACAAAAGTTATTGTCCAATGTAAAACAAGAAAGTTCAAATACTATGACATAGCAGTGATCACAATCAAATGAGTAAGAATTTAGTACCAAAACATCAAAGACACAGCCAATATCTATGGTAAATTTGTGGACTCTTGGTAGAAACCATGACAAGGTTTTTTTTGGAAATTGAAGAGGTTTGTAAAGTCTTTGGTGACAGGCATATGACCGCTGAGGATAGACAATTTAGAGACAGTCAACAAACCCCAATAACACTAAATCATATGCGGCTGTCATAAGTCATAATGAACAGTATATGCTGAATGCAGCTATCTTACATACAAAACGTATATTTGAAAATGTGGAAAGCACAATGAATTTTTCTGAAAATTTCAACATATCATATGATCTGCATCCTCTATGTTGTAAATCTAAAAAAAAGGTGTGTTTTCAGCATTTGTAGATTTTCATGATATTTTTTTCTATCTTTTGATACATTTTGTTTGAAGCTTAGACGCCATATATGCTCATGTGATAGCACATAAATTGATCAAGATATCAATAAGAAATGAAGAAAAGATACAGTAATGAGGACAAAGAGTTGCACTTTGACTATGTTAGAGAGAGAAGTTATGCATGATTGTGATAGTGGGGAATACAAGTTTGCCAAGTGGTATATGCAGTGGTCTAAACAACGTACATCATAGCATGATAAAAGACGTAAGTACAATGACCTTAGGACAAGGTAAGGCATCATGGCAAGAAAATCAGAACAAGCTCCATCTTATGTCAATGCATAGTAGTATGAGAAGAGAGATTGTATGAAGCCTCTATGAAGACTTTGAGGGCAAAGCCACGGTGAGAAGACAGTTAATGACAGTCCAGAAGCATCCATGTTCAGCAAATCAACATTAGTGAAGGAATGAATTTCAAATTGATTAGCACGATTTACTAAGACTATTTGTTTGTATACAGATGTCAGTGCTCCACTTGAAAGATTTTTGGGGCAGTAAGTAATTGTTCTAGTAGTACAAATTTAAAGAATAGGGCTAAGGGCTCAAGTAATAAGATTCCTTTAACCAAATTTTCAATAAAAATGGCAGAGGATATTTGGAAATTTGGAATCACTGTCAGAATTAATAGATGTGCTAAATCAGTGGGGCATGGGTAATATCCTGTCCAGCTCATAGCAAGTACCGAAAACTGGTTTCATGGACTACGATTCTTATGATATTTGCAGAGGAGTTTCTTATCAATTCTTTAGCTTTTTGGAGCAATGCCTAGACAAAAACGTTGCCTCATGGATTGCAATCATTGTTAGGCATGCATGATATGGGCTTTTGGGTAAACCCTTCAAGAATTTAAGCATGCAATTGGCAGTTGCAAAGTCAGTCTATGCAGATTTTTTTTTAAAGATTGTTGTTATGACTATCCCGATTAAAATATATAGTTTAGAAGCCTATGAATGATTTCACAAATATTTCAATTAGTTGGTGCCTCTAGGATTGCAATCTTTGTTGTGAATGCATAGAATGTCTTTTCATTTGAGTGTCTTGCTTTCAAGTTCAAGGACGGTAGGGACAAATTTATGAATATTTTAACAACTAGCTTTTGACATAATTATTTAGTGAGAAGCATATTGAGAAATTAAGAATACTCATCGTCAACTTACATAAAAAAGAACTGATTTACTAAAAGCAACAGACTATTCCATAGACTATGTTTAGCTTCATAAATGTTAAAATTTTCTTCCTCTTAAGGCTCCATAATTTCAGCGGAGCACAAGTACAATGTGTAAAAGTAGACTCGTCCAATTTTACACAATACTCCACCTTATGCCAAACTTGAAACTTGGGGAACAGAGCATGGAGGAAAAGTAAGTGTACTAAAGCAAGCTTCTTATTTGAAGCGTTTGTGACTGCCCTGAAGAGACATGCTTGGAAAATATGAACATATCCAGTTTGCTTGTCAATCATTGAATAAAAAACATAATCCAAGCATTATCTCTTGGAAATTTGGAATGCAAGTGAAATCCCGAAAGCTAATAGTGAAGGAGGAATGAATGGGAGCAAAGATAGAAGTTTGAGTAAAATTTGAGCTTGAAATAAAATCCAGAACGTCCAAGCAAAAGAGCCCGGTTAGGATCAAAACAGGTTTGGCTAAACTTATGGCGGTAACAGAAACCCCAACTTAACTTGCTAAAATGGAACTCTGCAGACCTTGCTGGAAACCATTATATGCAGTCGGTTCAGTCAGCAGATAATGTAAACAAGAAATGACCCGAAGATTCAATAAAGACTGTATATCTGTTGGTGCGTGAGCCTTGGAAGAATTCTGGTGTGTATAATAATGGACCCAAGAATAATAATATCATTTATGCATAGGCATGTGGGAGTAAAAGAACGACTTCCATGCTTTGGACATAAAAACTTTAAACCATCTCCATACTCCTTTTACTTTAAAGGATCTTCATACTCCTTTCAATGTTGAATCTTTGGCTATATATTGAATTATAATGTAGGATGAGCTGATATTAGAATTTATTAAAAAAATTATAGATAACCTCATCTTAAAAGATAAGACTTCAAATTTCATACTCCTTTCAATGTTGAATATTCGGCTATATATTGAATTATAATGTAGGATGAGCTGATATTAGAATTTATTAAAAAAAATTATAGATAACCTCATCTTAAAAGATAAGACATCAAAAAGCTTAGCATAGCAATGGAAACAAACCAAGGACCAACGTTGCCTCCACGCAGGATCGAACTACGGACCTTCAGTTTACAAGACTGACGCTCTACCACTGAGCTATAGAGGCCACCACTGGGTTTCAGACGGTGTTTACTCTAGATAGCAATGCCCACTACGCTACTCTTATGTAGCTCACATGGTAGAGCGCTCGCTTTGCATGCGAGAGGTACGGGGTTCGATACCCCGCATCTCCATTTACAACATGCCCTTTTCCCTTTTGTTTCCTGTTCTTACAAATAATTGAGCGATCCATCTTTCTTTGTTTATGTAGAATAGTACCCTGCCACGGTACAGACCCGGGTTCGATTCCCGGCTGGTGCATGTTTTGTTTTTCATATATACTGTTTTAATCCAATTAGTACCAGATAGAACAACATGTAGCCAAACTTCACGCCGTCCTCCATTAGAGTTAGAGTGGGCCCAAATTTGCAAAATTTGCAGATCTGCTGCATTCCAACAGCTTGGACTTCCAATATTTTTGGAGGAAATTTGCGTCAGTATTGGCCATCTATTTTGATCTAGTTTATGATAACACTTATTTGGAATCTTTTTCTTGTGTCTTTAGACCTAGGTGGTCTGTGCAACAATGAGACTGCAATGATAAAGCCTGATAGAGGAATATACTGCGAGTGGTGTGTGCATTTTATTCTTCTTTATTGTCAATTGATTCTGATTGTATTATTTCTTGTTTGTAATGTTGTTTGTTATAATTTATTATATTTTGTTTCTTGTCCTCATCTTTTATTCTTGTAATGTATTGTATATCAATGTATATCAAACTTCAAATCTTCTAATATAATTAGGCATAAAATATATATGCATGCATCTCAATGCAACAACACAACAACGATTATTATGTGGTAGTCCATACACATCTTAAAGCATGAAAGCACCAAACACACATTAACACATAGCATAGAACAAACACTTGAGAGCAACACACACATCACTCAACATCTCTAGAAACACAATCAAAGCATACAGAAATATCCAGATCTCAAAACTGCACAATGGGATGTTACACACAAACTCATTATTTATATGTGCACAATAGTTTAAAGATCTTAAATAGATGTAAAAACCCTTGAATCACATTTAAATTCACTTAACAAGGTACCCTATCCCTAGGTACCTACTTAAGAAAATTATTTTCACTCATGAACACTCAAAATGCTTATTTTCCAACCTTTCAAAATTTGACCACAACATCATCCATCTAAAATTCATAAGTTGGGAATAAATTTAATAGTTAAAGATGCCAAACACACTTCACAAGTACACATTACTAGCCAAACATGACAATAAACTAGGCACATTAGTAGAAAACAATAAAAAAAAGTCACAATGAGGGGTCTTGGTCACATTGGATGAAGATCAATAAGCCAAAGTCCCCTCTTATTTCACAAGGTGAAGTGGGAACGAAAATCAAAGTTCTTGTTTGATTTCTTGCTCTCCCATTAGGGCCCGTTTGGTTGCAAGAATTAGGAAATGTTGGATTTGATCAAATGTTGGAAATGGTCAAATCATGGATTTGATAATCCAGTTTTTCATTTCTGGATTATAGTTTGGACCGTTTGGTTGACCCGGAATATAAGCAAGAAGATGTATTTCCTCCGTTTGGTTCCACTTTTTGAAACTAGAATTGGACTTTGAGTATGATTTTTATTTTATTTTTTGAATTGTTTTAATATTTTTTAATATAATAATTTATTTTTTCATTTATTTTTTATTTTTATTTTATTTAATATAGAAAATCATAAAAAAAATTTAAATGTTATAATTTTTCAATTTTTTTAATAAGTTTAATTTTTAATTTTGTTTAATTTTATATTGAAAATCATAACGAAGTCATAAACAACAAAAAAGTTCATGAGTTTATTAAAATATGTCCAACGTATCTACTTGAAATTCTAAAAAACTTTCAGTATCTACAATAGCCCTTTGTTAACCACATTTACACATATGGTCCCAACAAAGTAGTGCACAAACTACACAAAGAAGGCATCGCAAAAACATGATTTCTACTTTCACCATTGAAGCAATCTTGGCGGCACTAGTTGCCTCTCGAGCCTTGCAACCTTGCACAAGTTGCACTCATTTCCTACATCAGGTATAGATGTAGATGGGGTAGATGTAAATGTGGTTTCATCGACCCACTGAAAGTATTGACAACCACTATTTCCCTGCAATACCAAATCTACATCAGCTCTTCCTAAAATGATTAGTTGTCACATTATTTTTAAACATAAAATTTAATTACATATCTAGACCTTTTTCCTATTTGGGCAACCCCAAAATTGACGCCCAGGATTACTTGTTGTGCGTGACGTCTTCAACATGCATGGGCCAACACCACATTAACACATAGGCACATTGAGTGAAGTCATCAACGCTATATCGAAAAATATTGCATTGTCATTATTTTGTTCATTCATACTAATTATAATTGCAATAAAAAGCAACATACTAATGTAGACTTGCACATTTTTTGGCTAAGTCAAAGTCTTTGGTTTAAATCACTGGACACTCAAAACAAAATGACAAACCAAAGACAACCATGCAATACTAAGCAATTATTAAGGAACCAAGGAACTAATTATAATTGCAATAAAAAGCAACATACTAATGTAGACAAAATCTCAAATCAAATTGCAGCATGAGAATGTTCAACAAGCCTGCTACTTTTATTTTCATTTTTACAATTCCTCTCATAACTTCTTCTCCACTTCAAACAATTGGGAGTTCTAGGCCTAGATACCCTTTTCGGGCCTGGAAGGATAGTGGTTTTCTGATCCATGGCTTTGATTTCTCTCAAATCAAGTACTATCTGCATGATCATCTACAACTACTATGCTTCTTGGTCATGGCGACTTCCTGCGCAGCTAATTTCTTCTCTGCTATCTCTATTGCCATGCATGCTTTGTCCTTGTTATATGTTGAATGGACTTGAATTGAGGGACATTGAAGTCGTTGATCACTCATCGCTATATTTCCATGCCTGCAAAGGGCATAGTACAGTACAATCATCTTACCCAGGTACTACAAATAGTTTGAAGTGGTGAAGAAGCAATGACAGTTTCATTCAAATACACTTCATAGAATTTTAGAAACTCCACATAATCAAATCTACTCTAACAATCCATGGTTGATTAAAGAGACTTTGTATGCTATACTAAAAAGATCTAATAAGACATCTATACTCGTAGATAGAAGATGGGGAAGAACAAAATCCAACAACGAAATGGTGGTGTGAAGACACACCGTGCAAAGTTCCCATAATAAATGTAATACACCAAGAATTAACATCAGAAATATGTGTAGTCATCATAAATATGGATTGTAAGTTGAAATCATGAACAACATATGTGTACTCTCAAAACTATCCATTTTGAATTCTTTGTGAACACATGTATATAAGATGCCAAGCAAAAAAGTAGGTGTTGGAGCAATGTACAAAATCTGTACACGTTGGAGTACTATTTTCAAAAACTACTCCAGCTTGTAGTTTTTGTGAATTGCTACAAAAACAAACCATGTTTTCTAATCTCACCAGAAACAAACCATGATAACAAACAAACATACGTTAACCTATAATGAAATGTTATACAATCCTTCTCCATCTCAAAGCTAATTCTAGATACAATAATTTACAATACTATTCATTTTTTAATTTTGTTTCATTTGAGATGGTTGAAAAGTTGAGTCTACAAAAGATAGCACATAGCAGGCCTTACAAGGTATAGGAGTTACATGTTGGAAGCCAAGTTGAAGTGACAAAGCAAGTATATGTTCTCTTTAACATTGGATGGATGGAATAAAAGTGATGTTATTCCATTGGTAGGATGTCATTTGATCCTTGGGAGGGCATGGCAAGCAAAGAAACGTACCTTATATGATGGAGCACTGAACAACTATACCTTCATGCATGGTGGAAAGCAAATGATGTTGAAATCCTTGAAGGAAGAGGAAGCATCATGGGAGATGGCAACAAGTTTCTTGTTTGAAAGATTTGAGTTCCTAGGACAAAGGGAACAAGAAGAAGATAATGTGGAAGGAAGGGTAGAAGTCAATGCTTTGGAGCAGCGGGCCTATGATGAGGCACAAAGAGATGTGGATCAGATTAAGATCCTAGAGGAGAGAGTAGATGGTGTGAATGGTTCACGTGAAGGACTAGAAGAACAAGTAGAGAGGCATGTGAAGATACACAAAGAGGAGTCATAGTATGAGGACATTCATGAAGATGATCGAACTGAGAAGAAGGGGTATTATATTCAAGTTGTCAAGTTGACAACATCTTTAAATCTCATATTGTTGTGACAGTCGGTTTCAAAACTATTCCTGGACAATTTTTGGGTAGTTAGGAATGGTTATAGTCCGATCTTAGTGTGTAGGAGTCTATATTATGGGAGATCCATGTGAGTGGAGGGATGATGTAGAGTGGGATGTGTAAGAGATCAATTTTGTAATGATTTTAATCAATAAACAAAAAACTTCCTTGCAACAGTGATTCACTGCCCGTGGGTACAGTCAGGGTGACAGTGAATTCTAATGTTTATTTGGAACGTGATTTGGATTGGATGATAGTGTAGAGGCATTGCCTTGAGTTTTGTTTACATTGTCATGCAATTATCTCAGTGTTTGGATTGTTCTTGAGACAAAGAAATTGACTGGTACTTGGGACTGGGACTAGTTTTTGGGGTATAGGCAGCATCTTGGGATTGTTGTCTCCTTAAATGGATTGACTCTCCCACCCCCTGTGACAAATGTAATTGGTGGGAGAAGTCAATGGAGTCAATGGTGTGTTATATTACTAGTACAGAAAATTACAATATTGTTCTGAAATTACAATAATTTACCCACACAGGCTTCATAAACTAGCAATCTGATATAAAAACACAAAATTTGGGTAGAGCAGCCATACGTATGAGTACTCTTGGAACAGTTTTGAAGAATTCAAAATGTACAGTTCTAATACTTTGCAATAGAATAACATAATTTATCACTATAATTGATCTTCATCATGTGTTACTCCTTGGTGTATTCCATTTATATTTTCTAATGCAATAAGGCTAACCAAGTCAAGAAAAACATAAGCATGAACAACAACTATACTCATTTTTAAGTAAATCATGAATGCAATATATAATGCATGAAATAATAGTAAAAACAATATCATCATGGCTGAAATAACAAAAATATATACTAGAGCATATATAGTACAACAACTGATAAACACAACAATGTCATCACCGCATGATATCAACTATATCAAAACACATGATTTAAGTTTCAACAAAACAAAAAAATGTCACACCGATATCAATTGTATGATGCTGATAAAACAAGTATCTTGGCTAACCTTGCCAATGTTTAAGTAACGAGACTTAAAATGAAACAAAAGTAACTAGAGTTCTCCAAACTTCATTGCAATGTACTACACTCTCTCCTCTTCATTCATTCTTAATAACCCTTTGGTTCTTTCAATTTCAATCATGAAGGTGTCATATGCCTTTAGCATAGTGCCTCAACTCAAATTAGGGATGGCTTTGAGGGCCTCATACACACTATCTAAGACAGAATCTGAATCAGATTTATCCACTTTGATAACAAGAGGCAAATGGAAGTCCTCTTGTAGTTTTTTCATAGTTTCAAAAATCACATCCAACGAACCAGCCATAGATGCCTTATTCCTCTTTCCTCTCCTTGTTGACGATGTTGAAGTATTTGGCTTACCACTTGCACTCGATTGATTGGAATGATATAATTCATCATCCAAATCAGTTGTAGTGTTAAGAGGTGTACTGATAGGGATATCCTCATCACAATCCAAGTAGGCGGCCACATCCATAATGGGCCATTCTTATGTCTCTTGTGCAGTAGTAGTTGCAGTACCTTTAGCTATGCCATTACCCACAATGAAGGCTAGGTCATCGTAGTACTGGAAGGGTTGTCTCTTATACACTTTGGTAGATTTGAATTCTTTTCTCTGCATGTTGCCATGATGAATGAATTAGATCTTTGTCTTGTATCACTAACTTAATAAGAGGAAATATTGATTAGACCAACATATTCAAAAGAAAATGTTACCTTTAGAAGCTCCTCCCACACCATGTCATTAGCATCCACCCATTGAGTAGCCTCATTCCACGCAAACCCACTCATATTCCTCAACTCTCTCATAACTCTAAAACCTTGCTTCCATCCTTTCAGCTTGTTTTTGAAATTATCCTTTGACAGATTGAGGCTCATCTCAACATTGAACTTCCTCTAAATGGCAGTCAAGGATTCTTTTTTGAAGCTCCCTTCACCTTTCCTTCCTAGCTGAACTTGCTTGTGGAGCAAGTGTAGGAACTTTCGTTCCATTTCTCTTGTCCACATAACCTTCTTGGAGGAAGAAGTTGACTGGCTTACTTGAACCTCATCCTCCATGCTCATTATGATTTATGTGAAGGACATCACGTACACCACTTGTTATATGCAATTATTAGCTACATGAAAATGAGAATGGATATTAAAGAAACACACATAAAATAGTGGCATATAATCCAAAATATTGGATTTATGCATGATATCCAACAATACATGTATTATATGTCTTTATTAGCCATTCTCATTTTCATGTAGCTAAGTATGCATGTATATATGGTCTACTACATATATGATCATCCAATTATGTTGTGCTATATATATGGTCTAGTATATAGTTATGTTCATACAATTCTACTATATATGCTCTAGTATATATACAACATTTTTCAACAGTTACTCGATTGTTGCAACTATGATCCCAACAACCAAAACTGATTTTGAATCAGTTGGATCGGTTTGGGAGTTGGTTTTATGTTGGAAGGAGACTGTCCAATTGAGACATTGGCAAATAGAACATTCTAAGAAAAAGTTCAATAAAATTCACGGTTTTTCTGAGAAAATTCTATGGACTGCGGTTTTGTGTGGGCCCTATTACATGATTCAATAAGTCCAGAACATTTGGTGATGTGTTAGCTTTTATTTGCAATTGGTCGGGGTCAATTTGGGTTTCATTCACGCAAGTTAGAGACAAAATTGTGACTGCAAGTCCGAGAGACATAGTAATAGGGATTTGTAGTGAAGTTCTGACCATAAGTTACATTTCCACCTTTGGAATTCAATGTCATTGGGTGAAATGTAAGTTAAGGCAATGTATAATAAGACTCCGTACGCTCAAAGATAGGGAAGTAGTTTCAAGGCCTCAAGCTTGATGCCCTAGGCTAAATATACAGTATGTATTTAGCCAGTGACAAGGATGAAGACATGCAGGAGTAGGATAGAAATCGAATGGGATCAAGTTATTGAATGAATTGAAGGATTTAAAGACCACAGAACCCTATCAAGTGGAAACATTTGTCCTAGGTACCCATCTCTAGACCATTCCATTAGCCTAATTTGATCACCTAGGCTAGTATATTGTGTGAAAGTTTAAAAGATGCAGGATTAGGATATTTGTTATCTTTGTTTTGGGGTTTGTGAGTAGAATACTAGATGATCAGAGAGTCTATAACCATTGGTTTTGGTCCCATATTCAACTCTGGTATTGAAAGGGAATCCAATGTTGTAGTTTGTCCGAAAAGGGGTATAAACCCAAAATTTTGGTGTTTGTAGAATTTGTCAAAACTAGTTATTTTGGAATTTGACATATTAGTATAAGAGGTCCTTAAAAATCTC
This sequence comes from Chamaecyparis obtusa, assembly GCA_027943335.1. Taxonomy (NCBI): domain Eukaryota; kingdom Viridiplantae; phylum Streptophyta; class Pinopsida; order Cupressales; family Cupressaceae; genus Chamaecyparis; species Chamaecyparis obtusa. The sequence goes on from BSBK01006239.1 coordinate 340,930, forward strand.
ATTGATCAATCTTGATATAAGATTCAGTGTGTGTTGGGATGAAAATACCATTGTAGCAAGTCTAGCAAGAGTAAGGATGAATTCTGAGTTTTCTTATATGAATGATTGATAGAGTCCAATTGTTAGTGAAAGTGAATAATTAGAAGTCTATGTGAAGTCTGTAATCCTTAATGAAATCAAGGATTGGTGCGAGTCAGTCATCCATTATTGGAGATTGATAAGTATCCTTAAGAACACCATAAGTTTGGAGTTTTGGAGTTTCAAGTCTGTGAGTAACCAGACAGGCAGGAGTTATTGGATTTAGAAGGAATTCAAAGAGTGGAAACCTTTGGAAGATTTAGACATCCTAGGAAAAGGACAACAATAAGTAGAAGACAGTCGATAGAGGCCTAAATTCTTAAGGAGGGGCAGTGGTGGATTGGAAGACATCATCCAATCATTGAAGGGGTAGGCCAACCTACACTTCTTGTTGTGTGCACTTTGCACCATATATGGTCACCTTATATCCTCCAGTATGCATATGGTGTAGTATATATGGTCACTATATATCCTACAATATACATATATTGTACTATATATATGGTCACTTTATATCATCCAGTATATGTATATGTTGCACTATATATGGTCACTATATATCCTCCAGTATACATATGTTGTAATATATATGGTCACTATATATCCTGCAGTATACATATGTTGTACTATATATATGGTCACTATATATCATCCAGTATACATGTGTTTCACTATATATGGTCACTATATATCCTCCAGTATACATATGTTGTAGTATATATGGTCACTATATATCCTCCAGTATACATATGTTGTACTCTATATATGGTCACTATATATCATCCAGTATACATATGTTGCACTATATATGGTCACTATATATCCTCCAGTATACATATGTTGTAGTATATATGGTCACTATATATCCTCACTATATGGTTAGTGTATATGCTCATTTTGACACGAAATGAGCATTTTTACATCTTCCACATGAAAAGGTGGAATTGGAATTTGAGGGCCAAATTCTCATTGTCTCAATCCCCATTTTTTAAACCTTTCAAGTCTTTGTGCAAATAAAACATTATATTTGGGGTCCACAGTCCATACAAGACACAACTAGTTATAGATCAAGAATGTCATTGTCAGGCTCACAAATTGGTCAAGGATGTCAAGACAACAAGTGTGAAACAAGATACACACATTTCGAAGAGATCAAAATCAAAGAAAAATCAGAGTTACAAATCATACACTTGAATTTGTAGTTGGAATGTTAAAGAACAGTAAGCATGAATTTTAAAGAACAGTAAGCCCTGTTGCAATAGGAAATATAAATGGAATACACCAAGGAGTATCATCAAAAAAATGGACTACAGGCTTCATTTCTTTCAAAGAATTTTGTATATGTGAACTATGAGAACACATGATTTGAGAATCAACATTACAACAGTATGATTGATCTTCATCATTTGGTACTCCTTGGTGTATTCCATTTATATTTCCTAATGCAACAAGGCTTATAAATTCAAGAGGCATAGAAAATAACCGGCTAGCAATGAAGAGACAAACAAAAGGTCAATGAAACCATCATGCATATCACTGTATCTGCATTAAAGCACATTAAAGAACAAAGAAAGGTCTTGTAAAACTACAACTATTGTCTATGTTTGTAGTCTTCCCACATCCTACTTGCTATATCATCTCTAAACTTCCCCCAATCATCCCTATCATGTTGACTCAACCCATATGTCTCAAGTATTGGTACATTTATCCCATCATAGTCGTCATCCTCTTCAATAACCACTTCGGATGGAACACCGTCCTCTATAGGAATGAAGTTGTGCAGTATGCAACATGCCAAAATAATATGTTCTTGTGTTGTGATTGGATAAGACATTGCCTGCCTCAGGATAGGAAAACACTGCTTCAAAATGCCAAATGTACACTCTATTGCATTTCTAAGAGAGGAGTGTCGGTGGTTAAACAACTCTTGTGGGTTGTTTATAGGGTTTGCTCTTGAAAATTCCTTTAGGTGGTAATGTGTAAACCGATAAGGAGTGAGAAATCCTAGTACATTTGGATATCCAGCATCAACTAAATAATATTTTCCTACAAAATAAAATATATTGTTAAACCGTGAAACATTGACACCGTGAAATATTTATCATTTTCTTCAGTAAACATACAGTGTGAAATGGCATACCAGGGGGACCTACAAGTGGATCTGCTCTAGTGAGATTTGAAGCTAGAACATGAGTATCTACAGCAGACCCTTCCCAACCAGCAATAATGTATTGAAACTTATAATCAAAAGAAGAGGCAGCCATAACATTTTGTGACAAGTTCACTTTTCTATCCCGATATTTAACCTGTAAGGCGGCATCGACAGCGATTGGTATATGGGTTCCATCAATTGCTCCAACACAATCCTATAGAAAGAAAAATTGTAGTCAAGAAACACGTAGTAATAAGATTAACACTAAGGTAAGTATATTTGTAGTGCTAGGGGGTTTACCTTGAAGTAAGGATCGAAATGGTCCTTCCCACTAATTTAAAGAGGAGTGTTTGGACCAGGTGGTACGAAATAATCTGCATGGAGTGCTAAGATAGTCGTCAATGCCTTGTGGAAGTATCAACTTACTGTCTCTCCGGAGTGACCAAAGTTGTGGGCAATCTTATGAGTCCTCATATTGTGGCCAAGGGTGTGGAGGAACATGACTACTTGTTCTTCTATTGTTATGTTCATTATATCTGATAGGCTTCCTTTTTGCCTTAGAAGATTGGCTAGCCAAAAGAAGGCTGGTGCACTCATACGAATTTAGTCGTGACAATGCACCTCATTCGAATGAATAATGTGTTTAGAAAAAGCACTTCCATCACTTCTTTCCTTATGCATTTTTTGCCTACCTTCTTGTGCAAACACCACTTTGGCTACTCCAAGGACAGCCAGAAGAACTACAAGAATATGAGAACTTGTGGTCTTCCTACAAATGCGTCCTTGAATGTTTATATTGTTTGTAAGATCCATCAATGACCTAAAAAGTACACGACAAAGAAGGTTTGAGATACAAAATCGTCACTCATAGGCAGCAAGAGGACAAGCCAAGAAATGTGTGTACTTATTGACACAACTATTTGTATATGTATTCCTAGTTGGTTATTATCTATAGGTGTTGAATTTGTTAGCATTGTTGCATTAGGAAATGAAATCCGAATGAGGGAAAAATATAGAAGATGTTTTTGTAAAACATAGTAATTGATAATAGAAGATGTTTTTTGTAAAACATGATTAGTAATAACTTAATTATATACATATATATGTGCATATATATGGTTCTTATATATGCACATATACATATATATAGGTATGTAATATTATTAATTATGTTCAAGATAACGAAATTCTTCACTTTGGCAAAGCGGCTAAGGCAACGACATTCTTCATCTTGTTCAAACATAATGATTTTTAATCCCGATTTATTGATTTAAAGATGCAAAATTTCTCTTTTGAAGTTCTATTTTAATTGAGTTGAAAAATGGTTGTTTAAATCAAATTTCCATAACAATTATGAAGGAGATCATAACCCCACCATATATATATACTCACTGCCTTTCATCTGATATTTATGCTATGATCAAATACGCACATAAACAACAAGACTACGTATCGGTGTTCACAATCATCATGATTAATAATAACTTAATTATATACATGTATATGTGCATATATATGGTTCATATATATGCACATATACATATATATAGCTATGTAATATTAGTAATCATGTTCAAGATAATGACATTCTTCACTTTGGCAAAGCGGCTAAGGCAACGACATTCTTCATCTTGTTCAAACATAATCATAGAGACTAATGCAATGTCCAATTTTCTAACAAACTTTGAAGTAATTTCACAAAAAGTTGTGATTATATACCTATCAATCAATGGGATGAATCAAATAAGATTAAGAAATTGGAAAACTTTTGTGATTTAAATATCTCTAGAGAGTCTAAAGGAAGGTTGGGGAAGTTTTATAAATGCAATAAATGTGCAATGTTTGGCTAATCATCATCCATTTAGCACTTGTAGATGTTTTTACTAGATTTATAAGGATTATAATCATCATAAGTACACTAGCATACCTACATTTTAAAAAATCAAGTAAAAGATGCCAAGAGATATCAAATTTCAAATTATTTACAAAATCAACCTCACACAGAACACCATGAATTTATGTTCATATTGAATAATTAAATATTTCAAAACTAAATTTCAATCAAAATGAGTCAATTACTAACTTAACCATCAACAGTGATACTGCAATCATGCGAGAAAGAGCTAAAATTAACAGAGAAGATATATTGACATTGATTATAAAGTATAATATAATATTATATAACATTGAATGTTAAGGTCCCTCCTTCAGTGGTTGCTAGTTCCGTAACTAGAAGTATAATGGAAAACTACAAAAGTATGGGAAGGAAAGACAGTAGTCTTTGGGATCCTCAACCTGAGAAGGACAATATTATCTCGTGGGAGAGACTAAAGAAGAGCCAAAATCAGAATCCTAGAGATAATGTTATGTGGACCGCGCCTCCCTATGGATGGTTTAAAGGGAACTTTGATGGCTCGACGAAGGGAAATCTTGGAAGGGTTGGAGGTGGAGGGATTATAAGAGATAATGCTGGAAATTGTTTAGGAGCGATTGATGTCCCGCTAGGAATTCAAACTAGCCAAGTGGCAAAGGTTGAAGCTGCTCTTTATTTGGTCATGATGGTGAAAGATTTGGGATGCACCAAATTATGGGTGGAAGGGGGCTCACTAAATATAATCAATGCCATAAAAGGGAAGTCTGATAGCTCTTGGACTATAGAACACATCATCAACAAAATAAATTTTTTAATGAATTCCTTTGAAGAAAGCCATGTCACCCACGTATATCATGAAGGCAATAAATCGACAAACAGGTTGGCTAGTGATGGTACTTTGTGTGACATCATCCAAAAGTGGAGAGGGGAAGCGAATCTCAAGAGTGAGATTTCAAGTCTAATCAACTATGATAGAATTAATCACCATGAAGGAAATATCACTTAAATTAATGATGATAAGGACAAATCGTTTATCGAGGAGGTTTGCATGTAAGGCGAAGTGTGGGAACTTTACTCTGCAGATAATAAGGCACAGACAATGGGTTATTATCGATAACTAAAAAAACATTGTGAACCTGAGAAGTAAGGCAGAGATTTTTGGTAAGAAGTCGAACCAGTATATGAAAAACCAAAAAATTATGGGAGGTGGTCTGAAGAGGGAGGAACCATCCGACTGTGACAAATGGAGACGAGATAGAAAATTTTGGAAGAAGCTGAAGAAAGGGGGGGTTACTCAGTTTATGAAGAAGTTTCACGGGCACGACAAATAGATCACGTCTTTGTTTGCGGATGGCTGGAATAATGGTAAGGTGTTTCTTTGGGGCAAGTCCTTCAAGCTCACTATTTCTAGCTTAGCTGAAAATACTGGTTTACCTGTTGAAGGAACCCATTTTCATAGAGGCAATCATAGGCTAAGAACTGAAGCCTTTTCTATTTTTCCCAAAACTAATGATGAGAAAGCCCTTATGACTAAGGGGAAAGGTGACTATGTGGATATTACTAATATTGATGATTTCTGGGCTAAAATTTTGAAGGCCATGATTGAATATTTTACTTTGGATGGGCGGTATTCAAAAATCTATAATTTCCATTTTGTGTTTGCTAACCACTTCAGGCATAGAAGGAGAATTTCTTTCCCTTACTATCTTTTGAGTTCTCTGAATAGTAGAATTAAAGGACTCAGGAAAAAGGCTTCTAACCCTGTGCTGTATGAAGGCTTGATCCTTCTTATTTCTAAGCACATAAGGGACAACATTCCAGACCCTATCCCTAAAAAGATCACAGATAAAAGAAAGGTGAAGATTGAGGGGGGAATTGAACCTGAGACTAGTAAGAAGAGAAAGAAAAGTAAGGGAAAACCTCTTGTTGCTACTGGTGACAACGATATAAGAGAGGAGGAGTTAGAGAATAAGCAACAAACTAGAGGAAAGGGTATTCTTGAGGAAGACAATGAGAAGGATTCTGATGAAGAAGAGATAAGCAATGAGAAAGAGGAAGAGCATGGAAAAGATCAGGAAAAGGAAATGAATGATTGGCTAGATGAGGGGAATGATGATAAAGAGGAGATTAGCCATGAAGATGGAGAAGAAAAGGAGGAAGTGGAAGAGGAAGAGTAAGGAACCCAGGTTTACTCTTCTGATGAAGTAACGAAAGATACCCCTAATAATAATGAGGGTGCTGAGAAAGAGGATGAAGGCACTCATTCCATGGAGGTTGATATTTCCTCTCAGAATGCCCTTGTGGAAGAAAAAATGAACAATGCTATGCCTGATATGGGGGATGGTAAAACCAAAGAGGAGGATTATAAAGATGAAGAAGGTTTTTCGGAGGGAATTATGGGTGGACAAGAGAATGATGGTAAGGAGGCTGGTAATACTCCTTTTGCTAGTGATACTGGGGAGGAGACCTCGAAAAGAGGGAAGGAAGGTAAGGACGAGACGACCATGCTGGAGATTATTAACAACAAAGAGGAACATGTTATCCTTCAGAGGGAAGATTCTTTGCAGAAGGAGAAGAACGATATGGAGACACAGGATGAGAACAGGGACTAGAAAAAGGAAATGTACGAAATGAAAATCCATATCTAGGATATGGAAAAAACTATGAAAAACATGAATACTAAGATGGGAAAAATGGAAAATAAGCTTTTTGATAAGGTTAAAAATAAAAATACTAAAGAGGATGGAACTGCTGAGATGAGTAAGAAGGTTAAAAACAAGATGAAAGAATTAGAAACTAAAATCAACAACCATGACAGTATGATAAAAGGTGTTCTGAACCATAGCAACAAGGGTTTGAAGGTGACCATTATGAATCTGAAAATGTTGCATAACTACCTGAAAGGAACATGTTGGAAAAAACCACTATCACCATTGATGAGGATGCTGGAAACACTCGGTCGGGGATGAGAACTAGAGGGCGCACTCAGAGGAAGGTCCCTGAAAAACCTAAAGAGCTGAAGGACCTACAAGAAACTATCTAGAAGATGGAAGACCTCCAAAAGAAGGCTGAGGAGATGATAATAGTTATTTAGCTTATTCTGGCTGGTAGATGTTTTGCTGTTGGTTTTTTCTTTAGTTTCTACTTTTGATATGTTCGGTTGTTGGTCACTGTTGTTATTTTCCAACAGGTGTTTCATTTTGTTAACTTTAATGCTCTATCTTTATGTTGTCTTAAACTCTGGTTTTCGGTCCATGTAAAACCTGCTTTTACCTTAATTAAAAAACATTGAACGTTAAAAAAAACAAATATTAATCTAATATCAATCAAACATATTATAAAATAATGAAATTAAAATACTGGTAATGTTTTGCATTGCTTTGATGACAAGTACTTATCAATTTTTAATTGTATTTGATTATTAATATAGTATATTATATAAAATACGTTATAAATCAACCTGTTGTTTCAAATAAATGCTAGAAGCAAAACATAAAGTATTAAAAATTAGAAAAGCACTGTAATCAGTGCTTGAAGTTAAAGGATGAGAATTTTTTTTTAAAATGAAAGCTTGCAAGAACCTATTCAGTTCCAAATCAAATCAAGACCACCTAAATGTATTCTCAAGAATGAAGGATGACAAAACATGAAGGCCTGCAAGAATGTCCAAACTAAGGTAGTCCCTACATAATGCATAATCAATAATGGAAGGGTAGCAAGGATATTTGAACATAGGGACACCAAGATGCAGAGCTCATTGACTTAATGTAACATTGTTCAACTCACTCTCATATTCCTCTTATAACGAAAATAGGCCCTTAGCATGGGCAATCTGTCCAAGGCTATAGTGGTCTAAGGTTACTCGAATCTATGGGGATGCCAATATGTGACAAGAGTAATCAGAATTTGGGCAAGGTGACTTACCACAAGGTAGTATGGCCATCTCCACTAACCACTGCTAGCAAAGATGGAACTCCAGACCATGTAACTACCTGGATGATTGAATGCAATAACTAATTGGACTCTTATAAAAAGAACCACTGCCCTCCCTAGTTCCCATTTGGAGAACACCAATAATATAAATATAGACAAGATTTTGGAATACTCTAACCAAAAAATTATTAAATTTTGAAAATCATTTCCTCCTCATGTTAAATTTTATTAATCAGAAACACCCAAGGTCAGCATCAATCAAGATTTGGGCATAAGAGAAAACATGATTTGAACATGTGCATTATACCATTTACCACAATTAAATCAAATGAATAAATGCCAGAATGCATGATACCAACACACTTCATATGACCTCACATACTTTTAAGAATGTCAGAAAGCTCAGTTGAGGCATGTTTTAAATCTGAATCGTCAGCAAGCGGAAATTAGTCAATCATGAGGTCTAAAGTTTTGATATGCTACTTAAGTGTTGATGCTATGAAGGATTCTACAATCAAGCAATCTTGGAGTTCACTTGTACATGAATTTTTTTGTACTTAATTGAATGCAATTTTGAATTTGTCCCTGCTAAATTGGGGCGAGGGCTCTATTAGTAATTATTCATTTCTTAGGGGCATTGGCAGTTGGGTGAATTGGAAAAGATGACAATTTTGAATTGTGAATATTCAATTAAATATGGATTGTTAGGTGCTATCAGAACCATAGAGAACAAGTGTTGCATTCAAGAAGTTTACTATTCTTCCAACCGATTTAAATCTCTACATAGGGAACTTTGCAGGAGTCCAATATAGCCAATGATATGGTACTATCCAATTTTGTAGTAAATCTATTATTTCTAGTAAATATTTTCTTTGATTGAGGAGGCCAGGTGATAAAAATTGGAATTGTGTTGGCTTGGATGTGGTTCATACATTTTACATGTTATCATCATCCATTAGGCAACTTTATATTATATTTTCTTCGTTTTCCCACCAAGCATGAAATGAAAAGATTACCTTTTTTTCCTCACAAAATTAAAGCAAGATGTGGTTTTTATATAAATACATAAAGGTTTGATTTTTGTGTGTCCTGTCTGAAAACCACCTGGTCAGTATTTTTTGCATTTCATCTTGAAAAGGTTTTATATCTGCAAGACAATAGGGGCAATTTTTTTGTTCCTAGCAATGATGGATGAAATACATGAGAAAAATACACCTAACAGGAGTCAAGAGGCGCAAGCTTAAAAGTAGTTTATAAGTGACCCTACTTAGTGCTAACCATACAATATTATTTAGACTCTATATAGAACACTCTGGCTTTTGCATAACATTTTATAATAGAACATTTTCATCATTTAAACCCTAAAAATCATAGACCCATTCTCATCAAAATCTTGTATGAACTAGAAATATCTCTGCATACCTTGCGTTAAAACAATTTAGGAGAGTTGTTGCCTTAAAAACCCAGTAAAGGAGGGAAAGTGAAGGATGTCGATGCCTTAGCCACTTAGTAGAGAATGTCGTTGCCTCAGCCGCTTTTCCAAAATGAAGAATGTCATTGCCTCAGCCGCTTTGCAGAGAATTTTGTTGCCTCAGTCGCTTTGCCAAAGTGAAGAATGTCGTTGCCTTCCACTTTGCTAGTGAAAATGCCCTAACGTAGACCTCGAATTTTATTCTCTTTTGAACACAGACCCGATGACTTTAAAAAATGGGGGTTGAAAAAAGTGGATTTTGGCCCTCAAATTCCAATTCCACCTTTTCAAGTGGAAGATGCAAATGCTCATTTTGGGCCAAAATGAGCATTTACATCTTCCTATTCTATTTTCATATTGCACTTCCAAATTGAGGATTCGATGAAATCGCAAATCACAAATGCCAATTCCAGGCTAATTCCCGCAATCAAATGAGCCCTTAAGTAACTTGCATCCACATACTCAAGGTGTGCATTGTTGAAACCACACTATTCACTAGGAATAATCAAACCAAATTGTTTGTGCAAGAACCATAACTCATTATAAGATTTCAAATTAGAGATTATGGTTGGACAAATCAAGTATTTATATGCTCACACACACCATCATAATAATTCATTAAAGAAATTCCAAAATCTCCCTTTATTTCATAATCATAATCTCTACTATTAATGGAAGAGGAAGCATAGAATGAAGTTGAGATTGTATGCTTATCAAAGTTCTAGTTTATGCCTTGATGTAAAGAGATAAGAGGATGATTATAACTAGTGTGGTAAAATATAAAGCAATTAAATCAACATATATCCACTACATTCTCACGTCTTACAGTGTAAACCCTCTTATATTGATTATAACATCTTGTGATATACAAGCATTAAGATATCACTATATCAAAATCTATTATACAATGATTTTCACATAATACTCATAGGTATATTATAAATTTTCAATATTTTTCTTGTATTTTTCTTCCCTCCACATTGCTTAAAATAAATATAATTCAATGATATTAAGATTGGAAAAAACAGTTGGAGAAATTGAAGAAAATAATGAACTAAATTTAACTTTTCAATGTGAAATAGCTTTTCCATGTAAGATAACTTTTCCTATTGCAAACAACCTCAAAGAAGCCTATAAAGTAATTCATGATATTGATTTATTTTGAATAATGTAAAGTTACAATAAAAGATAAAAACTTACACTCAATCATATGGACACGCTAAGCTCCCTATAAAATGTACTATTGACCAAATTTAAAAAACAAGAAAACACAACAGATTTTATGATCTACAATCACAAAAAAATTGCAAAAAAATGAATATATTTTGACGAACCTAAAATATCTTTAAATACTTTTTAAAAGTATTTACATATAATTTTTTTAAATATTTATTTTAAATTAAAAAATTAAAATCTATTTGATTAAAAAAACATACAATAATAATTAAGCCTATAGGCTTTTCATTGTGGGCATCACCCACTCACGAAAAAGTGTCAGTGATCACGCATTTTTACCAGAAAAAGGGGTACACTGCCACGCAAAGCGGATGCATTGATGAATATAAGACATGTTATTTTTCTGCGTGAGCAACCGGATCAAGTTGAAGCCGTGCAAACAGTTACAATGTAGTGGGCATTAAAGAAGGAAACATTTATCCTTGCCATCCTTTTTCATGAGTTTGGGGGTATTAGTGGGGAGTAGGACCTGGTAGGCATGGTGTTGGGAATTTCAGATTATTTAGAGTTTGAAAGCAGCAGCAGTGACAGTGAAGATCAAGATGAGAGCGAATCTATATTTGAAGGTCAGGCTCAAGAAATCTGGACAAGTCTGACAGAAACAATCGAGAAAATTGATGACATTTTAGTAGTTGATAGGGCATTGATTCACAATCCGAATCTGGCACTAGAATTGATGAGGATGCTTCCCCTATGCCGGTTGTGCCTATGCTGATGTCGGGTCTCTAATGGATCTGATCTCGAACGGGGATCCGGCTGTTTCTAGGCTTTAATCCCAACCCACGCTTGGATATGCTCAGTCCACCGGACCCCAACTGGGTCTTTGTCTCCATCTCCATCTCGATCCGTATCTGCGCATGGCTTTGATCTTTTCATTCGATCAACTACCTTTGGTTCGTATTCTGCACCTCTGGAGAACTTGTTGCATCTGTATTAGATCCATCAGGGCAGACAGGTACAATAGTTAGAGTTAAACTTACAGTTGATTTGAAAGCACCTGGTGGATAAATCATAAGAAATGTTGATAGTAAAAAACTTGCCAGAGTATGTGCCTTTGCAGTGGGGGATTATGTTATTTACGGGCCCTGGTTGGGCAGGGTTGAGGGGGTGGATCAAAATGTAACAGTCTTTTTCAGTGACAATGCAAAGTGCAAGATAAGGAGGGTTGACTGTGAGTACCTTATCCCAGTTTCACAGGATCTTCTAAAAGAGGGGCGTTATCCTTATTTTCTAGGTCAGCACGTTCGTGCCAATTCACAGAAGTATTCGAGAATGCTCGATGGTTACAAGGAAGATGGAAAGCATGCTGCATGGACGGTATGATAAGTGATGTTGATACGAGATATGTACATGTAAGATGGATCGCATCGGCCATGCCAGGCTGTCATTCCCAGTCAATAACCATTCCTTCTGAGCTGCAGAACCCTAAGAAATTGACACTCTTGTCCTGTTTCTCACATGCTAATTGGAAACTTGGTTACTGGTGTCTGCTCACTACAAAAGTAGACTTATCAGGTTCAGTCTCTTCTACTGTGGAGTCAAGTGGAGACGCAGAAACTAATGTGGAGTTGGATTGCTTGAAATTTGATTTGGGAAGAACTACTGATACTCTGAATCACAACAAAACCCGTAGAAGTCTTATGAATCACAATAGTACAAGGAACAGAAAGCGAGATGTTATTGAACAGGCACTATTGGTTGTGAACACAAAGACAAAGGTGGATGTGGTTTGGCAGGATGGCACTCATTCATTTTGTTTAGATTCACAGACCTTGTTTCCTGTTGATAATCTGGGAGAACATGATTTCTGGCCAAAGGATTATGTGTTGTAAAAGGTTCAGGATGAGGACGGAGTGGCTTCTAATTACAGCCAAATAAGAGTTGTGAAAAGTGTAGATTCAAAAGAGTGAACAGTAAGGGTAAAATGGCTAAAGCCTATGCAACATCCAGAAGATCCTCACGACTTTGAGAAGGAGGAATTGGTAAGTGTCTATGAGCTCACTGCACATCCAAATTACAACTACTGTATTGGTGACATTGTCATTCTGTTGCCATCTATTCAAGAGAGATTCATAAGATCTGGTATTGTCAGCCAATTTGTTTAGCAAAATGGTCAGAGGAGAATGGCGCATTACTAGAACCAAATTCTAGGGAAAGAGGTTTAAGAAAGATGTCGAATCTTAGAGGAGGTGGTTGCATTGAGGAATCATATCTGTCCTTTATTGGATACATTATTGGTCTTAAGACGGCGACATTGAAGTCGCATGGGCATAGGGGATGGTATGAACGGTGTGTACACTCTTTCTTCAGTAGTCAGGCAGTGTTTCTGAAATACTGAATATGATATATATTTGACATGTAGAGCATCACATGCATCAATTTTTCTTATAAATATGCCAGATCTATATCTCTATGTCATAGGAAGTATGCAAGTTTCTTGGACATTAATTTTGTTTCTGTTTTTCCTTTATTTCTATTCCACATGAATTTATTCAAAGATTTTTTGCGTATTGTTTACAAAGGTGACCTTCGTAATTCAGATTACTTGCGTTGTGCAGAATAGCTCCAATTTAAGCTATAAAAAACAGATGTCTTTGGTTTGTCCAACAGATCATGGTCTAGCAGTAAGTTGCAGCAAGTGATGTGAGGAATGACAAGATTTCCACCATCTCCAATTTCAGTACTGACACATTGAACAACTTTATAGAATTGCCATGGCATCATCTCCTTAAAGAATGGGGCATCCACATCTTACTTCTGAATAGGGGAGCACATTTTGAATCAGATGAGATCTTCTCGTAGTCTCTTCACAAAACATTCTCTTTACTTCACTCTCTTTATCTTGATCTCGTACTGTTCCGCAACACTCCACCTGGTATTCTAGTAGATTTTCAATCCATAACAATTTGTGCTTTGATTTTCAAAGTTCACAATGTTGTATTTTAAGTTTTTTGGTTTATTTTTAAATTTTTTTGTTTGTGGATGTTTTGAATTACAATTCATGATCTATCATTCTTTTCTTAGGTGATGGATCATAAAGTATGATTCAAAATATTGACATGAAAAACTCATCCAACTAAATCTGAAAACATCAATCTATTATCAATTAGAAGTTTAATTTTGTAGAACAATCACTTATCACTTTTGTGTTTCAATAATGTGCTTCCTATCAAACTTCTATTGATTCAGTGCATAATTGTTATCAGGACATGAAAACTATACCAGTTACAAGGGACCCATATCAGAACGACAAGTGATTCAAAAAGGACACAATAATATTATATTCAAAATTGAATGTTTGTACCTATATCTTTTGGTTTAGTATATGTGTGTATCACCTGTTAATTAACATGAAAAACTAAGGCATTCGTCAAACAATTGTTTTTTTAAGCATGATCATTCTAATAGATGCTTGCTCTTCTTAATTATTTCTTATCCACAAATGATGGTTTTTTAGAGTGAGTTACATAGTGTGAATCTGCCGACCAATGCCTTGCATCCCCATATTTCAAAACATGGAGAACCATTGTGTTTTACCAATTTCTCAAATTTATCATTTCTACATATCTGGCATCCCATTATGTACTCTTAAAATCTCACTTTAAGAAGATGACTGGATTTCTTGAATTTGACCATTGGACCCTGGTGAGGCATCCTTGAGGCTATTTAGATGTCTCTTCATTTGGGGGCATGACGATGGTGACAGTTTCTTTTCAATGGTCCTTTTAGTTTATTATCCTTTACATCATATTTATACATTTTAGTTCATTTGAAGGAGAAGGACGAGGACGAGGAAGAGGAAGAGGAAGAGGACGAGGATAGAAGAGGAAGAGAAAGAGGGAGGAGGAGGAGGAGAAGAAGTAGAGGAGGAGGAAGAAAAAGAAGAATTATATATTAACTATCAGCGTGACCATTGCACCTCTCCTAGATGCAAGTGCTAGTTAATTAACAAATCTCATAAAGACAAGTACTAATAACAACATGCAGGGGTTCTCTCTCCCTTTTATTTGTCAGTCCATGAAACAAAGCCCCATTGATGACTACAGATCAACTGAAAATTTAATCACCATGGTGTGCTTGTAGACCTGACCTGGATACACAATCACAGATGGAAAATTTGGCTGGTTAACAGAATTAGGAAATGCTTGAGTCTCAAAGCAGAATGAAGAATGTGGCTTGTATACTAAACCTCCTTTGCCCACTGTGTTGAGATAATTACTGGTGTAGAACTGCAAGCCTGGTGCACTTGTCCACACTTTAAGCACTCTTGAACTCCATGGATCCTTGGCTCTTGCAGCAAGTTTTAATCCCTTCATTGTTTTGGGGCCATCAAGAACATAATTGTGATCAAACCCAGGGGGAACCTTATCAATTCTGCTCTTGATGGCAGTCGCTTTCCTGAAGTCCAAAGGAGTTCCTTTTACAGGTGAGATCTGGCCTGTGGGAATGAAGGTAATGTCTGAAGGAGTATATTGCGAAGCCCAAATTTTTACAGAATGGTCAAGTATGTCCCTTCCACTGTCTTGCCCTGCTAGGTTCCAGTAAGCATGATTGATCAGGCTTACAGGAGTGGCCTTGTTCCTTGGTATTGCCTCCATATCTAGTCTCAGCTCCATATCATTGCTTATAGTATATGTGGCATATACATCTAGAACACCAGGGTATCCTGTTGCAGCAACAAAGACAATGGCCACATTAGAAACACGCCTGTTTGCAATGAGAAGTAAATTTACAAGAATGCCTGCTTTAGTAACCCACTAATCCTTACTGATAAGTAAATGTAGAACATTGCTCACATCAGAAGTCCACCAGTCTTTACTTGTAACTTGTGGGCAAATTTAAAATAATTGTCAGATTAAAAATCTATAGGCTTTTGTTTTTTTGTGTAAAGTTTTGATATCATAAGAAATTAGGTTTGGATCAGTGGTACTCTCCGTCCTTGATTCTTAATCAAAGAAATTCAGCCTAAGACTTCACTCTCATACCAAATAATCAAAATGATTATATGAATAAAAAATCCTCCAAATAAAAAAGCCCAGACTTTTGCTTCCTTGTAAATCTAACAGAAGACTTTTTCCCGTGGGAGCAGAGAAAAACATTTGAAGTGCCACCTATTAGAAAAACTATTGAAATATCTAGCAACTGGGTTTTTATGGATTTAACAATTAGGCACAACTAAAATTTTGCAATAACAAGTTGCAGAATCTCAACAATGAATAGAAATCTAACTGGAAAACCATACCTTTTTTATGAGCAATGGGCACATGGGTCCTAACTTAATTTAATCATTTTTGGCAGAACTAGAATATTCTAAATTAAAGTTTGAGACATTTAAATTAAAAAGAATCAAATAAATCTGATAAAAATCTATAATCAATGGATAGAAAGGCTTTATGGAAAATAAAATCAATTTATAACCACTATCTATTGATCACACCTATTAGAACTATCACTATCATCAAGTTTGTGTGATCTAAATTAATAGATCGTTTTAATTCTTTTAGCTCTCTATTATCTTGATGATGGATCAAAAAATATGCTTCAAAATATTAATTCAAATATTTCAAACACAATCTTATCCAAAAATAACATCTTCTATAATTAAAGCTTTTATCATTAAACTTTTTTCTTGTCAAATCACATAAATTTTATTGTAAAATTAAACAGCCATATCAACCATTAGCAAGTTGGTAAAGTATGATAGGGGCTTTCCTACTCATATTCCATTGTTACCTTCTTCACCATCAAAGCTGTGATAACCAAACTTAATAGATGGTTTGCTTCCACCCTTCATTTCCTTGACTTCCCACAGCACATTGTCAAAACCTATCTTTCCTCCTGCATTTAATGACCTCTGTTAGACTGCATTGCAAAAAATTACCAGATCTCTCCACTTAGTTGAAGACTATTTTAATCTATAAATTTCAAAGTCTAGAAGAATCTTTAATCAAATTAGGAAAAGAACCAGACAAAACAGAGCAGGGCAGACAAGGCATTTACCATGAATTGAATTATTCCCATCATTGGCAAACAAATGATATGTCGACCCATCGAGGGTGAACTGTGCATTCTTAATCCTGTTGGCTACCCTGCCTACAATGGCACCAAAGTGAGGTCTGCTGGTCATGTTCTGCACAGAAGCACAACCATATGATAAACCGGTACATTAGTACAGATACATAACTTTGCAATAAAATAAAATGTCAAAAAAATTATACTTGCCATGTATGAGGCCAAAGAATCAAATCCCTGAAGTATATCTGCTATATGCCCTGCAAGTACATATAATCAAGATGATCAGGTACATTTCTGCAATGAAAATAAGAAAGGAGTCAAAAGAAATGCAATGCTTAGGGAGTTAAAAATACCATTTTTATCAGGGGTCTTAACAGAGACCATAGTAGCTCCCCAGTTGGTAAGGTTGATGTGCAAATTCCCCTTGTGTAAATCAAAGAAACCTGCAGTATTTTTTCCTTTGATGAGCTTTCTTTCAAGTTTTCTATCCAAACCTTGGCATTTGCAGAAACTGAGAAAGAGGACAGCAAAACAAAGTATCAGCAAACTACAGGAGCCCTTCTTTTCCATGATGAATGGGCAGATTGACAGTGTAAAGCATTGATGGGAAATGGAGAATTTATCAAGGAAGTTTCACATTGGGGCCCCAATGAATAATTAAATGGACTGGGACAAGATAAGATGTTGACCAAGAAGAAACGTGCAGAGACTAAACTAAATAGGAGACCAATAGACCTGCAACAAAAGATAACAAAAGAGTCATCTTCTTTTGTATTATGGCTGGCCTCTCTGTCCAGATCCCGGGAAAAAGCATACGGTAGTTCCTAAGAGTAACATTATGTAAAGATTCAATGTCACTGTTTAAACAAAAATAAAAACCCAGCAATGTTAACAAAGTCAATTTGTCTTGAATATCAATATTTCTTATTTTATTTCTTCTGTTCATGATTTGAGGCATCATCCATGGTTCAAATTTGAAGGCCTTATCTCCCAACTGTATTAATTAATTAAAAACACGTAAATCACTCATAAAAGTGTAAGCAGTTTTTGGTATGTAGATTTTTTACTTGGGCTGTACAATAAAAGCCTTCATTTTGGGAATTACATTTTGGCATGCAGATTGATATATTTTTCTCTGTAATGGGACGCCTGACATTTTTTAATGGCTGTGGGATTGTTAAGGGTATATTTATTTGCATGTCTGTTTAAATTTTATTTGTATATTCATTTGCTGGGCTGGTAATGCATAAAGGATTTTTGATCTGCACATGGTCATCTCCGGTTTTTCTTGCACAGATACAAAATTGATTGGCTTTGTATAATTTATTTTATTGCTTCTAGCTGGAAGTTACAGAGCGCAACTCTTCATCACCATCATAAATGGCTCTTGGTTAATTCTAGAAGTATATGTGTACCTTAAGGCAGGGGTCTTATGGGGTTACAGTTCTTTTTTTAGGTACAAGAGGTGGCATGAGATTTTTTTGGAGAGCTACAGGATTTTTTTGGAATTTTTTCCTGTAAAATAGGAGCCCTTCTTTTTTAGGTTTCTAATTTGAGCAGGTGAAAATGGGGGTGGTGCTGGAAATTGCTCCACCAGCTTAAGAGAAATTCATGTCACATGTCAAAAATATGCACATTTTATTCCTACCAAAAAGCAAAATCAAATAATTTTTTTTTTTTTCTATTAAGAATAATGAAGCCATCGGCACTTACATTTTGTATCACAGATGATTGATATGATTCAAAAAACACTATAAACAGTATATCTGATCTATACAGTTCATGCTATACAGACAGTGACATCTATGTGTTATATCTTTACAAAATATATGTATCTTGAGATATTACAAAAAGAGGTATAATCATTAAGTTCAGCTTGAGAACCAAGCTGTCCAGCCCTATACTCCTGTGTTCCATTTGAGTACTTTCTCCTGGTATGTAAAAACAACGTTAGGATTATGCATCTCATCTTGATCTAGTAAAGGAAGAGGATCAGCAACAGCCTGCGGGATAGTCTCTGCCTGAACAACACCGTCAATCTGGGCCAATAGCTCATCTAAGATTAGGTCCTCTAGATCTTTCTCAATGTCCATAGTGTATCCGTGAGTAACCTCTGTCTTGGTAACTAAGCATTGAGTAGCTCCAAGAACTCATCTTTTGAGATCTTCAATGTGAGGGAAACCTGCGACAAGATAGAAGTAAAAGTGAATCTCCTAAGAGACTTAGTAAGGCATCTCCTCTTATTATTGAAAACATCATTGTTACCCCTTTCCAAAGAAACCATAGAATATGAAGAGAAAGAAAATGCAATAAAAGATAACTGCACTTATTAAAGCTCAAGAATTTCCCTGAAATAATGTCAAGAATAGTGAAGTTCACATTAAGAGCCAGCCCAAAAAGTAACCATATTTCTTTAGCAAAAAAATAATCAAAGAATAGATGCTGGAAGGACTCATCAGACCTACAAATGGAGCAGGTATTCAACTCCCTAGTAGGCTTCTTGAGGGGAAGTCTTTGCAAGAAGAATAGCCACATGAAGCATCTGATTTTAGGCTCAACAGGGGAGTGCCATACATGGGAAAAGGATTTGGACCAGGAAGAGGGTTCTAGATTTAGATTCTAGGCAGAGTTGGCATGCAAAAAAGGAGAGGGGTCATTAGTTAGGAGGCGGTAAATCATCTTGGACTTGATCTGGATGAATCCTGACCCATCCTTCCATATCATATCAACAACTTTGGTATCACAAACTGAAGTCTGATAAGGCAAATTCATATTAACACATGCTTCTCTGATCATATTATATGTTCTCCATTGAGAGGAGGGGAAATCAAATTTCTCTCTGAGTGCTTACCAGTTGATAATCTAGCTGAGTATCCCTGAATAAGAGCCAAAGGCTTATTCCCATGCAAAAGGTTCCACTAGATAGATTTTTCACCACAGACTTTATTATGCTTATCCACCACTCTATTATTACTAATCAACAACCTAACTCTACTCCAACACTTCCAAATGACCTTGAACACATTAGATCCCTCAACCTTTAGGTCCCAATTTCCTGAAATCAAATCATTCCAGTGCAAATATTTCCATGAAGGGGCAACAGTAGGGGAGGCTCTCAAAATATAATTTCTTATGAGGATTCTCCATGGTTCACCTCCCTCTGAGGCTTTAGTAATCCACTTGGTTGCAAGAGATAAACCTTGAGTTTTGAGATCCTTCAATCCCAAGCTACCTTACTCTTCGCTTAAGGAGCACTAGTTCCATCTAACTGCGTGACTTTTCTTGTTCCCTTTCCCATCCAACTAGAGGAAATCTCTGATTCTTTTCTGAATATAATTGAATTGAGCCTGGTTAAACAACTAGGAGGAGGCATAGTAAATAGTATATGAAGACAATATTTTTTGGCAAACTTGGAATCTACCAGCAAGTGAAAGATATTGATTATTCCATTTGTCAAGTTTCTTCTCAATTTTTGCTCTAGTCCAATTCCACATTTCTTTCAAATTAAGGTCCACTGAAAAAGGGAATCCCCAAATATCTAACAATATGGGAAGGCCCCCTAGACAAGGGAAAACTTATTACACCATTGACGTTGTTGCTCAGTCCATCCCAACATGATAGACTTGGAAAGGGAAACTTTTTTGCCAGAAGCTAAGAAAAAAATGTTCAGTTTCCTCATTAGGAGATCAAGATTGTTTTCTTCAAGTTTGATGATGATGGCAGTATCATCAGAAAACTGCACATTGGATAGTTCCTCCCCATTAGGTAAGACAATGCTTTGAATTTTGGGGGAAAGGCTATCATCTCTAAGAAGGTAGAAGAGGGCATCAACTGCAATGACAAATAGAGCAGGGGCCAAACCTTGCAGCATCATGAATATGAATTTCCATTCAATTCCATCGTATGTTTTTTCATAGTCTAACAATAACATGTAAACCTCCTGACTAGATTTGTGGCCCAGTGAAGAGATTCCCAACAAGTAATTAGGTTTTTTAGAATGTACCTCCCCTTAACAAATCCAGTTTGGGTAGGGCTGATGATTTTTGGGAGAACATTTTCCAATCTAATAGCTGCAAATTTGGCTAAAATTTTGTAAGATACATTTAGGAGAGTTATTGGCCTCCAATTTTTTGATGAGAGACCTATCTCCATCCTTAGGGATGAGTTTGATCAGCCCCAAGTTAATGTTTGCACCAAGGGTACCTTTATCAAGGGCTTCTGTATAAACTTGTAGCAAACCCCTAGCAATCCAGTCAACATTCTTCTTGTAAAACTCCAAAGGAATACCATCGGGTCTTGGGGCTTTATCAATCTGCATCCTATTGATGGCATTGGCAATCTCTTGCTCAGACGAGGGCTTACTAAGCAGAGATGCCTCCTCACTAGTGATCTTCTTAGGGATAATCGAGAGGATAGTGTTCCTAGCAGCTTCTATCTCACACCCATTATCTTTTGATTGGAAGAGAATTTTATAAAGATTCACAAACGCTTGTAAAATACCTTCCTGAGATTTAATGATGTTACCTTCATCACATAGGGACTCAATCCTCTCCTTAGCCTCTTTTTGTTTAAGGCTTTGGAAAAAAATATTTGGAGCCCCTATCACCATGGTTCACGCATTGTATCCTTTCTCTAGTTTTAGCACCTTGTATCTTGTAATTCTTAATCTTCCTTAGCCCATCTCTGGCCGATTCACCTCTGTCAAGGAATCTAAATTATTAGGATGTTACTGTAATTTTTGCTTTGCGTCAAACAATTTATCATGGAGATAGGTTTTCTCCCTCCTATTGTCCAAGTCCTTTTTCCCAATGGTTTGAAAAAGTATCCTCTAACTCTTGATGCATTGGGTCCAACATGCAATAGCAGAGGGTTTACTGTATTGGTTCCAATTAAACATCCTAATAATTCTGACAGCACAGAGTAAATCTTCATCAACAAGGAGATTGGTGTTTAAAGAAAATCCTATAGTAATTTTTATACACTTCTGATAGAGTATAAGGGATCACCTTCACACTAGGGGAGTTATCATTTTGCACAAATCCAAAAAAATCCTTACTGGCATAGAACCTATCAAGTCTAGAATAGATCCTTTTATTGCCTTTCAGTTCGGGGATGTAGCTCACATGGTAGAGCGCTCACTTTGCATGCGAGAGGTACGGGGTTCGATACCCCACATCTCCATCTGCAACCTACAGTTTTCCCTTTTGTTTTCTCTTCTTAAAAATATATGGAGAATTCATCCCTCTTGGCTTATCACATGTCAGCACCAATGGTCTAGTGGTAGAATAGTACCCTGCCACGGTACAGACCCAGGTTCGATTCCTGGCTGGTGCATGTTTCTTTCTTATACAAACTGTTTTAATCTAATTAGTCCCAAATAAAACAACATGTAACCAAACTTCACGCCATCCTTCATTAGAGTTGGAGTGGACCCATCCTCCATTAGAGTTAGAGTGGGCCCAAATTTGCAGATCTGTTGCATTCCAACAGCTTGGACTTGCAATATTTTTGGAGGAAATTTGCATCAGTATAGGCCATCCATTTTGATCTAGTTTATGATAACACTTATTTGGAATCTTTTTCTTGTGTCTTTAGACCTAGGTGGTCTATGCAACAGTGGGACTGCAATGATAAAGCCTAAGAGAGGAATATACCGCAAGTGGTGTGTGCATCTCCTGAGAGTGGTGTGTGCATTTTATTCTTCTTTATTGTCCATTGATTCTGATTGTATTATTTCTTGTTTGTAATGTTGTTTATTATTATATTTTGTTTCTTGTCCTCATCTTTTAACCTTGTAATTTATTGCATATCGATGTATATCAAACTTCAAATCCTCTAATATAATTAGGCACAAAATATATATGCATGCATCTCAATGCAACAACACAACAACGATCATCATGTGGTGGTCCATACACATCATAAAGCATGAAAGCACCAAACACGCATTGACACATAGCATAGAACAAACACTCGAGAGAAACACACACATCACTCAACATCTCTAGAAACACAATCAAAGCATACCGAAATATCCAGATCTCAAAACTACAAACATGAGGGATGTTACAAAGTCTCTTACACACAAACTCATTATTTATATGTGCACAATGGTATAAAGATCTTAAATATATGTAAAAACCCTTGAATTACATTTAAATTCATTTAACAAGGTACCCTATCCCTAGGTACCCACTTAAGAAAATTATTTTCACTCATGAACACTCAAAATGCTTATTTTCCAACCTTTCGAAATTTGACCACAACATCATCCATCTAAAATTCATAAGTTGGGAATAAATTTAATAATTAAAGACGCCAAACACACTTCACAATTACACATTACTAACCAAACATGACAATAAACTAGGCACATTACTAGAAAACAATAAAAAAAGTCACAATGAGGGGTCTCGATCAGAGTGGATGAAGATCAATAAGCCAAGTCCCCTCTTATTTCACAAGGTGAAGTGGGAACAAAAATCTAGGTTCTTGTTTGATTTCTTGCTCTCCCATTAAGTAACTTGCATCCACATACTCAAGGTGTACATTGTTAAAACTACACTATTCACTAGGAAAATCCTACATCTCCCTTTATTTCATAATTGTAATCTCTACTATTAATGGAAGAGGAAGCATAGAATGAAGTTGAGATTGTATGCTTATCAAAGTTCTAGTTTATGCCTTGATGTAAAGAGATAAGAGGATGATTATAACTAGTGTGGTAAAATATAAAGCAATTAAATCAACATATATTCACGACATTCTCATGTCTTATAGTGCAAACCCTCTTATATTGATTATAACATCTTGTGATATACAAGCATTAAGATATCAATATATCAAAATCTATTATACAAAGATTTTCACATAATACTCATAGGTATATTATAATTTAATGATATTAAGATTGGAAAAAACAGTTGGAGAAATTGAAGAAACCAGTGAACTAAATTTAACTATTCAGTGTGAAATAGCTTTTCCATGTAAGACAACTTTTCCTATCACAAACAACATCAAAGAAGCCTATAAAGTAATTCAGGATATTGATTTATTTTGAATAATGTAAAGTTACAATAAAAGACAAAAATTTACAGTCAGTGATATGGACATGGCTAAGCTCCTTACAAAATGTACCATTGACCAAATTTCAAAAACAAGAAAACACAACAGATTTTGTGATCTAAAAACCACAAAAACAGTTCTCAAAAAAAAAATTGACATATTTTTTTTTACTTGGTACATTTTGTAGGGAGCTTAACCCATGCCCAATCATATTATCAATAATTTATCTTTAAATACTTTTGAAAACTATTTACATATAATTTTTTTAAATATTTATTTTAAATTAAAAAAATTAAAATCCATTTGATTAAAAAAAAAAACATTAATAATTAATTAACAAATCTCATAAAAACAAGTACTAATAACATGCAGGGGTTCTTTCTCCCTTTTATTTGTCAGGCCATGAAACAAAGCCCCATTGATGACTACAGATCAACTGAAAATTTAATCACCATGGTGTGCTTGTAGACCTGGCCTGGATACACAATCACAGATGGAAAATTGGGCTGGTTAACAGAATTAGGAAATGCTTGAGTCTCAAAGCAGAATGAAGAATGTGGCTTGTATACCACACCTCCTTTGCCCACTGTGTTGAGATGATTACTGGTGTAGAACTGCATGCCTGGTGCACTTGTCCACACTTCAAGCACTCTTGAACTCCATGGATCCTTGGCTCTTGCAGCAAGTTTTAATCCCTTCATTGTTTTGGGACCATCAAGAACATAATTGTGATCAAACCCAGAGGGAAGCTTATCAATTCTGCTTTTGATGGCAGTCGCTTTCCTGAAGTCCAAAGGAGTTCCTTTTACAGGTGAGATCTCGCCTGTGGGAACGAGGGTATTGTCTGAAGGAGTATATTGCGAAGCCCAAATTGTTACAGAATGGTCAAGTATGTCCCTTCCACTGTCTTGCCCTGCTAGGTTCCAGTAAGCATGATTGATCAGGTTTACAGGAGTGGCCTTGTTCCTTGGTATTGCCTCCATATCTAGTATCAGCTCCATATCATGGCTTATAGTATATGTGGCATATACATCTAGATCACCAGGGTATCCTGTTGCAGCAACAAAGACAATGGCCACATTAGAAACACACCTGTTTGCAATGAGAAGCAAATTTACAAGAATGCCTGCTTTAGCAACCCACTAATCCTTACCGATAAGTAAATGTAGAACATTGCTCACATCAAAAGTCCACCAGTCTTTACTTGTAACTTGTGGGTAAATTTAAAATAATTGTCACATTAAAAATCTATAGGCTTTTGTTTTTTGAGTGTAAAGTTTCCATATCATTAAAAATTAGGTTTGGATCAGGTTTGGATCAGTGCTACTCTCAGTCCTTGATTCTTAATAAAAGAAATTCAGCCCAAGACTTGCACTCTCATGCCAAATAATCAAATCCATTATATGAATAAAAAATCCTTCAATTAAAAAAGCCCAGACTTTTGCTTCTTTGTAAATCTAACAGAGGACTTTTCCATGAGAGCAGAGAAAAACATTTAAGTGCCACCTATTAGAAAAACTATTGAAATATCTAGCAACTGTTTTTTTATGGATTTAACAATTAGGCACAACTAAAATTTTGCAATGACAAGTTGCAGAATCTCAATAATGAATAGAAACCTAACTGGAAAACCATACCTTTTTTATGAGCAATGGGTACATGGGTTCTGACTTAAATTAATCATTTTTGGCAGAACTAGAATATTCTCAATGAAAGTTGCAGACACTTAAATTAAAAAGAACTAAATAAATCTGATAATCAATGGATAGAAAGGTTCTATGGAAAATGCAATCAATTTATAACCACCATCTATTGATCACACTAGTTAAAACCATCATCAAGTTTGTGTGATCTAAATTAATAGATCATTTTAATTCTTTTAACTTTCTATTATCTTGATGATGGATCAAAGAATATGCTTCAAAATACTAATTCAAATATTTCAAACACAATCTAATCCAAAAATAACATCTTCTATAATATAATTAAATCTTTTATCTGTGAAATCACATAAATTTTATTGTAAAATTAAACAGCCATATCAACCATTAGCAAGTTGGTAGAGTATGATAGGGACTTTCCTACTCATATTCCATTGTTACCTTCTTCACCATCAAAGCTGTGATAACCAAACTTAATAGATGGTTTGCTTCCACCCTTCGTTTCCTTGACTTCCCACAGCACATTGTCAAAACCTATCTTTCCTCCTGCATTTAATGATCTCTGTTAGACTGCATTGCAAAAAATTACCAGATCTCTCCACTTAGTTGAAGACTATTTTAATCTATAAATTTCAAAGTCTAGAAGAATCTTTAATCAAATTAGGAAAAGAACCAGACAAAACAGAGCAGGGCAAACAAGGCATTTACCATGAATTGAATTATTTTTATCATTGGGAAACAAATGATATGTCTTCCCATCAAGGGTGAACTGTGCATTCTTAATCCTGTTGGCTACCCTGCCTACAATGGCACCAAAGTGATGCCTGCTGGTCATGTTCTGCACAGAAGCACAGCCATATGATAAACCTGTACATTAGTACAGATCCATAACTTTGCAATAAAGTAAAATGTCAACAAAATTATACTTGCCATGTATGAGGCCAAAGAATCAAAACCCTGAAGTATATCTGCTAGATGCCCTGCAAGTACATATAATCAAGATGATCAGGTACATTTCTGCAAGGAATGCAATGAAAATAAGAAAGGAGTCCAAATAAATGCAATACTTAGGGAGTTAAAAATACCATTTTTATCAGGGGTCTTAACAGAGACCATAGTAGCTCCCCAGTTGGTAAGGTTTATGTGCAGATTCCCCTTGTGTAAATCAAAGAAACCTGCAGTATTTTTTCCTTCGACGAGCTTTCTTCCAAGTTTTGCATCCAAACCTTGACATTTGCAGAGACTGAGAAAGAGGACAGCAGAACACAATATCAACAAACGACAGGAACCCTTCTTTGCCATGATGAATGGGCAGATTAACAGTGTAAAGTATTGATGGGAAATGGAGAATTTATCAAGGAAGTTAAATGGACTGGGACAAGATAAGATGCTGACTAAGAAGAAACGTGCAGAGACTAAACTAAATAGGAGACAAATAGATCTGCGACAAAAGATAACAAAAGAGTTATCTTGTACTGTATTATGGCTCGCCGCTCTGTCCAGATCCCGAGAAAAAGCATATGGTAATCCCTAAGAGTAACATTATCCGAAGATTCAATGTCACTGTTCAAACAAAAATGAAAACCTAGCGCTGTTAACAAAGTCAATTTGTCTTGATTGCGGTAGTGGCTATCCAGCCACGAAAATCTTTTTCTTTATATAATTTGTTACAAACTTTTGAAAAAAAATCTGTGTTTCCCCTTCGTATGGTTAACAATTTTCGTGGCTGCATAGCCGCTGCCCAATATTTCTAATTTTATTTCTTCTGTTCAAGATTTGAGGCATCAACCATTGTTCAAGATTTGAGGCATCATAAATGTTAATTATAGAAGTACCATATGCCAGGGATCTTATCATTATGGAGCTAAAAGCTCTAATTTTTTAGGTAAAAGAGGTGGCATCAGATTTTTTGGGGGGAGCTACAAGATTTTTTAGATTTTTTTTGTGTAAATTAGGATTCCTCTTTTTTAGGTCTCTAATTTGAGATGGTGAAAATGAGGTGGGGCTGGAAATTGCCCCACCAACTTAAGAGAAATTCGTGTCATATGTAAACTAGCACTTGCACCGAAACAAGTTGCAAGGGTATGCCGATAGGTCGTCGAGGTGAATGTACTATTCTAAAAAAATTTGTCATTGTAGAAGGAAGTGTTGTACTTAGCAACATCCAATTTGAATAATTTAAAGTTAAAGTTTTGGTAAGCTGTATATTTTGAAGGTACTACCTCCCAGAAATGTAACATATTCCATCCTGCATTGTTATTTTTTACATATTCCAACGATAGTGACTAAGAAGAGTAGAGTTGAACTATAGCTACAAGAATGGCTAAATGCAATTAAACTTAGGAGGGAATTAATTTTTCCTTACATAGAAAAAATTAAAATTATAGAAATAAAGAGATAAAAAATATTTTAAT
This sequence comes from Chamaecyparis obtusa, assembly GCA_027943335.1. Taxonomy (NCBI): domain Eukaryota; kingdom Viridiplantae; phylum Streptophyta; class Pinopsida; order Cupressales; family Cupressaceae; genus Chamaecyparis; species Chamaecyparis obtusa. The sequence goes on from BSBK01006239.1 coordinate 368,828, forward strand.
TACATTAAAATTTAAAATAAAAGTTTTGGTTCTTTTATGATTCTTCTAATTTAGAAATAGGCATATTTCCTAAATAAATTGGCCTAAGATAGTTATGAAAGAAAAAATTAAATAAATGAACAAATGGAACACTAATTATTATAGATGTCTAATAAGAAAATAAAATTAAAACCATTTGTTATGGATAACTATTATTGAAATGGATTTAACTCCACATTTATCATCATCAAATGTCTCATATAAAAACTAAATATTAGTTGAATAGAATAGATGTTTGTAAACATCATAGAGGACAATTTCATTTTCTATTGTGTTAAACATGCATATGAAAGATGTTAAATGAGGGATAAGAGAAGAGGGCATGTATGTGTTGTACAATTGATGTAAAATTTACTATGATATTTAAAACAATAACACTTATATTTTAATATTAGTTTGTTTAAAAGATTTGTTCAAAACAAAGAAAGTTGAGAAAATTAAAAAATTCACCATCTAAATATATTAAAAATTAATAATATAAAAACATAATAAATTGAATCAAATGTTATTTAAATTGAAATTTACATATTAAAAATATTCTTTCTATTCATTTTTATCAAGAAAAATTAGAAAACCTAAATTATACATCTTTGTTTTATATATATGAAATGGTATTCAAATACTCTAGCAAGATAAGGAAAGAATAATATTGTCATTAAATCTATATAAAAATTATCGTAAATAAAAATTATATGCATATTTATTCTAACTAAATTATATTATATTATTTAAAATATTTTAATTATTATATAATTTTATATTATTTTTTTATTAATATATGAATAATTATTGTATTATATTAATATAATCCTAATTAAACTAACTTTTATAGGTACAATTTTTGGATATTATTTTTGTGGGTGACTTACGTATGTATTTATACTTTATCTATTATTAAAAAAATAAAATTGTATCAAATACATAATTCATTTTTTTAAAAGCAGCAAAACAATTTTGGAGCCTTGTTTTTTATTAGAAAGTTCTTTGTCTTTTCACAAAATTACATAATTTTTACATCTTCTATTATTTCTATATTTTAAACTTTATTTAAATAGTGTAATTTTTTTCCTAAGTCTTCCTAATAATATATGTATTAAAATTTCAACTTATCTTGTACAAGATTTTTTTTATCTCCTTAAACCTCTTGTCTTATAAAAATAGATCTTCAAGTCCCACCATGAAATTATGTCTTTAATCACCACCATAATAGTTTTCAGATACTATAATTATCCACATTAATGAAACATAACAACTCCATCATAAACAATTAAAACATTATTTATGAAGAGTCAAAATAGATTCATAAATCAAATATATTCTAATTGTAAACCAATATGAAATAATAATAACACCACATGCCTCATACACTTTAAAAAAATCATATTATCTTTAATTACAATGGAAAAATCATATTATTAGGTTATTAAGCTTGCATCATCAATTCAACTAAGATATAATTAGTTGTACACATCTATTTATTTCAAATTAAATTTTTAATGTTAAATATATAATTATTTCATTAATTTTTTTAAAAATTGTCATATTAATTTAATATATGTTTTTTTTAAATAATATGAATAAATATATCCTTCTCCAAAGTGAGATTTTGTCCAAAATATTAAATAATAAATTATTGTTATAAATAAATTTTTAAGTTCAAATGTAAAATATATATAATAATTTTTTTTAAATATTTTAAAATTATATTTTTATGTTAAATTATGTTAATCTTCATCAATTAGTTTAAATTGACCTATTTTAATATCTCTAATCACACTTTTAATAACTTTTTTAGAGTATAGATATAATAATTTAGTAAATTATATCTTTTCCCTATTTTTTAGTCAAAGATTTTCAAATTTATTTTATTTAAAAAATACCATTTAACTAATAAATAACAATAAACATTACAATAATAAATGTTGTGTATTAGTTTTAAGACAAACAGAACAAAGTAGTTGCAACCAGCTTTGTTAAAACTTTTGTCCTTATTCCTGAACAATAACGCATGTGCATTCTCTGATTTTTGGGGTTTCCATGTTTTATTTCCTCATGCTACGCATCGTTTTCTTAGGCTCCATTTTTAGTGAATTGGTTGTGAAACTTTATTTATTTAGATGTTCTATATTTTTCCGAGTATATTGAAAAAAAGAATCAAATCTGCAAATCTGTGTTTTAAACAAAGCGTCCTCTGTTTAAAAATAGAGCACTGCTATTTTTTAGGTTTTCATGTTTTGATTTCTTGGTTGTTGTCAATGTCATTTTCACCTTGCTTTATGCTTTAGAATTTATTAGTTGGTTTTTACAATCGACTTGTTCTATTTTCCAATTTCACTATGCAAATTAATCTAACTATTTCAAACAACTAAATTTCTTCTAAGTAAAAGAATAACATAAAAAATCCTCTGCGAAGATTCAAATGAACAAGTAAACATAGAATAAACAAATCATATATATATATATATATATAACTCCAAAAAGTTTTTTCTTCGACAATTATTTCAATATCACTTTTATTTCCAATTTATCAAATTCAATGTTCATAAAAATGAGTTCCAGCCTATCAAAAGAATAATTAACATTGAATGGAAAAATATGGAGTTAAATCTTTGTTAAAACATAAACTTAAGGAAGAAAATAAAACATCGAACCAGAATTGACTAAAGCAAAGAAATGCACAATGTGGTATGATTGTGTTAAAACCCAAAAAAAGTTGCTGGCAATGTCCGTCTGCTACCAGAACCATTTCATTATGCTACTATAAACTAACTACCCATTACATAATACAAGAGAAATAAAACTATGGCCTCAACAAATAAAATTTTAAATATTCAGAACCCCATTCTGCATGCCAAGATAAATGCTTTCCTACTCGAGTACTACAGTTGTACACCAACAGAAGTCGTGCAACACACAGTCACGCAATGTAACATTTCTTGAAATCTTGGCAATGGTTTCTGAACGCCCACAGAACTGAGAAAACACCAATGAAAAATCCATTTTCGGGTGTGAGACAAAATTCTGAGCGTGGTGTGAGACAAATCCGATGAGCGTGAGAAAATTCCAAGCAGGCCTTACACAAGCGTCCCCAAAGGGGAAGTCTATCGGCTAAAAATATGCACATTTTATTCTCACCAAAATCAAATAAAAAATTTAATTAATGATTTTAATAAAATTATTACACCATAAATTTAAAATCTCTTAAGTTGGTCTTCACTATTTTAATTCATGGGACCAGCAGCTTCCTTTAATTTAGGAGTTCAAACTTTTAAGCTGAAATACACTATAAAATTCATGAGACCACTCACTTTAAATATTCCTAAAAAAATCTCAGCAGCCACAAAGCCCCCCTCCATGGGACCCCAGCCTAGACTTTAAAAAAAATGATTTTATGTGCAAACACAACCTTTAATTGATAGAAATTCCATCATCTTCTTGTTTATGAACCATTTGACCAAGGACAACCATTTATGCTTCTTCTGAACTCCTCGTTGTTCACACAAAGTTTGGAATCACGCCTTTTTGATATAGAACATCTTGTCAGTTGTCCTCCAGATTGTTAGGAATTTCCCCAAATTACTCTCTATCATGCTGGTTTAGATTATTTGGTCTAGTCATTGGGGCCTAGAGATATACATATTGTTAGACTACCATTCCATGACCTTTTCTTTTCGAGGTATATCTATCCTTACAACATTGGCCAATTCTATCCATTCTTCTATACTGCTAGATATCTTGGAGATTATTGGATAGATAGTCAACAAGTGAGTTGGATTATCTATAGATATGTTGAATTGTGTACTCTTCTATCTTTCCAAGAAGATTATGACTTTGGTCTACCCACATTGCAAGCCTCCTTCAATCTAGAATCATCTTGGTAGTGATAGCATAGATAGTCAAGGAATCACCCTTAATATCAATAGACTTGAGATCTTTCTCAACACACAAGACCTTTGTGTAATGTAACAAATCATATCATATTTTTAGTGTTATTTTATAGATCGACCACTCCTTCCTAGCATGATATCATTTGTAATTACAAACTATGAAAACAACTTCTAAGGTGCTAGAGATCTTGTGTGATGCATCGTCAAAATTGAGTTTTTTTCATCGACTAGGGGTAAGTTTCTATTTGGCCTCTTAGGTTCAATGCTTCCATTTTGATTGTTAAGCCTATGGCACAAAGGGACCTTTAGGAGAGTCCAAGTGTAAAGGATGATTTTGTCCTAACAAGAAAATTCCCACTTTTTCTTCTTTTGCACTCTCATGTCTTGGTGTTCACATACGACAATCTTAATTTTGTTGATTAGGGATCTCATGTTCAAGACCTTACCTTTGAAGATGCATGTGCTTTGCTCCTTCCATATATGCCAAATGATCATAGCTAGAATAAATTTTCACAAACCCACCCACAATGAGTTTTTATGTAGTCTTGACCAACACAGGAATATAGATGATATCGGAGATGGAAGAGGACCTTGCCAACCCAACCTTTGTAAAAAGAAAACCTAGGAATCAATGGATATATTACATTCTAAAACAAAAACAATCCACATTATCATCATTGGTTTCATAAAGTTGATATCGATGTGGTCTTGAAAAACTCTTTTTTTTTTTTAAAGTTTGCCACCTGTGAGTGTTCAATAGTAAGGGCTACCCATATGAAAGCCCATATTTTGGAAGTATATTGGATCCTCAACATATATAAGTAGGTCAATGTTTTGTTTGAATAGATCTCTTTATTTAGGATCTTGTACCCTAGTCTAGTAGTATATTTCCTAGATTTATCCTCGCAACAAAGCAATTTATCCTCTTTATCTATGAGTATTGTGGTTCTTGAAGACAACTCTCTTGTTATAATTTTTCTAGTTGGGCATGGAAAAATGTCAAAAGAGTTCCATCTATAGACTTGGCCCCCATCTATGTTAGAGATTATCATGTAATATCTTACCTTTTGACCATTTCCATTCTTCATAATTTAGCATATTGAATAATGTCCAATATTGATATTTACCCATTCCAAAAATCATGCCAAAATGAGGCAATGGAACTTGATTAACCTTCCAAGCTAACTAGTATTTTATTATAGATCTTGATTTCATCATGAAATTCCATAGTTGTGATCCATGTAGATGATTGGGCATAGTAAATATGCATCTGGGATTGGTTTTATCTAAATATATTTCCTCTCAACATTTGATACCATTGCATGTCGAATTTTTTAACAGTGTCCAAGATAGCTTTGTGCCCAAAGCAAGGTTGTGCTTAGGTATATCCTCTCTTATTTCACAAGGTGAAGTGGGAATGGAAATTGAGGTTCTTGTTTGATTCCTTGCTCCCCCATTAAGTAACTTGCACCCACACACTCAAGGTGTGTATCAATACACCCAAGAGATATGCTAATATAATTGAAACAACATTGTCAAAGCTACAATATTCACTTGGAATAATCAAACCAAATTGTTTGTGCAAGAACTATGACTCATTAAAAAAGATTTCACATTAGAGATTATGGTTCCACAAATCTAATATTTATATGCTCACACACCATAGTGATAATTCATTAAAAGAATTCCTACATCTCCCTTTACTTCATAATCGTAATCCCTACTATTAATGAAAGAGGAAACATAGAATGAAGTTGAGATTGTTTGTTTATCAAATTTCTAGTTTATGTCTTGATGTAAAGGGATAAGAGGATGATTAGATCTATTGTAGTAAAATATAAAGCAATCAAATCAACATGTGTATTACATATATTCACTGCATTCCCATGTCTTATAGTACAAACCCCGGTATATTGATTATAATATCTTGTGATATACAAGCATTAAGATATCAACATATCAAAATCTATTATACAATGATTTTCACATAACTCTCATAGGTATATTATAAATTTGCAATATTTTCCATATTCTCACATCTTTATTCCCTTCATATTATTTAAAATAAATATAATTTAATTATATCAAGGTAGGAAAAAACAATAGAGAAAATAGAAGAAAACAATGAACCAAATTTAACTTTTTAGTATGAGATAGCTTTTCCACCTAAAATAACTTTTCCTATTGTAAACAACCTCACTGAAGAAGCCTGTAAAATAATTCAGAATATTGATTTATTTTGAATAATGTAAAGTTACAATAAAAGATAAAAATTTACAATCAGTCTGTATTATCAATAATTTATCTTTAAATACTTTTTAAAACTATTTACATATATTTTTTTAAATATTTATTTTAAACTAAAAAAATTAACATCCATTTGATTAAAAAAATAAACATTAATAATTAATTAACAAATCTCATAAAAACAAGTACTAATAACATGCAGGGATTCTCTCTCCCTTTTATTTGTCAGTCCATGAAACAAAGCCCCATTGATGACTACAGATCAACTGAAAATTTAATCACCATGGTGTGCTTGTAGACCTGGCCTGGATACACAATCACAGATGGAAAATTTGGCTGGTTAACAGAATTAGGAAATGCTTGAGTCTCAAAGCAGAATGAAGAATGTGGCTTGTATACTACACCTCCTTTGCCCACTGTGTTGAGATAATTACTGGTGTAGAACTGCAAGCCTGGTGCACTTGTCCACACTTTAAGCACTCTTGAACTCCATGGATCCTTGGCTCTTGCAGCAAGTTTTAATCCCTTCATTGTTTTGGGGCCATCAAGAACATAATTGTGATTAAACCCAGGGGGGACCTTATCAATTCTGCTCTTAATGGCAGTCGCTTTCCTGAAGTCCAAAGGAGTTCCTTTTACAGGTGAGATCTGGCCTGTGGGAATGAAGGCATTGTCTGAAGGAGTATATTGCGAAGCCCAAATTTTTACAGAATGGTCAAGTATGTCCCTTCCACTGTCTTGCCCTGCTAGGTTCCAGTAAGCATGATTGATCAGGCTTACAGGAGTGGCCTTGTTCCTTGGTATTGCCTCCATATCTAGTCTCAGCTCCATATCATTGCTTATAGTATATGTGGCATATACATCTAGATCACCAGGGTATCCTGTTGCAGCAACAAAGACAATGGCCACATTAGAAACACACCTGTTTGCAATGAAGAGTAAATTTATAAGAATGTCTGCTTTAGCAACCCACTAATCCTTACTGATAAGTAAATTTAGAACATTGCTCACATCAGAAATCCAACCGTTTTTAGTTGTAATTAATTGTCAGATTAAAAATTTATGGACTTTTGTTTTTTGAATGTAAGGTTCCGATATCATATGGGAATCGATCTGGTAATATTCCTGACAAATTTGACTGAATGAATACCCCTCAACTCTCATACCAAATAACTAAAATGAATATACTCCAATGAAAAAAAAGCCCAGCCTTTTGCTTCCTTGCAAAAACATTTCAAGTGCCATCTATTAGAAAAACTACTGACATATCTAGCAACTGGGTTTTTATGGATTTAACAATTAGGCAGTGGCACGACTAAAATTTTGCAATGACAAGTTGCAGAATCTCAATAATGAATAGAAATCCAACTGGAAAACCATACCTTATTTATGAGCAATGGGCATATGGGTCCTTACTTATATAATCATATTTGGCAGAACTGGAATATTCTCAATGAAAGTTGGAGACACTTAAATTAAAAAGAACCAAATAAATCTGATAAAGACCCATAATCAATAGATAGAAAGGCTTTATGGAAAATACAATCAATTTATAACCACTTCCACCGATCACACCAGTTAGAACCATCATCAAGTTTGTGTGATCTAAATCAATAGATCATTTTAATTCTTTGGATCAAAGAGTATAATTCAATTTCAAGCACAATCTAATCCAAAAATAGTATAATCTATATTATAGTTGTAGAAATCTCTTATTATTAAGTTTTTTTTCCTGGGTCAAATCTTATAAATTTTATTATAAAACTAAACAGCCATATCAACCATTAGCAAGTTGGTAGAGTATGATTGACCAATTTGGCCTAAATAAACAGATATTCCATTCTTACCTTCTTCACCATCAAAGCTGTGATAACCAAACTTAATAGATGGTTTGTTGCCGCCCTTCATTTCCTTGACTTCCCACAGCACATTGTCAAAGCCTATCTTTCCTCCTGCATTTAATGACCACTGTTAGACTGCATTGCAAAAAATTACCAGATCTCTCCACTTAGTTAAAGACTATTTTAGTCTATAAATTTCAAAGTCTAGAGGCATCTTTAATCAAATTAGGAAAAGAACCAGACAAAACAGAGCAGGGCAGAGAAGGCATTTACCATGAAGTGAATTATTCCCATCATTGACAAACAAATGATATGTCTTCCCATCAAGGGTGAACTGTGCATTCTTAATCCTATTGGCTACCCTGCCTACAATGGCACCAAAGTAAGGCCTGCCAGAGCTCATGTTCTGCACAGAAGCGCAACCATATGAAAAACCTAGACATTGTACAGATCCATGACTGCAATAAACTAAAATGTCAAAAAGTATATGCTTGCCATGTATGAGGCCAAAGAATCAAATCCCTGAAGTATATCTGCTAGATGCCCTGCAAATACATATAATCAAGATGATCAGGTACATTTCTGCAATGAAAATAAGAAAAGAGTCAAAAGAAATGCAATGCTTAGGGAGTTAAAAATACCATTTTTATCAGGGGTCTTAACAGAGACCATAGTAGCTCCCCAGTTGGTAAGCTTGATGTGCAGATTCCCCTTGTGTAAATCAAAGAAACCTGCAGAATTTTTTCCTTTGATGAGCTTTCTTCCAAGTTTTCCATCCAAACCTTGGCATTTGCAGAGACTGAGAAAGAGGCCAGCAAAACACAATATCAACAAACTACAGAGGCCCTTCTTTGCCATGATGAATGGCCAGATTAACAGTGTAAAGCATTGATGGAAAATGGAGAATTTATCAAGGGAGTTTCATATTGTGGTTCCATTGAATAATTAAATGGATTGGGACAAGATAAGATGTTGACTAAGAAGAAACGTGCAGAGACTACCTGCAACAAAAGATAACAAAAGAGTTATCTTGTTTTGTATCATGGCTCGCCTCTTTGTCCAGATATCGAGAAAAAGCATATGTTAGTCCCTAAGATTAACGTTATGTGAACACTAAATGTCAATATTTAAACAATAATGAAACCTAGCGATGTTAACAAAGTCAATTTGTCTTGAATATCAATATTTCTTATTTTATTTCTTCTGTTCATGATTTGAGGCATCATCCATGGTTCACATGTGAAGGCCTCATCTCCCAGCTATATTAATTAATAATTAATTAAAACGTAGTTTTTGGTATCCAGATTTTTTACTTGGGAGTTGTAATATGGATGCCATATGCTGGTTATTCCATTTAGTATATCAAAAACTGTCAAAAGCCTTCATTTTTAGTATTACATTTTGGCATTCAGACTGATATATTTTGCTCTGTAATGGGACACCTGACATTTTTAATGGCTTTGGTATCGTTAATGGTATATATTTTCATGTCTTGTTAAATTTTGTATATTCATTTGTTGGGCTGGTAAAGTATACGGATTTTTTGAGCTGCACATGGTCATCCCCGGTTTTTCTTGTATAGCTGCAACATTGATTGGCTTTGTATGATTTATTATTTTATTGCATCTTCCCTGGAAATTACAGAGCTGAACTCTTCGTCAGCATCATAAAGGGGTTATCGGTTATTTCTAGAAGTATATGTGCATCTTCAATGTGTATGAAAGTGAATATCTGATTTTTTTTTTTAATCCAGGATTATATTATAAACATCAAACTGAATATGTTACATGTATTTATGCACTCTTTATATGTTTAAAAGAAAAACTTTTATTAATTGGTTATCTAGATTAATTAATAAATAATTAAATTAAATTAAATAAATTTTTTTTTAAAGTAATGTTACAATAAACAAATATTTATATTTAAAAAAAATGTTAATATGTTTAGTAACATATGGTAAAGAATTCAATAGTATCATTTAACAATAAAATAAAAATAAATTGATAAAGTTATATATTTAATGAATTTATTTATTTAGACAAATTTTTGAGAGATGATCACTCTCATAATATTAATGTGAAAAACTTAACTACATTGTCATCCTATCATCTTACCATGTGAATGCTTTCAATGATATTTTGTGGTCTTGGAGAAAATATTTATATTTTGGCCCATCAAATAGGCATATGTTCTTGTATTATTTCTTGACATTACATCCCTCATGAGAGTAATAGTTGGCTTCGTATCTTCATTTCTCCTCATCATAGGTATGCATATGGCATCCCTAATAAGACCTTCTTTTTGTCTCTTTGTTCAATCTTGAAAGAGCCTTGGATGCTTCAACCCTATGTGCAAGAGCCCCAAACCTATTTATGGCTCACTCACCCTATTTGAAATTCCTCAACGTCCTTACTACATCCTACGAGAACCTTTTCAAGATCTTTGATTATGGACATGTACATGAGACAAGTGCTTTTCACCAATTGTCACGTGAAACATCACTTCATTTGTTTTCATTTGTATCACAAAGATCTCTTTTAATTGTTCTACCAATATTTTCTAATTGCATTTGCAAGCACATCCCTTAATTGATAGGAATTATGTCAATGTCTTTCTAATATAGATCATCTTCTCAATCATCTTCTAAGTTTTTAACATTTTCTCTAGACCACTCGCTTTCATGCCTGTTTGGATTTTTTAGTCTAGTCTTTGCAGCCTAGATATATACACACCATCAACCTATCATTTTATGACATTTGGGTAAGTGCACCAAGATGGTGAACAAAAAGTGGGGTATAAGTAGCCACTTTTTTTTTTTCTTTTGAAATCAACAAAACTTGAACTCAGAGGAGCAATTTGAGACCCCTCCACTCAAAATCTAAAGATACCAAAAGAACAAGACTCATAGTACTTTTTTGAATTTAGTTTCTAAACTACTATTTTTTTTTCAAACATGGATAAGATTGAGAGGGTCAAATCCTTCCCATACACAAAATTATTCATATTTTTTTTTAACAAAACATAACATATTGTTTGTGTGAGGATCAAAAAGTTATAGTTACATTAAGTATTTTGAGAAACCCTTTTGTAGAAATATAGTTAAGAGTGAGTACTAGAAGTTAATGTGAGCATCACATTTATGGAAAACAAATCCATGTTAAGTTCTGCTTGAGTTCTCATAAATCTCGTGATGTGTTAGATCTTATTTATTTTGATGTGTTTGGTCCTATAGATGCTCCTTCCATTGTAAAATCCATATATTATGTTTCATTTATTGATGATTACAATATAATGACATGGGTATATTTTCTAAAGAGTAAATCTAAAGTTTTCAATTAATTCAAAGAATTTAAAGCAATGATTGAATTAGAGATTGGAAAGAAAATAAAATATTTGACGATTAATAATGATAGTGAATTTTTCTCTAATAATTTTGATAGATTTTGAAAATATTGTGGAATTCATAAACAAAGGACAACTCCATATTCTTCACAATAGAATGGAGTTGTGTTGAAAGTGTTAGAGTAAAATATTAATTTTATTAATTAACTTTACTCCCTTCTTAAGATGTCAACTCTTTTGCTTTAGTTGTTTATATTTAAACACACATGCACGAGTTGTTTTAAACGCATGCACTAGTTGTTTTAAATATAAACTTGCATGCATTAGTCTTGTAATAATTTAACTAATTATTACATGCACTTCTGCTTTTTAGGTCTGCTTTTCAAATATTTTGATTTCCTTTATATGGATGATCCATTGTACATTTAATTCATTCATTATTTTGAGGATATTTTCTTCTTCATTTTTTGAGTCAAACCCTTGTCCTCTTCCTGTCTCTACTTGTAACAGGTTTTTGTATGTAGGTGATCTTCAGATTTTGTAGATTTGTATTGCTCAAATCCTACATGGTATAAGAGTCTAATCTGCTACAGCTTGTTCGTGTTTGAAGGATTCAGATTAGGGTCTTTTTTTATTTTTAATTGAAATTAGGGGGTCTCTAAATTTTGGTGCACTTCGAGCTCAAACGGACCGCACCATTGAGCTCGCAGCACCCAAAAACCCCTATTTCGATATAAGGCACGTCCAATTTGGATAACTTTTCATTCTCATGAGAGATGGGTTCGGTGAACCACTACTCATGAATCATGGGTCAATGAGTTTGACTAAAAAAAAAACTACACAGTTAAATCCTGATAGCAATATCACAAATGAGATATCACTGGAAAGCTGGTTTCGAGCCCAACGCTCTCATGGTGGTTAATCTAGTGTTTTTTGTCATCTAGCTTACATTTTTTGCTGTCAAAGTTAGATTCTCTTTCTTGCATGCCGGGGGGGCTAATTTGCTCAAATTGGCTCCATTTTTCGATCCGGAAGAATCGTCAGAAAGCTCTTCTCAAGCACCATCCATATTTTTGTCTATTTTCATCAAAAAAATTTCAAGGTACACAAGATTCAGATCTGAAACTTTTTTGCTCTTCTCTTGATAAAGCATATCATTCTAGGCTTAAGGGTTCGATATTTAAATTGTGGGGGGGTGTTATTTTCTTTTTTTTATTAGTTAAACCAGATATTTATCAAAACAAAAACCCCTTCTAAAAAATATGGCCGAGACCTCTTCTTGTTTAGAACTTCTGACCCCACATAATTATCACACATGAAAAACTCTAATGACATAGCTTCTCCGTTCAAAAGGGCTCTGGTCTTGTCTAGATGCAGTGCAGCCAGTATTACAGAGGCCCTTTGAGATCATGTAGCATCGAAACAAGATGGATAAGGCTATGGGGTTGATTATTTTACAGGTATCAGACAGCTTGCAGTTTCATCTTGATGGGTGCACTACCCCTCTACAGATGTGGGCTAAATTTGAGACATTATTTAGTACCATCAATGAGTTTAGAGCACTTCAGATTGAGGCAGAGCTTACCTCTCTTGTACCTAATTCTTTTCCCTCTATTGAGGACTTTCTGATGAAGTTCAAACAACAAAGATCTTTGTTACATGGATGTGGAAAGCGAAAGATTGATAAAGAATGCATTTATCTGATTCTGTCTAAGCTTCGGGGAAACTTTCAAATCTTCTCTTCTACCTTTCATTCTACCATGGATGCTTTGGGACCTACATTCATCATGCCCACTTTTGAGGTGTTCTGTGATCGTTTGACTAGAGAGCAGCCCAAGCTTACTCAGTTGGACTCTCTAACAGGATCAAAGAACCAAGCATTGGTTGCCCAACCATCCAAAGAAAAGCAGAAGTAGAAGCTGAAGCAGATATCAGATTCCTCTTCTCAGCACTCTACTGGCCCACCATCTTCTTCTAAGAAGGAGAAACATAAGACTGAGAGACCTACATGTTCCTATTGTCAAAAGGGACCTCATGATGAGTCACATTGTTTTCAGAAGAGATTTGATGGCTATGAGAAATAGATTGTAGATTTGCAAGTGTAATCACCCAAAAATGGTCATTTAGACTATTAGCCCCTTGCTAGCATTATTTGCTAAAATCATCAATTGCTTATTCTTGATCAAATCTTATTTTTATCATTTATTCGATTATTTTCTATGGGCTAACCATTTTATTCTACGTCTTTATTTATTTAAAAGGAATTCCCTCCCTTTTTATTAAATAAAAAGTCCCCACTTTTCTTTTTATCCTAAGTTGCACAAATAAAGCATTATTCTCATTTTATAAAAATAAGAAAATATCTTTTTGTCTCACATGAGGCACAAAAGTCAACACTTATTTCTCATTGGAGGAAACTTGTGCACATGGATTGCTCCTCTTTCAAGCTCCACCCTTGATTAAATCTTTTGCCTCTTAATCTCCATGGTCCATTCCTTTTTCACTTCTTTTAAAAGAAGAGTTATCTTCTCATTCTAGACCCAACTTTTTATGCTAATCTTATGCTACAGGATTTCTTGGAGACTTTGGAGCTTTTGGAGATCTTATTGCATTTAGCCTCCATTCTTGCATTCTTAGCTTAGCTTCATGTTTATTCTTTCTTAGCTTAGTTTCCTTTCATGCTCTAGATTAGCTCACATAGCTTAATTATTAAGGATTTGTAATACTTCTATCTTTCATTTCCATAGCTTAGCTTGCATTTTCATTCTTAGCATAGCTTGCATTGCATCTCCATTTGGATTCTTGAAGATATTGGCATTCTTGCCCTTGTCTCATCGAATCTCCCATTGCATGGTTTACTAGCAAGGTTATAGGCTTAATAGCTCTAGCTGAGAGCATTCTTAAAACCCTTGCACTCCATGCCTAAGGAGCTCTAGGTCGCCTTCCCAAGGTTTCTCATTCATGGATTCTCTTGGAAGTAATGGCTTAGAGAAGTGCACATCTTAGTGTGTACATTTTTGGCGCCCACCGTGGGGCAAGACAACTCTGTTTTGTCTTTCTTTTCTTGTATTTCCACTGCATGTTTCGACTATTTTTTATTTTTTTACAATTTCTGTACACTGTTTGTACTTCTATGCATCACTATTACGAAATTTCATGTGAAGTTTCTCACTGTATCATGCGAGGTTTTGCTGGTGCTAGCACTTTTGCGTGTGAAAAAGGTGTTTTATTACGCAGGCCTGTGTACTTTCTCACGCAAGCCCTTGTACTTTCTCGCGCACAGTTCGGTACTTTCTCACGCAGCCCTGAGTACTGTCTCGTGTGAAATTCCGCAATAGACAGAGACCCAGAATTCCAGATTTGCCAATTTTGATTGTTGTTTTCAATTTTCCTACTTTCTATTTTCTATTTTGCAAGCAATTTTTTTTTTTGAAAATTTCGGTGTTTTTAAAACTCCACAAAACTGGCACCCATTTTTGAAAATTTTTTGCATATGGTATCGAAAATTGAAGTGTGATATATTGTTGGAAAGCTCTTTCTGAGCCTGATCCAACCATGTTGGTTTTATTTTCAAATTATGTTGTTTGATTAGCTATTTTACTTGCAGATTATCTAATTTTTGATCTGCTAACCATTGTGGAGCTAACAAGTTGTGCTTGTAGGTGCTCTCATTGCTTGAAATATTTGCTTAAAAAAATGCATGTCAAAACTCCAAATGTACAAGGGCTACTAATGGTTTTTGCAGGGCTGCCCAAAGCATAAAAACCAATCAAGTGCTTATTTAATTACTTTCATTTTGAGTGCGGCATATACTAGTTGCTTCATTTCTTAGGCACTTAATATCTTGTTGTAGGAGTCTTTTGGTGGTAGGAGAGTATGCTCTTCACCCTTGTGGTGAACCAGAAATCTTGACCCACTTCTAGATTTTGAAAGCAAGAGGGTAATTAAACTTTTCTTGTTGTGTTTGGGAGATATTTTTGAGCTAGGAGAGTATGCTCTTCACCCTTGAGGTGAACCAGAAATCTTGAACTTTAAAGATTAATCCATTCTTTGTTTAGTTCTATAATCCTTTAGCGGGCCTTCTCTTGAGCAATCAAGAGGAATGACCCAAGTGGGGACAAGCTAATACCAAGCTATTTCGACCCACTATAAACTCAAGGCTATCAAGGACACAAAACTTTGGTAGATGTAGTACTTGTCTTCGCTTAATGTGAGTACTTGTGGGATTGTGACCATGAGGAAAATGTTGATCAAGAATGCTTAAGGTACTCTTGTAGCCGCGAGGTCCGTTACTTGCCGCAAGGTAAGTTACTTGCCGCAAGGTAAGGAGTTCCTTTGGGGAGCAAGAGGAGTATTATGAACGGAAACCCTTACTAAGAACCATAGATAGAAGCTACCCAATTTTGCCGCTTAACATCTTGGTGCAAGGATTGATCCTAGTGGACTAACCCAGATCACCCCAAGACTACTCACCATCTGTGTTCCTTTGGTTGTGCCATTGGCACTTCCATGACAAAGCCAACATCTATTGTAGGTAACCACTTTGTGTGAGGCGATGGGACGTCAAGTGTGGGCCAAGTTGTTAAGTATTGAGCCTTTGTCCTTCTAGGTAGTAAGTGCTTGAAGTGTTCTCGCTGTGATCTACCCGTGCAAACATTCTTGAACATTAAACATCACGGTAGTGCTCATAGAATTTTTCATTTTTGTATCACAATTGCTTGTCTTGGTAAGGTTGCTTTTGCTCTTGCGCAAGTGTTTTATGACATGTTTGATCACCTACTATTTGCAAACTTGTATATTTCTTGATATTACTGTGCTTGAAGCCAAGAAATTGTACTTGCAACTTACAAAATTGACCAAATTGCTTTCGAAAATGAGTTTTTCACGTTCACTGGTCAAGAGTCATACAACACTGAAACATCATCGCACCCCCCTCTTGAAACAATATCACCCTGAGTTATTTTGTTGTCTTGTTGCTGTTGCAATCCAGAGCTGCTAAACTTGAATTTTAACCTGTCGCAGAGTATCTTTCCTATTCTTACCTAAAGATGGTTTGTTATCTGCATGCTTAGGTTTGTTCTAGACTGAAAAAAATGAGCTAAAACTATTGGGTTTGAGCCTAACAAATGCTACTCTTGATCACTTGTCATACCATGGTTACTTCTATAGCTACTTGCTAATCGAGCTTCTTGCTCATCTCTCGGCTTGAGTCAATTGATTGTTGTAAGTTTTTGAGCACTTTTGACGAGCAATCTCTATTGTTCTATCTTGACAAGTGATCTTCATTAGCTTTTCTTATCTCAATATCTGAAAAACTTTGTCTCATTCTATTAGTCAACCAATAATTCTTTTCATGTCAGTTACAACTCGGTCTCAATTTGAGCAGGAGAGTCACCCTCCATTCAATTATACACAGTTACCTTCTCCAACCAGACACTCACGAGCGCCAAATAGCAACGACAGTTCTATTCCTAACCAATCTAAGGATTCTAAGGTCACCCCGTGGTACAAAGGAGGCTTCCTCTTTTCTGCGTTCAAGACCTCCAAAAACACAGACAGTGTCTCACTCACTCTCACTGAATAAGAAAAGTTTTGTCGTTTGCAAGAACATTTTGAGCATAAGGACAACCAAGCGCGTTTAGACAAAATGAATGCTACTAGATGCATGGCTATGAGAGGAATGTCTCATGAGCAACCCAAGATTAGTGGCTATGAGCATAGACCACTTTTTGGTACTAATGGAAACTATGGCAACAACACACCACCTAGGTCTCCTCCGAGATGAACTTTTGTTGTACCTTCTTCACCTTCTAGACCCTCTCCCTCTCATCATGAGGAAGAGGCCACCAATGAGATTTCTAGTGAGGAACTTATGAGATTTGAACAAGACGAGGTCTCCCAATGAATGATGCATAAGCTTTTAGAACGTAATGGAGACCAATATTTTCAATTCATGACTTCTAGAGGATACAAGCTTCCTCCCGGTTATGATATTCGAAAAATTGTCCAAGAAAGAGTGCCAACAGAATTGGAAATCCTTAGAGAGGAATTACAATGGACAAATCAATGTCTTGCCCAAATGGAAATTGAAAGGGAGCCTCCAAAGGTCTCTTTTGTAGAGTCTATTTGTGCTCTTCCCTTTGATAGGAGTCTATACATGGTCCCGTTTCCTAGGGATATTGAGGTTCCCAAATACAACAAGTATGATGGAAACGGTGACCCCCATGACCATGTGCGTCACTTTTACGCTCTTAGCATGGACTTCCTTCACGAAGACACATTTTTACTATGATTGTTCCCTCGAAGTTTAAGAGGACAAGCTTTGGAATGGTTTGCGAAATTGACATCACCTCTTAAGACTTTTGATGAGTTGGCTAGGTGCTTCACCCAACATTATTCATACAACATCCAACAACCTATCACCATGATAGATCTCGGTGCTCTAAGGCAAAATCAAGGTGAGCCATTTGCCACTTACTTACAATGTTGGAGGTCATCGTATTCTCGATATCCTTGTCAGCTACTCGAAAGGGAAAAGATTGACATTTTCATCAACACTCTTGTGCCTGAGTTGTATTATGATCTAAGGAAACAATTGTTCTCCTCTTTCAATGACATGGTTGAAAGTGCATATTGGATTGAGGATGTGGCTATAAGAAAGGGGGATATTGTTATTAATAAAGATACTTGAGGCAATGGCAAGGATAAGAGCAAACCTTGGAATAGAAATAAGTATGTTGTTAATGATGGGGTTGTAGATGTCCCAAAAGCTAAAGAGCCTACTTTCAACCTTTCTAATGCTATCTACGCAGCAAAACAACAAGAGGCTACCAACGCTCACAGTGCTCCTAAGCCTCAATATGCAGACAAGCCAAAGAAGCAATACCACCGATGGGTTTACACCAAGTTGGCTGAAACATATGATGTGATTCTTAAGACTTTGGTTGCCAAAAAGTATCTTAGACTTCCTAACAATTCTCGTCCCTATGATCCGCCAGTTAAGCCTAATTGGTGGAGAGAAGATCATTTCTGCCACTATCATAGAAATAAGGGACACAAAACAGATAATTGTTTCAAGCTTAAAGATGCTATCCAATATCTCATTGATGGAGGCACCATTCCCACAGATGGCTTAGTTAAAAATTTTGATCACAAGGCTTTCAAGACCCCTCTACCTGAGTACGAAAAGGGGGAATCCTCTCAAGCAAATAAGAAGAATCATGATGCAAAGATCAACTATACATATACTCCCAATTCACCTATGATCAACATGGTAGAACCCGTTGAGAGTGTTCTTATGATGAGATCTCAAGATGATAATAATGCCAATCATGGTATGCCAAAGTTGGTCTTGCAAACATTGGATGGTTTGTCTTCCCGAAGTGAGACACTGAATGATGTTACTAGGGGGCAAGCCAAAATTTTCCTTAAAACTGCGCATGATCCCAAGAAAGCCTCTTCTTCCAAACAAGTGGCTCCTTCAATCTTGTCTAGCTATGACCTTGTGCACCAGTTGCAATGGACACCCACTCAAATATCCATTTTTTAGTTGCTTGAGTTATCCCCTTTGCATAAGGAGATCCTTGAGAAAGCTCTGCGTACAGTAAATGTCCCCAATAACATTGATCCAGATTGGTTCTAGGCTATGGTCAACCATATCTCATCTCCCCACTACCTATCCTTTTCTACAGAGGATGACACATCTCTTAGCCACCCCCATAATCTTGATTTACACATTAAAGTCCAAGTCTACCATACTCAAGTTCGCCGAGTCCTGATAGACAATGGTGCGGGGTTAAATATTGTTTCTTTCCATGTGGTGCAACAATTGGGTTTGTCAGAATTTGTTGTAGATCCTAAGTGGAAGATTACTATAAAAGCATATGATGAAGTGGAAAGATCTTCCAAAGGTCTTTTTGTGTTGCCTGTCTGAGTGGGCCCTGTCATGAAAGATATTGTGTTCCAAGTGTTGGACATCCCACTCACATATAAAATTCTTCTAGGTCATCCTTGGATCCATGACATGCAAGCTATCCCTTCCACCTACCATTAGTCTGTCAAGTTTCCATACAATGACACTAAAGTTGTGATTCCTAGGGATAATGCTATAGCTATAATTACTCTAACTGCTGCAAAGACATTTGTTCCTCACAACAAACCTTCTCATGATCCTAATGTGTCCCTAATTGATGCTGAGAAAAAATTAAAGATGATGAGCATTGGTATGGGTGAATACACACTGGATTCCATTGCTGCTATGCCTACTTCTCCTAAATCATATGGGAGACCTTTTGACAAGACGAAGCCTTCTGCTTCCGCTATGACAGTCTTTGATACCTTTGTTCATTCATCCGTACCCCTAGAGGAAGAAAAAGAAGAACAAGTTGTTAGGGAGTGGATCTATAGAGAGGATGAGAGTAGTATGACAATTGCTACTCCTATCTCCCCTAAGCGTTATGGTAAAGGCTATAAATTTTTGCAGCAAATGGGCTATCAAGATTATGGACCTATAAATGATAATGGGCATGCTCTAGTTGAGCCTTTGAGTCAAACCAATGGCCGACCCTCTAAAGATACCATAGGTCTAGGATACGGTGCCAACGATGACCTCCCTGACTATTCCAGAAATGCTCCCATAATCAGTGATTTAGACATAGATATAGATGAGTCACCACTGCACACTATGGCTCAAATAGTAGACAATCTCCCTTCTACTTCACTCCTTTGGGGAGAAGAACGCATACTTGATGAGGACACAGATGAAGCCTCTACACCTAGAAGTAGACAACGCAGAAATATCTTGCGATTGGTAGACAGAGGAGATCTCACACGTAATGACTTGGGTGCCTCTACTTCTCGGTGTCCTAAGCCTTCTTGGTGCAAACATCCCAGTAGAAGCTCAACAACGGATTCAAATGAGTATGAATGGGATACTCTCTTAGAGGGATCTTCCATGATGGATATGGAAGTTGATGTGGTTCATACTTATAGTACCCAACCCGACGTAGTTGATGAGTCTCACATAGGGTCTGACGAGTTCAATCCACGTATTGTTTTAGTGGACCACGCTAGTCCTTCTATGTCAAATTTAGATCTTGACACTTTTGGAGCCTACTCTATAGGCTCAACCTCTCTCGTCACTAGAGATGACACATACCACATAAATGCCCTTGAACCTATCACTTCGCTTCCTCTCATACACTCCGATCTCATAGATTGGTCTACCCAGGACCAAAGACCCGCATTGCCTTCTTTCCAAAATGACTATGAGATCGCCTGCTACCTCAATGCCATTGAACCTGTTACTTCTTCCACCAACGAACCAGCGACAAACATGACTGAATCAGATATCAAGTACCTCAGTCATAAAATCAAAAGAAAAAAGAAATGGTCGGATGGTGAAAACCACATTGTGGCAGTATCCGAACCTAAAAATAGTAAAAATAAAGACGTATCTAAGGGTGAAAACCTCTCCGAAGCACCCGAGGATGAGGTACTTGGTAGTCTGCCCAGCTATTTTCAAGAAAGGTCTTCAGTTCTAATAGAGCCTATGTAGCCCATCAACTTAGGGACAGATGACTCTCGTAAAATCATAAATGTGGCTTAGTCCCTTTTAGTAGAGGAGAAAGAACAATTTTGCACATTCTTTCAAGAGAGAAAGATCAACTTTGCATGGGCATATTCTGACATGCCTGGTTTACACACTGAGCTTATCATGCACCACCTTTCCATTGCTCCAAGGATAAAACTTGTCAAGTAGAAGCTCAGAAAGATGCATCCCCATGTGGCATTACTGGTTAAAGCTGAACTCGAGAAACTTTTGAAAGCCAACTTCATCAGAGCTATTGACTACGCTGAGTGGATTTCTAACATTGTCCCTATTTCCAAACATGACAAGTCTATTTGCATATGCACTGATTTCAGGGACTTGAATAAATGACACAGGGCAGAGATGGAGGATCCAATAATGGATAGTCCAAGCCTACACTGCTGATTATAACAACAATATGCACAGTGGAATACAACAAGATAATGATTCAAAACAAAATTTTCATTCAACATGCCCGACTGTAAGGCCTTTTGGGTTAGGGCCAAATACAATCAAAAGTATTTCTTCTATCCCTTAGCTAGTTCAATTCTGAAACAAATCAACAATTGATGGAAACACTAAGGTAGATCTGAACTTGAGCTCGCAAGCCTCCAAGAAATCTCCTTGTCTCCAAGCATGCAAACCACTAGCTCTGCTGTTACAACTATCAGATAACAATCTGATCTTCATGATCTCCCAAGATCCAAGGAACCACAAACTAGTTTAGATCTACAATAGACAATCTCTGATAGGAACAACCACCACTGGATCTAAACTTGTACTCACACTTCCAAGCAACCCCTTGCTATCCTAAGCCTGCAAGCCACTAGTTCTGCTACCAAACTCCCAGATTCACAAATCTGCTTCTACTCTACTCTTCCTAATGATCTAAGGATCATCTACTACTCTACTTAATCCACCTCTAACTACTAAACATCTACCCAAGCTCTCAATATATAGCCATCTAAGCCACAAGTCAGCCAGTCAGACAATTAATTACAATATAGGTCCAGTCCAATAAAAGAAACCAAAACTAATGCAAAAATGATCAAAAATTAATGCACCTTTGGATTTAGGTCCACACATGACCCAAAAACATTCATTTAAGGGCGCAAGGCCCCATTTGATCACACGTAAGTGCGCAAGAAGAAACACTACACGTTTCATCCAAAAACTGGCATAAAATAGGTCCCGGGCCAAAACAGCCATAACTTTTGACTCATAGTGAATTAGGAGATGTGCCTTTGGGAAAAGATAGTAATTTAGGTCTTCTTAAATTCCTTAAGAGAAAAAAGGATGATTCAATAAGAATCAATAGAACCACATCCCGCAATCAGCTCCAAAACTACAGGAAAACACTACTCTGATGGCAAGGAAAACAACTCCAACTTTGAAATGGTTCATCCAATATCTCCCAAACCATGCCACCTCAAGAGCTATGACCTTAGACATATATTCCACACACATAAAGGAACAAAATCCTTTCACCACACATTCCAAAGATCTCCATAGATCATCACAACATAGAAACTTAGAAAACTGCCAAAAACAAAGTATTGCATCCCTCTACCAGGGAATTCCTCCAAGACTAAGAAAGATCTTCAGGAACTCAAAATGCTCCTGCATCAGACTACCCAGGTAAATAGAAAGTATGTCCCATACTTTAACCTCAAGAGAATTACCTATAGTCAACTTCATCTTCACCAAAGGTTTCCAATCCCTCAAGGATAAGAGAACAAATTTGAAAATCAACCATCTATGCTTCATCCATTCAAACATAAGGATCACATGAATCTCAATAATCCAATCAACATACCACTAATCACCACAATTGATATCAGCAACAAGAGTATCCAACTCCCCAATAAGTAGATCCAAAGTCAGATCCACACCAATATGAAATACCTCATCATCAACATCCCATATCTGCAACTCATCACAACACTCATTACTGTCCACTAGCAATTCAAGTCCACATCCAGCAAATAAGATATGCACCATAACATTGATCAAAAGAAAATCAACAACACCACCATCACAAAGGTGTTGAGAATCAACTAACTCTTCACTAACAACAGTCTGATCACACCCAACCAGATGCTCTGCAATCTCCATGTCAGACACAACCAACTGAACATGAAAACAAATCTTCTCACCAACCTCAACATCAAGTAAATCTTCACCAACAGTAGTCTGATCACACCCAACCAGATGCTCTACAATCTCCATGTCAGACACAACCAACTAAACATGAAAAAAATCTTCTCGCCAGCCTCAACAAGGTCAACAACATCGTTAGCAACCATAGGTATCTCAGCAACAACCACAAGTTGCTCTGCAGGTCTCATGTCAAACTCCACCAACTGAGCATCAAAACTAATCTCTTCACCACCATGAATCTCATTGTGCACAACAATAAGTTTCTCTATAGGTTTCATGTCAGACTCCACCAACTGAGCATCAAAACCAATCTCTTCACCACTAGCAATCTCATTGTGCACAATAACAAGTTTCTCTACAAGTTCCGTGCCAGATCCATCTATCTGCTCATGTGAACCAATAGACATTTCATCAACTCTAGCCAAGTCATCAGGGACTCCCACAAGCTATCATCGTCTCTTCACAACCTTCTTCTTTATAGTCTTCCTTCTTAATTCCTCTTGTATATCTTGCACTTGTTTCTTCAAAGCTCTAAATTCATCTGCATACACACTAAGGTCCAATCCTCTTGGAGACATCCTTCAAGATCTTCAAAAACCCAAGGCAACAAATAATCAACAAGGTCTTGGTGCAAACAGCCTCAACTAATTTACATACTCAAGATCTTCAAGCTCTGATACCACTTGACGCGGGGCGAAGATGGAGGATCCAATAATGGATAGTCCAAGCCTACACTACTAATTATAACAACAATATGCACAGCGGAATACAACAAGATAATGTTTCAAAATAGAATTTTCATTCAACATGCCCAACTGTAAGGCCTTCCGGGTTAGGGCCAAATACAATCAAAAGTATTTCTTCTATCCCTTAGCTAGTTCAATTCTAAAACAAATCAGCAACTGATGGAAACACTAAGGCAGATCTGAACTTGAGCTCGCAAGCCTCCAAGAAATCTCCTTGTCTCCAAGCATGCAAACCACTAGCTCTGCTGTTACAACTATCAGATAACAATCTGATCTTCAAGATCTCCCAAGATCCAAGGAACCACCAACTAGTTTAGATCTACAACAGGCAGTCTCTGATAGGAACAACCACCACTGGATCTAAACTTGTACTCACACTTCCAAGCAACCCCTTGCTATCCTAAGCCTGCAGGCCACTAGTTCTGCTACCAAACTCCCAGATTCACAAATTTGCTTCTACTCTACTCTTCCTAATGATCTAAGGATCATCTACTACTCTACTTACTCCACCTCTAACTACTAAACATCTACCCAAGCTCTCAATATATAGCCAGCTAAGCCACAAGTCAGCCAGTTAGGCAATTAATTACAATATAGGTCCAGTCCAATAAAAGAAACCAAAACTAATGCAAAAATGATAAAAAATTAATGCACCTTTGGATTTAGGTCCACACATGACCCAAAAACATTCCTTTAAGGGCGCAAGGCCCCATTTGATCACACGTAAGTGTGCAAGAAGAAACACTACACGTTTCATCCAAAAACTGGCATAAAATAGGTCCCGGGCCAAAACAGCCATAACTTTTGACTCATAACGAATTAGGAGATGCGCCTTTGGGAAAAGATATTAATTTAGGTACTCTTAAAGTCCTTAAGATTGTAAAGGATGATTTGATAAGAATCAATGGCACCACATCCCGCAATCAGCTCCAAAACTACAGGAAAACACTGCTCCGACGGCAAGGAAAACAACTCCAACTTTGAAATGGTTCATCCAATATCTCCCAAACCATGCCACCTCAAGAGCTGTGACCTTAGACATATATTCCACACATATAAAAGAACAAAATCCTTTCACCACACATTCCAAATATCTCCATTGATCATCACAACATAGAAACTCAGAAAACTACCAAAAACAAAGTATTGCATCCCTCTGCTAGGGAATTCCTCCAAGACTAAGAAAGATCTTCAAGAACTCAAAATGCTCTTGCATTAATAAAGCATGCCCTAAGGATTATTTTCCACTTCCAAACATTAACATGATAGTGGACATGACAGTGGGCTACGAAATGTACTCCCTTATGGATGGCTTCTCCGAATACAATCAGATCAGAATTTCCCCTGAAGACCAAGAGAAGACATCATTCACCTGTGCATGGGGTACCTTTTGTTGGAATGTCATGCCCTTCAGCCTTAAGAATGCTAGTGCAACCTATCAAAGGGCTATGACCACTATCTTCCATGATATGATGTATAAGAACATGGAAGACTATGTTGATGACACACTTGCTAAATCTCAACACAAGAGCACACATCTATCGGATTTGAGTTTGATATTGGACTGCATGGAACGATTCCAACTCAAATTAAATCCTAAAAAATGTGCTTTTGGTGTCACTTTTGGGAAACTACTGTATGCACCCAAAAATGGTCGCCTAGACTTTGGGCCCCATTTATTTGATTTATCAACCCTGAATCAGTTTTATCAATAATCAATATTTTCAACATTATCAATTTCTTGATCAAATCTTAATTTTGATCATATATTGGATTTTTATCCTATGGGCTAATCATTTATCCTAAGTCTTTATTTGATTAAAAGGAATATCTTCTCCCCTTTTAATTAAATAAAAAGCCCCCACCTTTCCTCTTGTCCTAAGTTGCACAAATAAAGCATTATTCCTATTTTACAAAAAAAAAAAAGCACTTTTGTCTCACATGGACACAAAGTCAATTCCTATTGGAGGATACTTGTGCACATGGATCGCTCCTCTTTTAAACTCCACCGCCAATTAAAACTTTTGCCTCTTAATCTCAATGGTGCATTCCTTTGCATTTCTTATAAAAGGAAAGCTCTCTCCTTCATTTTGAGATCATGTTTTGAATACTAATCTTATACTGCAGGAATTCTTGGAGACTTTTGGAGCTTTTGGAAACCTTATTGTTCTTAGTCTTTCATTCTTGCATTTTAGCTTTCATGGCATCTATCTTAGTTTCCTTTGATGCAATAGATTTAACTCACATAGCTTAATAGGAAGGATTTGTAACACTTGTTCTTTCCATTTCATAGCTTAGTTGCATTGCATTTTTGTTTCCATAGACTAGTTTGCATTGCATTGCATTTTCATAGTGATGTTTGAGGATATTGGCACTCTTTCCCTTGTCCTCATTCAAATCTCTCATTGTGTGGTTGACTAGCAAGGTCAGAAGCTTGTAGCTCTAGCTGAGAGAAAATACATCATAGTCCCTTGCAACTCCATGCATAGAGAGCTATGAGCCGCTTTGTGAGGCCTCATTCTTGAGCAACCTTGCATGTAATGGTTCATAGAAGTGTGGTCATTTTTCTACCATACATTTTTGTCGCCCACTGTGGGGCAGAGTAGATAGGCTTTGTCCTTTAGTTTCTTGCATTTTTTTTAATCATTTTTTGGATTATTTTTCAAAAATTTTGCAGTCTCTGGTTTTCTGTCTCAGAGTATCGCGCGATACTTCTCAGGTATATCATGCGATATACCTTACTATACCAGTGTGACACTTCGCTCCAGAGAAGAATCACCTGCCAGTATTAAGGTATATCACGTAGTGTCGTACGAAGTATCGCCCAAATATAGCGAAGTATATCACTCGAACTGAGGTATATCGCGCGGATATAGGAAACTGTATCACACGATACTAATGAAGTCTGAGGTATATCGCCTGATCTGACAGAGACCTGCAGTTCAAGTTTTATCATCTGAATTTGATCATATTTAGTTTGTTGGTTTACTTTACTGTATTTAGATAGGTCTAACCTGCATCTCTTAGCTTAGGTAAATCAGTTTCTTGCAATTATTTTCATTTAGATTTTGGATTTTGCTAACTTTGTGGGCCTAACTAGTTGTGGTTGTAGGTGCCTTTGCTTAAGAAATTTGCCAAAAATCACATGTCAAAGAGGGCTACTAACAGTTTTTGCAGGGCTGCCCAAAAAGCATAAAAATTAAAAAAAATAAAAATTTTGCTTGTGATTTATTTCCTTTCAAGTGTGGCATTCACTAATTGTATTAGGAACTTTAATACCTTGTGAAAGAGATTTTGAGGTGGTAGGAGAAGTATGCTCTTCACCTTTAGGTGAATCAAAAAATCTTGACCCATCTTAAGGTTTTGGAAGCAAGCGAGTAATTGAATCTCTTTGCTTGGTGTGTTTGGGAGAAGTTTTTAAGATAGGGGAGTATGCTTTTCACCCTTGAGGTGAACCAAAAACCTTGAACCTCATAAATTATCTATTTTTGTTTAGTTTAGGAATCCTTTAGCGGGCCTGCTCTTGAGCAATCAAGAGGAACGACTCAAGTGGGGACAACCTTGTCATCATTTTCCTTGGTGATGAGTGATTCCAACTCACTATAATCTTAAGGCTATCAAGGACACCAAAAACCTTGGTAGACATAACACTTGTCTTCGTTTGATGTGAGTAGCTCATGGGATTGCCAGCATAAGGAAAACATTGAACAAGAATGCTTAAGGTACTCTTGAGGCCGCGAGGTCCGAGTCCTCTTTGAGGAGCAAGAGGGGTGTTGTGAACGGAAATCCTTATTAAGAACCATTAGATAGAAGCCACCTTGTTTAGCCGCTTATCTTCTTAGTGCAAGAATTGATCCAAGTGGTTTACCCGGATCACCTTAAGATACTCACCATACATGTCCCTTTGGTAGAACCATTAGATAGAAGCCACCTTGTTTAGCCACTTATCTTCTTAGTGCAAGAATTGATCCAAGTGGTTTACCCGGATCACCTTAAGATACTCACCATACGTGTCCCTTTGGTTGTGTCATTTGACACTTCCACGACAAAGCCAATATCTCTTGTGGGTAACCACTTGGTGTGAGGCAAGGGGGCATCAAGTTGTGGGCTAAGTTGGTACGCATTGAGCCTTGAATTTTTAGGATAGATTTGTTTGAATTATCTTCGATTGTGTCATACTAGTGTAAACATTCTCACATACAAACAATCGGTAGCATTCATAGGGTGCTTTTTCAATTTTGATATCACAAATGTTTGTCTTGGCAAGGTTGCTTTTGCCCTTGTTTCAAGTGTATGAGACATGTTTGATCCCTCACTATTTGCAAACCTACCAAAATTCTGTTGATATTGTGATTGAGATCAAAAACATCAACCCTCAAACCAAAAATTTTGACCAAAAAGACCCAAAAATGCAAATTTTACACAGTTCTGGTCAAGAGTTAAGCAATTTTACAATAGTATCGCGTCCTTTGGGGAGAAATATCGCACGATACTTCACGAGTCCCAAAAGTATAACCTGCTTTGAGAGGAAATATCACATGATAGTTCACCCCTGATAAACTATCGCCCGACCCGCCTGGTGTTTATCGCCTGGCTATTGTCAGGTCTATCACCTGGTATAAGGTGAAGTATCACCCAGTTATAGGTGTATCGCCCTAGTAGCCTGGAGTATATCACCTAGTTAATTTCTGTCGTGATTCCAATTTGATCAGTTTTCAGTCAGGTTAGGTCTTTGAGTAGGTTTCTTGCTCTGTCGTTCGAGACCTATCTTGACTCTAAAATTTTTGGTTTTAGTCCTCTGGGATAAGCATCATCCGATTTACGAAATCACTTTGGGAATAATTGTCAAATTAGAAAGTCCTTCTTGGTGACAAGGTTCATCTCTAGGATTGTTAGCTACATTCTTGGAAATTTTAGTGCTCTTATTGTCCAAATCATTTTCATTTAAATCTCAATTTCAATTATATTTTGGCCTAGTCCAACCTCCTGGTTCAAAAGTGAAAGGGTAGTCACCCTTTGATTTGAAGCACCTCTTTGACAGTGTTGGTAAAGACCCTTTTCTATCTTTTCATTTCTCTTTGGACAATAGAGGACTTTGATTATCCTAGTTTGGTGCTAACACTTTGAGAGGTCATCTTATCATTGAGAGTATCTTTCTTTCATGTCAGTTACAACAAGGTACCAAGTCAATCAAGGGAAGTGACCCCCTGTTGCCTTTAGCCAGTTACCACCAGTTAAGACTCGTCAACAACATAAGGAAAAAGGCCCCCTTTTTTATCAATCTCCTAAGACTGAATCTGAGGTTTGTTTTAATCCAAAAGCTAATCCTAGTGAAGTGAGCACCTCTTTAGTACCACTTTCATCAAGTATGGACATGAGTTACACTTTCACTCAACAAAAAAGAGAAGCCATGAATCAAACTCTTGAGGATATCTTCCAACGGCATAGAAGAGAGTACGGTGGTTCTTCTCATGCTAGTCCACCTGGGTCACCTCCCAAAAATGTGAGATATTTTGATGCCCACCAACGAGCCAAGAGACATTATAAGCAAACTCACTCAAATTCAAGGTCACAACATGAGGACCAGAACAACGAATCTAGTGATCACCACATCAACACAGCCAACACAATAAGGCATTTGAGACCATCCTCTCCACTTAAAAATACCTCTCGATATGCAAATACGAGATTGAAAAGCATTGAGAGGGAGAAGAAAGCCTATTTGGATGAACAAGCTGCTAAAAAGGAGAAATTTAGACAACTAGAAGAAGAGGAACGTGCATTATTGGACATAAGGAAGAGAGTCACCCAAGAAGAAGAAGATAGACTCTATGCACAACAACTCCAAAGCTGATTCAATGGGAGGGGAACCAATAGTGGGACCAACTCACCCCCATCTACCCCTTCGCCAAGTCCTAGAAGAAGATCAAGGACACCCTCACGATCCCCAAGTCCTAGAGGAAGAAGGGCTTCAAGATATGATCATCATAGGAGACGATCATCTCATAGACATTCAAAGCAACCCACCCAACGAGCACATCATGGCTCACAACATGGAGGAAGTTATACCAACTTTGATAAAATGGATTTTATGACTATGCAACAAGAACCATCCTTTCAAACATATGTGGAAAGATATGTGGAACAAAACAAGGATCAATTCCTAGAAAACTTTATTAACAAAGGTGCTAAGGTCCCATACAATTTTGATGTCCACCAAAAGATTAAGAAATAGAATCCTTCAACCAATGAGATGATCATGCAAATGCAGAAGGATATAGAAAGGATGAGGGCTCCTAAGAGCACATTTAATTTGGACTCCATATGTCCCAACCCGATTGACAAGAGTGTGGTGTTGGTTGAGTTCCTTGAGAAAGTTGAGTTTCCAACCTATGACAAATATGATGGCTTTGGTGACCCCCATGACCATGTTTGACAGTTCTACATAATGAGATTTTCTTTTCATCATGAAGACTCCTACTTGATGAGATTATTTCTAAAGAGTCTCAAAGGTCAAGCCATGGAGTGGTTCACCAACCTTACTCCTCCAGTAAAGACATTTAAAGAACTCATCCAAAGATTTGTTCAACATT
This sequence comes from Chamaecyparis obtusa, assembly GCA_027943335.1. NCBI lineage: Eukaryota > Viridiplantae > Streptophyta > Pinopsida > Cupressales > Cupressaceae > Chamaecyparis > Chamaecyparis obtusa. Next base: position 399,272 of record BSBK01006239.1, read on the forward strand.
TTGCTTATAATCTATCAAGGTCGGTCACAATGTTTGATTTGTGCAAACTCAAACAAAATCAAGGAGAACCTTTTGTCACTTTCCTACAAAGATGGAGACGTTTGTGCTCAAAATATCCAAGGACAATTCCTGAGGAGGAAAGAATAGACATCATTGTGAGCAACTTGATACCAGAATTAAGATATGAAGTAAGGAAGATCCCGTTTAATTCTTTTGATACCATGGTAGAAGTGGCATGTCGCATAGAGGATGTCCTAAAAGAACAAGGGATTTTGGCTAAGTCAACTAACAACAATAATAGCCAAAATAACAACAATAATGGTAATAAGGACAAAAGGAACTCTTATTGGAATAAGAATAAGCAGGTGGTCAATGACGGAGTTGTTGACTCATCACAACCTAAGAGTGAAGGAGTTCTTAATCTCTCTCATGCAGTTCAAGCCATGAAGCTACAAGCATCCTCAGGACAACAAGAGAATAAACCCAAGTATCAAGGGAAACCTAAAAAGGAAAAGAGACAATTTACCAAACTTGGGGACTCCTATGCAGACATTTTCAAGACACTAATTGCTCATAATTTGGCACAACCTCAGGATCCTGCCAAGCACCGCATACCTAATCCCAAACCTCATTGGTGGGATGAGAAGGCCTTTTGTGTCTTCCACAATGGAATTGGACATGATATAGAAAATTGTTTTAGGCTTAAACATCTTGTCCTAGACCTCATTGAAAGTGGACGATTACAAGTTGATGGTTTAACTACTAATGCAGATCATAAGGCTTTTAAGGAACCCTTGCCCAAATATGAGAAAGGAGAGAATTCTAACAACAAACATGGCAAGGCTGCTATCAACCATACCTACACAAATGCTAAAAATGTTATTAACATGCTTGAAGTGGCTGATGATAGTATCAACATGATGAGAGGGAAGGATCCTTATGGATATGATGTGGATTCAACTCCTATATCTGATGAAGGACTCGTTGTGGTGCTAAGAGGCCCTCACTCATGAAGGATGCCCCAATCCCTCAATGCTGTCACTAGGGGTCAGTCTCAAACTCCCATTATTATCAGAGGTCCTAGCTCTAGCAAGTCTAAGCAGCCCATGTCCAAGGGTGTTCTTCCTAAATATGTTGTTGGCCCTGATTCAAATTATAACCTTATTGACCAATTACAATGTACACCCACGTAGATATCTATTTTTGAACTTTTAGAATTGTCCCCTAAGCATAAGCGTGTCCTTGAGGATGCTTTGCGAGCAGCCAGTGTCCCTAACAACTTAGATATTGATCAATTCCAGAATATGGTCAACCATTTGGCTAGCCCTCATTACCTCACTTTCTCAGAAGAAGACGACAAATCCATCAGTCACCCACATAACTTGGTCTTACACATCAAAGTCATGATTCATAAAACTCATGTCAGGCATGTATTGATAGATGGGGGTGCGGGGCTCAATATTTGTACCATGAGTTTGTTGAAGGCTCTAGGATATTCTGAAGAAGTCATTGACACAAGGAAAAAGATCACAATCAAGTCATATGATGAAGCAGAAAGAAGTTCTAAGGGATTGGCCGTTTTGCCTATTTGCATTGGTCTAGTAGAAAAAGATATCTTATTTCAAATTGTTGATGTTGGACCTTTAGCCTACAACATTTTGCTAGGTAGGCCATGGATTCACGAAATGCAAGTAGTCCCATCAACGTATCACCAGTGTGTTAAGTTTACCCATAATGGTGTAGAAATTTGCATACCTGGAAATAGTGCTTTGTCAATTAATAATATTTCTACTGGATCACATGTACCTTTGAATAGGGAAGCTGACAATTCTACTATTTCACTTGAACAATGCAAGGAGAAGTTCAAGACCATAGACCTTGGGATGGGAGATTATAAAATTGATTCTTTTACAAAAATGTCAATCTCTCCTAGGTCTTATGGGAAACCATCACCAAATATGAAACCTTCATCATCAGCAATGACACTATTTGGAAAATTTGTTGAGTCTTCGGTTCCTATTCAGGAAGAGAAAGAGGAAGTTGTCGTAAGAGATTGGATCTATCATGAGGAAAAATACCAACACAATGAGAACTTTGCTCCTTCACCTAAAGCTTATGGGAGAGGGTATACATTGGTTAAGAATATGGGTTATCCAGGATATGGTCCCCTTAGCCATAGGTTGGATGCTAAAGCTGAGCCTCTTAACCATGCCCTTTTTGGATGAAAGAATAAGTCAACAGTTGGCTTAGGTTTTGAAAATAAGAAGAAAGGTGTCCCTATCCCAGCTGCGATGGACAGTGACAATGATTCAGACTACACACCTGATCTTTCTAATCAATAAGACATGTCTGATGATTGGGTGCCTTCAACAAATCTCCTTTGGGGAGATTCAAAAGATTTGATAATTGACGGTCCTACTATCCCTGCTGCGACGGATAGTGACTATATGAATTCTAGATTGACAATGGAAAGTGTTGCTATCCTAGCTGCGACGGATAGTAACAATGCTAGCATTAGAGAAGGGGAAACCTTTCCCAACCTTGAGGCTTCTACATCACGAGGCCCAAATAATGATTCAGAAATAGACTCACATGAGTTTGAATGGGATTCACTTTCAGATGCAACAGTTGATTTGGACATAGATGTTGTCCATACATATAGTATTCAACCTGATGCGACCAACGAGCTTAGTGTAGGACTAGAGGATTGTACTCCTCGAATTGCCTTAGTGGATGACGCTTCATTTGGTAGGACAAATCCCAACTCAGGTATCTTAGGAGGGGACTTGATGAATCCTGATTGTATGGTCATCAGAGATAACACCTTTCACATAAATAACATTGAACCAGTCATTGACCTACCCCTTGTTCACTATGACCTAATTGACTGGTCTCAGTGCCATCGAGAGCCCAGATTCTTCACTTTTCAGAATGATTATGAAATTGCCTGCTATTTGAATGCTCTTGAACCCATGGCTTCTTCCACCAGTGAACCAACAACAAGTATGACAGAGCCTGATATTAAGTACCTCAGTCTAAAAATAAAAGAAAAAGAAAAAAAGAAAAATAGGTCTGATGGTGAAAACCACTTTGTGGAGGTATCAAAACCAAAAATAGTAAAAATAAATGACATATCTGAGGGTGAAAACCTCTTTGAGGCACCTAAGGATGAGGTACTTAATAACTTGCTGAGTTATTTTTAGGACAGATCATCAGTATTGATTGAGCCAACAAAACTAGTTAATTTGAACACAGAAGAAGCTCCTCAAATAATTCATCTTACTCAGTCTTTATCAGATGAAGAAACCAAGGCATATATACAAATCTTACAAAAGAAGAAAATTAATTTTGCATGGACATATTCAGACATGCCAGGGCTTGACACAAATCTTATAATGCATCACTTATCCATAGCTCCAGGAGTCAAACCAGTGAAACAGAGACTCAGAAAAATGCATCCACATGTAGCTCTCCTTGTCAAAGAGGAATTAGAAAAACTTTTGACAGCTGGATTCATCAGAGCCATCGATTATGCAGAATGGATCTCAAACATAGTACCAGTTTCCAAACATGATGGGTCCATTCGTGTATACACAGATTTTAGAGATTTAAACAAAGCATGCCCAAAGGATGATTTTCCACTTCCAAACATTGACATGATAGTGGACATGATAGCGGGTTATGAAATATACTCTTTAATGGATGGTTTCTCAGGATATAATCAAATTAAAATAGCTTTCGAAGACCAAGAGAAAATAGCGTTCACATGTGCATGGGGAACCTATTGCTGGAACGTCATGCCATTTGGGTTAAAGAATGCAGAAGCAACATATCAATGAGCTATTACCACACTTTTTCATGATATGATGCATAAGAACATGGAAGATTATGTGGATGATACCTTGGCTAAATCTAGAAAATGGGACACACACCTTGACAATCTGAAAGTGACTCTAGATCGCATGGAACAGTTTCAACTTAGATTGAATCTAAAGAAGTGTGCATTTGGTGTCACCTCAGGAAAACTTTTAGGATTTATAATATCAGCAAAAGGAATAGAGGTTGATCCTGAAAAGGTCCAAGCAATTTTAGATATGCCACCTCCAAGAAACATTAGTCAGATGAGAAGTCTTCAGGGACAACTCCAGTCAATTAGGAGGTTTATCTCACAGCTGGAAAATAAAGCACAACCCTTTAATAAGACATTGCATAAGGGTGCTTCTTGTGTATGGAATGAGGAATTCCAAAAGAGCCTAGATCAAATTAAACAATACTTGGCTAATCCTCCAATTTTGATGCCGCCTATTCCTGGGAAACCATTGATTTTATACATTTCAGCAACAGAGTCTTTCTTGGGGGCATTGTTGGCTCAATTAGATGATACTAGGAAAGAAAGGACCATTTACTACATTAGTCGTACTCTAGTATCTTATGAGATCAATTATAATAACATTGAGAAGTCTTGTCTTGCAGTGGTGTTTGCTTCCCAAAAGTTGTGACACTATATGCTTGCTCATACTATACATTTGGTTGCAAAAATTAATCCTCTTAAGTACTTGCTTAGTAAGGCTGCCCTCACAGGTAGGCTTGCCAAGTGGATGATGGTTTTATCTGAATTTGATATAGAGCACATTGAAAGAAAGGCCATAAAAGGGCAAGCTATTGCTGACCAATTAGCTGACTTCCCAGTTAAGGATAGTATGCCTATTCAGGTAGAATTCCCAGATGAACACATAATGTATATGACTACCCACACTTGGAAGATGTTCTTTGATGGTTCCCACATGCAAAATGGATCAGGTGCTAGAGTATTATTTGTCTCTCCACATGGGTACAATATTCCAAAGTCTTACAAACTTTTATTCCCATGTACAAATAATATTGCCAAATATGAAGCTTTGACCAATGGATTGAAAATGGCTATAGAATGGAACATAACAGAACTACATGTCTTTGGGGATTCACAGTCAATTATCAGCCAAGTCAATGAGGAGTATCAAACCAAGGATGATAAATTGGTACCTTACAAAAAGATGGTTGAATCATTGAGACGTTACTTTACATTTGTGACGTTTCAACAAATCCCTAGGACAAAGAATAAAGTTGTAGATGCTATGGCCACATTAGCTTCACTCCTTCAGTTGGAACAACATGAATCAAGATTTGAATTTCTGGTGGAAGAGCTACACCACCCCGTATTTGACTCATCTGAAAGCCATGTCATTTGTACCCTTGTCACACATGAGTCTTCCCGCTATGGTGCTATCTATTCATATCTTCGCGATGGCATCATCCCTAACACTTTCAACCATTTTGAACGTCAAAACCTCATCTGTAACACCTCCTGCCACACCCTTATCTCTGGTGATTTATATAGGAGGGGTTTAGATGGGACACTCCTTAGGTGCTTGGAAAAGGAGGAATTCGACCAAGCGTTAGTTGACATCCACGAGGGCATTTGTGGTGGACACTCTAATGGTCTTGCCATGGCCCGAAGGTTGCTTAGGGTGGGGTATTATTGGCCCACGATGCAGATAGACACAGTAGCCTTTGCTAAGTCTTGTGAAAAATGTCAGAAACATGGAAACTTGATTCATGCTCCAGGTAGGGAGTTGATTTCTTATGTTTCTCATTGGCCATTTCAGCGTTGGGCCTTTGATCTAGTTGGGCAGATTCATCCCAACTCATCAGGTGGACATAAGTTCATTATTATTACCACTGACTACTTCACAAAATGGGTGGAAGCTGTGCCACTTTCTATTGCTTCAGGGAAGAATATCTCTTTGTTCATCTTGAATCATATCATTTGCCGATTTGGAGTGCCTTTTGAGATTATCACTGATGATGGAGGTCAATTCAAGAATAAGGACCTAAAGCATTTATGCAAAAAGTTTAAAATCAAGCAACATTGGTCCTCCATTTACTTTCCACAGGGAAATGGACAGGCAGAGGCTTCCAATAAAACCATCCTTAAGATTCTTCATAGGATAGTGCACAAGAATGGTAGGGATTGGCACTTGCAAATCAATCCCGCACTATGGGCTTACAGGACTAGCATTCATACACCTACAGGAGCTACTCCTTTTTCTCTTACCTATGGCGCTGAAGCGGTGTTGCCTTTAGAAGTTGAGATACCATCACTTAGAGTCTCACTCAAAGGATTGATAACATATGAGGATTACCGCGCCATGAGGTTACAGGAACTAGAACTTCTAGATGAGAAGTGTAAGGCTTCCTTTGATCATATGAGAGTGTATCAGAAGCGTATGTACAAAGCATTCAATAAGAAGGTTTGTCTTAGAGAGTTTCAAGTAGGCGATCTTGTTTTGCGAGAGAATCCTAAGAACCAACAACACAGAGAACAAAAGGGCAAGTTCAAACCTAATTGGCTTGGACCATACATTATTATAGCTGCTTTTGGTACCGGTGCATATTTACTATCAGATCCTGATGGAGAATAGCTCCCTGATCCCATCAACATTTTGCACCTAAAAAAGTTCTATCCTTGATGCCTATTTTTGTTTGGGGGCATCCTTTGTACATACTTTATGATCCTGAAAAAAAATACCAAAAAAAAATTCATATATGATGCTGAAAAAATCCTAAAAATAAAAAAATTCACAAAATCCAAAAAAATTGAAAAAGTGCCTCGGTGAAAACCTGGAAACAGGCGGCTTGGTAGCAAAAATACAAAAAATAGAAAAAAAATGAAAAAAAAATTGCAATAAATCCAAGTGGTGAAAACTTGGAAACGGGCGCTACTTGAGGCCTTTGCACTCCTATTTGTTAGCATGTGTCCTCGACACTGAACCTTTCTCCATCATACCCTGACCTTATTTGGCTTAGTCTGGAATTGGTCTTTGTCTTTGTCTAGGGGGCATCGCTGTTAGCATAGGTCTTTTAGGTGCGTTTGTCTTTTGGGGCCTTTCACAACAGGCATTTTTCAACACCACCCCAAACAGTGTTTTTCAACACTACCCTTTCATCGAGTGTTTCTTAACACTTATTAGATGTCTTACCCAATAGTCTAGTATGATACGATATCGCTCATTAGCAAATTTGATCCTCAAAGTTTGACTCTATGACCTACACACACACACTTAGACAATCAACTCGTTTGAGATATGTTGACTTTATTTTTCTTTGTGTGCTGTCTATGAGGATGTCTTTGATGAGTGGTCTCTCCCTGAGAAGTTTTCAATGATGCATAGCTAGAAGACTGAGGGTATGAGAACATGTTTTATTTCTTTATCTGCTTGTGGGTATATTTTGTTGGTCCTACCTGTCATGAGCATTTATACTGGTCTTACTTGACACTATGGATTGACAAGGTATTATCCTTGACTGTTTTGCGAGTGCATGCTTCTAGTTATCTTGAATTTCATGTGTCTTGATACAAGCATAATCTCGCCATATCAAACTTAGGTAATCTCACTGCATTAGTCATCTTGACCTCCATGTCTTTGATGCCTTGGTGGGATTTCCATATTTCTATCTGATAAAGATCATATTCATATCCACATAGTTATGCTAGTGTGCATTGTATGATCTTACGACGCTACCAATAACGCTCGATGATGATAATTAGATGTCTATTAGCATTGTGACCTTGCAAGTCAACCACTTGTCATAGTAGTTTGCATTTTTAGGTTCATGATTAGATTAGTTTTGCATTTGCATAGGGAGAGAGCTCTCCTTTTTCATCTTACGTGGACCTGTCAGTCAACTGCACTCATCTTTTTCCTTCTTCTCGGTCATGTCTTTCGCTCCTTGTCTTTCACATCACAACCTATTCCTGTTCATCACAAGGGGTTAATCATATCATCATTATCACAACTATCATTTTCAAAAACATGAGTCTATATTATACACATGAGAATCAAACATACATCTATGAGAGAGAGCATACATAAGCATGTACATAAATATTTTGAGCAAAATGACAAGACAATATACATGAACTGATACATCCATCACAAGTGAGACATAAACATATGATATATCGAACATCTAGTAATCTCATATATAATGTCATGATACAATATACAATATGGGATCCCAAAATCTGGATCACAGTCTCAGGATATGTCAAAAACATCTAACCCTAAACCTAAGACTGACTGCCACCCTCATGTCCTAGTGCTAGCGGAGGTGGTGCTGGATCAGGAACTACATCTGATCTACCCACTACTGTAGAGTATGACAGTGCTCTCTAATCCTCTGGGACTGCCTGAATATAGAGGCCATGATAGTACGTGGCTTGTGTGTCCTCACTCTGTCTCTCTGCAATAGTAACCTGTAGTTGCCTCTCCCGGCACTCTATCTCTGCTCTTTGATCTATGAGCTACTGATCCCTCATAGCTATAGCAATCCTCAACTATAGTATCTCAGCCTCGAGAGCCTATATCCTCACCCTTAGATCATCCCCTCCTACAGGTGGGTCCTACCTAACTGCAGGCTACTGGCGAGCTGGTCTCGCCGCATCTGGGGTGGCTGCCCTCTGTCCCCATGGCTATTTCTGGCCACCTGATCTGGAACTCTCCCCAGCATCTCTCACTCTCCCACTACCCCTATCCTTACCATCCCCTCCGTCTCCTCCATCTCCACCCTCATCTCCTCCCTGTGCTAGTACCTGTGCATCTGGAATAGTGAACCAAGGGAACGACGCCCTCCACCGCTCTGCCCTGTATGCTACATCAGCCTCTGCATCTGCCACATCTAGGTAATACTCCCAGGGCTCACTCCTGATACCAACTGTCTCTGTGATCACCTACTGATAATCTAACATGGGTAGCCACCCATGTCCCTCCTCATCCCTGGCTCTGGCATATGTAGTAGTCTCTGTAGAGACCCGCTGCTGCCTCCCAAACTGCCGCCATACCTGAGTGATGCAAAATCTCTCCACTATCTCTGAGTGTCGGCCTACTAGTGGCCGAGTGCATAGCATATAACTCAGCTCATCATCTGCATCACTCCATCCCTCCACATCCTTGTATGGCCTCCATGTGAAAGTAGCCATCTCATCCAAAATCCTCCTGTAATATGTCACATCCCTAGTATGAGCATGTGATATGAAACCCATATATCTATATATGTATGGGTATCTCCTCTCTCTCGGCTGAACCCTCAAGTGCATCATAGCAATGTGCTCCCAAGCCCACACCTGTGCCAGGATGGCACCATAGGCCCACATCTGACCATCCCTATAGACAATCTCGTGTAGCTCATGATATATCTCAGCAAGAATGGCCGGTCCCCATGCCATCCGATGAGGTATACCTACCAAGTCAACCAGTAATCTACCCCATCCAAGCAGGAATCCCTTCTGACTACGATCAGTCATCAGGATCTGAGAAATAATGGATGCCATAATACATGGCACTGGGAAGTCTCTGCCAAAATCATCTATCAGCCTCTCCTAGCTGACATGTCTGTCTAGAATAGTCACATCCTGGAACATCCCCTGGATCAATTGACGCCCCTCAGTGGCATCCTGATCATAGTATACCTATGCCAACACACAAATCATGTCAGTTTTCATCTTTTGGAAACATTACATTTTATACAATTATATCTTAAAACATGATTTTACTTACCAACTCTCCATGACATGGCACTCGTAGGATCCTGTAGACATCCTCCAGAGTGATGGATGCCTCACCTGTGGGAAGATGGAAGGTGTTGTGCTTGCTATGCCATCTCTCAGCCAATGCATTCAACAACCCATGGTCAGCTCTGATGTATGGGAATTTTAATAAATACCTGAACCCCATAGTCCTAATGTCAGCATTGCCTGGATCATCTAGATTTCAGACACACTTCAACCCGGTCACCTTCGACTCTCTGATGATTAGCACCGGAAAGACCTCCTGTAAGCCATTAAATCAAGCCAGTTGTTAGAACATATCATGATGGATGCCTAAAAGTCAGTCTAACACATCTTTAAACATGTAACATTGTCTGGACCCATGTCATTTTTTCTTACAAAAAATCTAAAATTTCAAATTTCACACTTGGGCGATACTGCTTTTTTGGAGAAGTATCATGCAATACTTCTCCCTATAGTGGTGCGATATACTTTGGGCTGTGCAATACTTCACCCGGTATTGCATGATATTTCACTCAGTATCATGCGATACTGGTGCCTATACCCGTGCGATACTTTGGGACCCATGAAATATCGCACGATATTTCTCCCCAAAGGGTGCGATACTTCTAAAGTATCGCGCGATATTTCGCCTAAACTAAAAAATTTTGAAAATTTAAAAATTTACAAACGTGCTAAAAATGTATTAAATGACTCAAAAATAGTGAGTTTTCTGAAAACGTACCGGGGCAGGATAGTGTGGTGGCCGGTTGTACAACCGAGCACACTTGAATCGATGCCTGTGGACGGGAACTCCTGCTTGTTGGGCCATATTCTCTCTCAAGCTCTAAAAATTCTCAAATCACTACAAGACAAATGATTTTGAAAATGACATTTTCTCCCCCTTTTATAGCATTTTGACTTTTTTGACCAATTTTCAAAACACCTCGGACTTGCGCGAAAATTGCACCCTTAGCTAATTTCAATGTCCTGAATCCATTTTCAGACTTGAAATCAAAATCCAAGGTCATCTTGATAGTCAAAATTGCATTTCAAAATTTTCCTTCTACATAGTTGATTGACCTTTTGAGGCATAATTCTCCGATCTTTGGTGGAATTTCTTCATTTCCATGTCTTTCAACCTTCTAGTCTGTCATTCACCCTTTTTCTATTTCCTCACTGGGGCATGTGTCATTACCTAATGATTAACCTACTGACCCTTACCTTCGATTGTGATTTCATTATGATTTGATCATCTTTTTCAATTTTCTGCTTCTCCTCTACCTGATTTCGATTTCAATTTCGAGGGGGTAGTACCTATGGGATTCTCATCCTTGATTTCCTTGATTTTCTTGATTCAGACATCTGTTGTGAGCTTTTGCTCAAATCTGAGATTCTTATCTCTTACTTTGAATGTGATCCTGAATCGACCTCATGTTCAAAGGCCTTTGTTTATGTTTGTCTGGGTGTGATCCCGATCGACCTCACATCTGAGTTATTTTGTGATCCCAGATCGATCTCACATTTCAATTTTTCTTTGACTGCATGTGTTCCCAAATCGATCACACATTAGTCAAAGAGGGGCAAATGTATGCACCCAAAAATGGTCACCTAGACTTTGGGCCCCATTTATTTGATTTATCAACCTTGAATCAGTTTTATCAATAATCAATATTTTCAACATTATCAATTTCTTGATCAAATCTTAATTTCGATCATATATTAGATTTTTATCCTATGGGCTAATCATTTATCCTAAGTCTTTATTTGATTAAAAGGAATATCTCCTCCCCTTTTAATTAAATAAAAAGCCCCCACCTTTCCTCTTGTCCTAAGTTGCACAAATAAAGCATTATTCCTATTTTACAAAAAGAAAAAAAAAGCACTTTTGTCTCACATGGACACAAAGTCAATTCCTATTGGAGGATACTTGTGCACACGGATCACTCCTCTTTTAAACTCCACCACTAATTAAGACTTTTTCCTCTTAATCTCAATGGTCCATTCCTTTGCATTTATTATAAAAGGAAAGCTCTCTCCTTCATTTTGAGATCATGTTTTGAATACTAATCTTATGCTGCAGAAATTCTTGGAGACTTTTGGAGCTTTTGGAAACCTTATTGTTCTTAGTCTTTCATTCTTGCATTTTAGCTTTCATGGCATCTAGCTTAGTTTCCTTTGATGCAATAGATTTAACTCACATAGCTTAATAGGAAGGATTTGTAACACTTGTTCTTTCCATTTCATAGCTTAGTTGCATTGCATTTTCATTTCCATAGACTAGTTTGCATTGCATTGCATTTTCATAGTGATGTTTGAGGATATTGGAACTCTTGCCCTTGTCCTCATTTGAATCTCTCATTGTGTGGTTGACTAGCAAGGTCACAAGCTTGTAGCTCTAGCTGAGAGAAAATACATCATAGTCCCTTGCAACTCCATGCATAGAGAGCTATGAGCCACTTTGTGAGGCCTCATTCTTGAGCAACCTTGCATGTAATGGTTCATAGAAGTGTGGTCATTTTTCTACCATACAACTACTAGGGTACATCATATTAGCAAAAGGGATAGAAGTAGACCCAAAAAAGGTGCAAGCTATCATGGAGATACCACCTCCTCGCAACATCAAACAATTAAGGGGTCTCCATGGCCATCTCCAATATATGCGGTGGTTCATTTCTCAGTTAGTTGGTAGAGCTCAACCCTTCAATCCGAATTTGCATAAAGGAGCTACTTGTATATGGAATGAGGAGTGTCAAAAGAACCTGGACCATATCAAGGATTACCTAGCATGACCTCCTATTATTATGCCACATATCCAAGGGAAACCTCTGCTCCTATACATTTCTGCTACAACAAATTCTTTAGGAGCTCTCCTTGCACAACACGATGATATGGGCAAAGAGCGAGCTATTTACTACATCAATCGCACTCTGGTTACTTATGAACTCAATTACACCAGCATTGAAAAGGCTTGTCTAGCAGTGGTGTTTGCATCTCAAAAAATCAAACATTACATGCTTGCGCATACTACACAGCTAGTTGCCAAAATTGATCCTTTAAAGTATCTTCTGAGTAAAGCTGCGCTTACTGGACGACTTGCTAAATAGATGTTGATTCTCTCAGAGTTTGACATTTAGTATGTCGAAAGGAAAGCTATTAAAGGGAAAGCAATTACGGATCAATTGGCTAAGTTCCCCATAACTGATAATGCTCCTCTTCAGATAGACTTCCCAGATGCTTCAGTCATGCATATCACAGGGTGTGCATGGAAAATGTTCTTTGATGGTTCTTATACATAAAATGGGGTTGGTGCTAGAATCTTGTTCATTACCCCTCATGGATATACCATTCCTAAATCCTATAAGCTTCTCTTTCCATGCACCAATAACATAGCTGAATATGAAGCCCTTCTTAATGGTGTTAAGCTTGCCCTTGAATGGAGGATCACTGAGTTGCATATTTTCAGAGATTCTCAGCTTGTCATAAACCAAGTAAATGATGATTACCAAACAAAGGATGAAAATTTGATTCCCTACAAGAGGATGATAGACTCACTCAGGAATTATTTCACATATGTTACATTTGAACAAATTCCTAGAGCTAAGAACAAGGCTACTGATGCCATGACTACTTTGGCATCCATTCTGCAACTGGAAGAGCATGAATCATGCTTTGAGTTCCTAGTGGAAGAATTGTGCTACCCTGCCTACAATTCCCCTGATGACTGTATCATTTGCACTATGGTCAGTCATGACTCCTTCCGTTATGCCACCATCTTTTCCTATCTCCGAGATCAAGTTATCCCTGAAAATCTCACGTGCAATGAGAAGCACCAACTCATCTATAATGCCTCACACTTTACCCTCGTCTCTGGTGACTTATATAGGAAGGGTCTAGACAAAACTCTCCTTAGATGTCTAGAAATAGAGGAGTCAGAAAAGGCACTAACTGAAGTCCACGATGACATATGTGGGTCACACTCTAATGGTCTTGCACTAGCTCAAAAATTGCTTAGGGCTGGTTACTATTGGCCTACTATGCAAATTGATGCTGTTCAATATGCCAAGTCATGCAAGAAATGTCAACTAAATGGGAATCTCATTCATGCTCTTGGACGGGAGCTCATTCCATCTATTACTTACTGGCCATTTCAACAATGGGCCTTTGACTTGGTAGGTAAAATTTATCCTAGTTCTTCGAGTGGGCATAAGTTCATCATTACAACTACTAAATATTTCACTAAATGGGTTGAAGTTGTCCCACTGTCTGCAGCTATAGGCAAACATGTTGCCCTATTTATTTTGAATCACATCATTTGCCACTATGGTATTCCTTCTTCCATAGTCATGGATAATGGTGACTAGTTCAAAAACAAAGACCTGAAGCACTTGTGCAAAAAGTTCAAAATTAAACAACATTGGTCTTTTGTTTACTACCCTCAGGGGAATGGCCAAGTTGAGGCCTTAAACAAAATATTGCTGAAAATTCTCCACAGAAGAATGCACAAATCGGGCAAGGATTGGCATCTACAGATCAATCCTACACTATGGGCTTACAGAACTTCTATCCGCACTCCTACAGGTGCAACATCTTTTTCCTTGGTCTATGGTTCTGAGGCTGTCTTACCACTAGAGGTTGAAATACCTTCACTGAGAGTCTCTCTACATGGTTTGATTACCGATGAAGATCAAAGGGCCATGAGAGTGCATGAGCTCACTACTTTGGAAGAATGCCTCAAGGCCACCTTTGATCACATGCACACCTATCAGAAGAGAATGTCTATTGCTTACAATAAGAAAGTTCATCCTAGAGAGTTTCAAGTGGGTGAGCTAGTTCTCAGAGAAAATTCCAAAAATCAGCAGAATAGGAAGCAGAAAGACAAATTTGAGCCAAATTGGTTAGGCCCTTATATTATCATTAGTAGCATTTGGGTCCAAAGCCTATCAGCTGTCTACCCCTGAGGGAGAAGATCTTACCGAGCCTATCAATTTTCTACATCTGAAGAAGTTCTATGCCTAAGGTTCTTGAGCTCTTTGTACATATTTTTATTGATCCTGACAAAATTCAAAAAAATTCATATATGATGTTGAAAAAATCCTAAAAAGCATATAAAGTACTGAAAAAATGAGTATCTTAGTGAAAACCTAGCAATAGGCGCTTTGATGTCTCACCAAAAAAATTAAAAAAATTAAAAATAGAAAAAGTGCCTTGGTGAAAACCTGGAAACAGGCGCCTTGGTAGCAAAAATACAAAAAAATAGAAAAAAAGTCTTGAAAAAATCTATCAAGTGGCAAAAACTTGGAAACAGACACTGCTTGAGACCCTTGCACCTATGTCTATCAATCTTGTGTGGCACTCCTTCACTCCACTTCTTGCTTTACCTCTCCTAGCCTGGAATTGACTCTTGTCTTAGTCTAGGGGGCATATGTTGTTCTAGCTTATCTTGGTTCTCTTTGTGCATCCGAGTTTCTTGGACAACTTGGTTCTAATGGTGTTTTTCAACACCACCCCAACTGTGTTTTTCAACACTTTCCTAGCATCAAGTGTTTCTCAACACTTATCAGATATCCTACCCGCAGTCTCGAATGATATGATATTTCTCACTGGCAGATGCGATACTCAAATTTTGACTCTCTGACCTACACACACACACACTTAAACACTTGACTTGCTTGACTTTATTTTTTTTTGTGTTGTCTATGATGATTTCTTTTATGAGTGTTCTCTCCCTAATAGTTTTTGATGATACCGAGCTAGAAGACTGGGGGCATGACAACATGTTTTATTTCTTTTTTTGCCTGTGGGTATATTTTGTTGATCATAGCTGTCATGAGCATTTATGTTTGTTCCACTTGACACTAGGATCTACAAGGTATTATCCTTGACTATTTTTTCCGCAAGTGCACACTTATAGTCATCTTGACTTTCTTGTGTCTCGATGCGAGAATAATCTTGCTATATCAAACTTAGGGAACCTCACTACACTAGTCATCTTGACTTACATGTCTTTGATGCCTAGGTGGGATTTCCACATATCTATCTAATATAGATCATATTCAGATTCACATAGTCATAGTAGTGTGCATTGTATGATCTTGCGACGCTACCAATAATGCTCGATGATGAATATTAGAGTCTAATAGTTTTGTAACCTTGCAAGTAAACCACTTTTCATGTAGCTTGCATTCTTAAGTTCATAATAGTTAGTTTTGCATCTTGCATATGGAGAGAGCTCTCATTTCATCTTTCATGGACTTCTTAGTCAAACTGCGCTCACCTTTCGCTTCTTCTCGATCATGTCTTTCACTTCTTGTCTTTCATATCACATCATTTTCTATTCATTTCAGGATCGAAATCAAAATCTGAGTTCACCTTGATCGTCAAATTGCATTTCTCCTTCTTCCCCACAGTTGGCTGACCTTTTGAGGCCTGATCCTTTGATCTTCGTTGGGGCATCCTTTCCCTCTTCATCCCCATCTCTCTCACCTTTCTAGTCTTTCATTCATTTTCATTCATTTCATCTCTTTGAGGTCTTGACTGGGCCATATCTTCACTACTTGATGGTTATCCTATCATCTTTCATCTTTGATTATGATTTCTAGTGATTTGATCATGTTGCTCTTGCTTCTGCATTCCCTCTACCTATTTTCACTTTCGATCCTAAGGGGGAAAACACATCATACCCTATTGGCTATTCTCGAGAGCATATGCTTGACCATTCCATTTTCTCTGATTGATCTATCTTTGCGCTTGACATGTTAGTTCTCATCTTGAGTTCTGATAATGTCCATCCCTTTCCTAAGTGTTCAGTACTGTCGCTACCAGGCTGACCATGCAGGATTTGCTATCTCTCTGCACTTCATTCTTTGGAGTCAAATCTCTATCTATTGCCTTCTTGGCTGATCTATTCTTTGACATAATGTGTTCCCAGATCGATCACACATTAATCAAAGAGGGGCAAATGTAATCACCCAAAAATGGTCATCTAGACTATTAGCCCATTGCTACCATTATTTGCTAAAATCATCAATTGTTTATTCTTGATCAAATCCTATTTTTATCATTTATTTGATTATTTTCTATGGGCTAACCATTTTATCCTAAGTCTTTATTTATTTAAAAGGAATTCCCTCCCCTTTTATTAAATAAAAAGCTCCCACTTTTTCTTTTATCCTAAGTTGCACAAATAAAGCATTATTCTTATTTTATAAAAATAAGAAAAGGCCTTTTTGTCTCACATGGGGCACAAAAGTCAACACTTATTTCTCATTGGAAGAAACTTGTGCACATGGATTGCTCCTCTTTCAAGCTCCACCCTTGATTAAATCTTTTGCCTCTTAATCTCCATGGTCCATTCCTTTTTCACTTCCTTTAAAAGAAGAGCTCTCTTCTCATTCTAGACCCAACTTTTTATGCTAATCTTATGTTGGAGGATTTCTTGGAGACTTTGGAGCTTTTGGAGATCTTATTTCATTTAGCCTCCATTCTTGCATTCTTAGCTTAGCTTCATGTTTATGCTTTCTTAGCTTAGTTTCCTTTCATGCTCTAGATTAGCTCACATAGCTTAATTATTAAGGATTTGTAATACTTCTATCCTTCATTTCCATAGCTTAGCTTGCATTTTCATTCTTAGCATAGCTTGCATTGCATCTCCATTTAGATTCTTGAAGATATTGGCATTCTTTCTCTTGTCTCATTGAATCTCCCATTGCATGGTTTACTAGCAAGGTTATAGGCTTAATAGCTCTAGTTGAGAGCATTCTTAAAACCCTTGCACTCCATGCCTAGGGAGCTCTAGGTCACCTTCCCAAGGTTTCCCATTCATGGATTCTTTTGGAAGTAATGGCTTAGACAAGTGCGCATCTTAGTGTGTACATCAAGCTCTTTTTCAAAAGAGCATTGTTTCCTCTCCATCCTCTTCTACCTCACAGGGGTCTGCTTTTCAGTCTTCTTCCACATCTTCGACATCTGGATAGGATTTTGGATAGGGTCATGCATTACGAGCATCCATTGCATCCCCTTCATAGGTCCCTTGGATACTAGATTCAGGTGCTTCTCATCATATGGCATCTTCTCAAGGGGTCTTCTCTATTGTTGAGGCTTCTCCCATTCCTCATATTCTCATGGGGAATAACATTGTCCTGACGGTCTGCGGGAAAGGTTCAATAGGCATTCAGGATGGCACATTCAATGATGTATTGTATGTTCCATCTCTATCTATAAACCTTCTCTTGATTTAGCAGATTACACACAATGGATCAGGGAAGACAGTTGATTTCACTGTAGATTCAGGATAGTGCGACAGGAGGCATTGTTTCTATAGGGACAGTTGATCATTCCACCCATCTCTACACCTTCTCACACTTTGTTCCACCATCTCCATTATCGGAGCACAACTCTCCTCTTTTGTGAGAGCCTCATGTGGTGCAGTTAGGTCGCTTAAACTTTTGTATTATTCCTAAGATCACTGCTATGACTACCACACCACATCATGTTGAGGTCTTTTCTCTTCAGCAGGATTCTTCTTCAGCACTACCTAACCCTCCAGCTCCATTCATCGAGCCACCAGGTGCACTTATTGAGGATTATACAGAGGACGTTCATCTCCTCTTTCATGACAGTGTCAGCACACCTGTCACACCACCTACATTGGGGATTCCCTTTTAGGATCCTCGTGTTTTCTCCTTTGAGCATCAGTTAGGCCTTCCAGTTTCACCTCTCATTTAGGGGTTTCCTTGTTCTGTGCCTTTATTTTTTCCGCATTGGAGTTGCATTGGTTCGATCATTTCCATAGGGGTTCCATCATTTTGGGGGGGCTTTGGTGTCTCATCCCTTTCTCATGGGGGGGCTGGTTGTACTTATGGTTTTGAGAGAGTCTCTTGAGCCATTTTTTTTTCTGCATTTTTCTATCTCTTTTTTGAGTAGGGTTTTTTTCCCACTTGGTTTTCTCTATTTCTCCATTTTATAGAGATTTGGTTGTGTTGGGTACCTCATCAGGCCATGTTTCTGGGACCCATTTTTTTTCTTTTTGCACTGTAGTTTCCTTTGCTTTCTTCTTGCATTGTTTGTAGCTGCATTGTTGCTCATCTTAAAGGGGGGTGTTAGAGTAAAGTATTAATTTTATTAATTAACTTTACTCCCTTCTTAAGATGTCAACTCTTTTTCTTTAGTTGTTTATATTTAAACACACATGCACGAGTTATTTTAAAATCATGCACTAGTTGTTTTAAATATAAACTTGTATGCATTAGTCTTGTAAAAATTTAACTAATTATTACATGCACTTCTACTTTTTAGGTTTTCCTTTCAAGGCTTTCGATCTCCTTTATATGGATGATCCATTGTACATTTAATTCATTCATTATTTTGAGGATATTTTCTTCTTCATTTTTTGAGTCAAACCCTTGCCCTCTTCTTGTCTCTACTTCCTTGTAATAGGTTTTTGTATGCAGATGATCTTCGAATTTTGTGGATTTGTATTGCTCAAATCCTACAGAAAGAATAAATATGATGCTGATGGAAAAGGCTAAGAGTATGTTGAGAGGTGCTATTCTAATATAAAATGTTTGCATTGAAGCTATTGCCACTTATTGCTACATGTATTGTCCTAAATTGTAAGCACTTAATTAGTGTACAACTTATGGATTTATTTAGCACTCACCTTAGTGTGTTTTTCATAGTTGGACTATATATGACACCTAATGGACACCCAAATTCAAATATAAGTCTTCTATCATTTCAACCTTGCTTAAATTAAGGTAAGCCCTTATTTCTAAGTGTGTTCCTCTATTTCTCCTCTAATCACATTATTTATTTCATCACCTAGACCCTATGTTACCATTTGTGGCCTTCATGTTCTACCCTAATCTCATAACTGACTATGCGATGTAATCAGACATTCCCTAATTATCCATGACTTATGGTCCTAGTTTTGGCTTTGATTAGGTGGAACATAATGCCTAGGACATTGTGTTTCTAGGAACATAACACTGAGGATGTTTTGTTCCTCAAGGATCAGGTCCAGGGTCCCATCTTGGTGGTTTAGTGAGATGCTTGGATCTATAGTCGGTCTGGTGGTGTTTTAACCCCTAAGATGTTGTGAGAGGTATATAAAAACCATATCTATCTTCATTTTGGTATCAAATTCATTAATTATAAAGTATCCATAATCCATCATTATCAAGCAGTCATTATTGTCAACTGCAAGAAATCAAGTTAAAGCAATCAAGGAAAGAATTAGCATTCAAGATCTAGATTTGTTTTCAAGTATTCAAGGTATTCTTCTCTATGGATCAATATTCTTTCCCTCATTGAAGGCCAAGTAAAGGTTTTTCTATCAAGGAAGGATATACACCCACATCAACATCCCTCTTCTTCTTCCCAATCAAGCATGGTGGAAAATCACAACATCCATTACATGAGGTTTTGTCTTTCATGATTTTGTTTTGGGGTTTTTGTGTTAAGTCAAATCTATTCATAAGAGCTTCACTTAGTGAACTAATTGAATCATAACACGTATGTTCGTGGCATACTAAAGAATCCCCCTATTTTCAAAAAAATTGTGCCAAACTCTTTTTTTGTCACCCCCTTCCAATACCTACCTGGTAATTCCCACACCCATTTTCCTATATAAACCCCCCCCCACCCCCTCCCAAAGAAACCCCACCCCCCCTATTTAGGCAAATATAATACCCCCTTTTTTTGCCCATTTTAAACCTCCCAATATGAATGCATGTGTTATTGTATTGCCTCTTCAATGAAAACCCTATGAAGCTATTGCATCAACATATTTGATCACATTAAAAGAAGCATTTGCATTATCAAGGTATGATACATTCTATTTTTTCAGATCTAGCCCCTGCTATATGACAACATAGTTTCATGTCTTTCATTTCATTTCAATGTTGATTCCAAATAGGGGTTTGACTAACACAAACCCCTCTATCCAGCCTTCTTCCTTATTTTTTTTGTGTGCAAGTACATGTTGCATGATTTTCAAGACTTAATCCAGCAAGTACAGGTTCTACCAAGAGGTCTATAATTGAAACCAAGCAAAAACCCTAGGAACAAAATGCCTCAGGATTCTAGTTCCCAAGAAAAAATACCCAAGGAATTTTTTTCCAGACATATCACTCTCATATTTAGTTTATACATTAGTATAATTTCTAACTTTCTATTTTTGGTCACTACAAGTTCCTATATGTTTCTATCGGGGTAAGTGCACAAAGATGGGGGACCAAAAAGGGGGTATAAGATGCCACTTTTTTCCTGAAATCAACAAACTCTGAACTTCAACAAGAAATTGAAGATAGTTAGACTCAAAATTTTAAGATGTAACAAGAACAAGAGTTGTAATACTCTGAATCTAGTTCCTAAACTACTAATTTATTTTGAAAATGGTGCAGATTAAGGCCCTCAAAAAGGGGGAGCACAAAAAGTGGTCCTATTTTTTGTGAAAAAACATAACATAGCATCTAGTGTGCTCCCCCTAAAATGTTAACTTTTTTTTTGAATTTTTTTAATCACTTTGGTGATAAGTTAGCTAACACCACGTAGTTTATCCCAGATTTTTTGCTAATTTTTTTATGAATGTATAATTTTTTATGAATTTACGAAGTGCACACATCCTGAAAACATGAAATTTCTATGTGCTCCCCTTAGAAATCATTTAAAACTAATCGAAAATCAAATTTTCTTTTTTTTTAAAGTGTGTAAAACTGAGTCTAGTTTCTAAAAATGTAACTTGTTGAAAAATTCAATGAACGAACCAAAATCTATGCCCAAAATACTACACGTTGATTTTTTTACAAAAAATAGACATACACACAAAATAATTTAGAGATGAAAAACTTAACATAATTAGAATTCAAAATAAATTATATGCTTAGATAGCTAACAGAGAGATCTGCAATATCACGTCGTTTGATTTTTACGTTATTGAACCATGAGTAAACCTGACGAGGAGTACACAAAAAAATATGTCATTTTTTGTATGTCTGTTGGAAAACATGTCTTAGGCCTATTTGAATCCTCCAAGATTTTGGGTTGGATCTTCAAGAAAAATCCAAGCCTTAGGATTGGTGGATTCCAATGTCTTGCAAAGTGCGTGCGCCCTATACGATGTGCACACTATTGAAATCTATTACTTCCCTAGGGTGTGCGTCATATTTAAATCATAGATTTCAATAGTGAGAGAGAAATAGTAAGAAGGTGGCAATGATTGGTGAAGAGGGAGAGGAAGAGAGAGAGAGAGAGGGGGGGAAGAGAGTGAGAGTGTGTGTGCGTGTGCCTCTCTCTCTCTCTCTCTCTCTCTCTCTCTCTCTCTCTCTCTCTCTCTCTCTCTAGTTTTGTGTAGGGCACACACCCTATAGCACGCTCGCGCTATGTAAGAATATGGATTACACTTTTGTAGTTTTTCATAGGGTGCATGCGCTATAGCGTGCTCGCGCTATGTAAGACTAAAAAAATGGTCTTATATGTTAAAGATCTCGTGAAAGAGGCCCACTTTTTTTGTATACTGTCTGGTTTATGCATTTTATCTAACAAATATTCACTTTTCATGGTCTTGAAGGTGACAAAGAAGCATATTCTATCAATTTCCACCATCTTTTTGTTCAAAAATCAACATCGAATTGTGAAAGTCAATCATTCTTCATCGAAATTTATCGATTGAGGTAAGTTTTTTACTTTTTTACATGTGAAATGTGAATAAAGACTCTTTTGGTTTATAATTGGTATGATATAGACTCTTTGAATACATAATTTGATATAATTGAAATAAATTTATAGTATTTAATTTGTCATATTGTAAGAGATTTATATTATAATTTGACTTATTGTAATAGATTTATATTAAATTTTTAAAATTGTAATCAATTCATATGTAGAAATCATCATCATGCCGAGGAAATGAGCAAAGACTTTAACACTGGAAGAGCATGGAAGAGTTAAAGAGAATAAAAGGGAAAGAATGAGACAACTTCATGAACAAAAAAAATTGGACACCATAGAGTAAGATTTTTATTTGGGTGAGGAACATGAAACATCAATACAAAGTAAGAGAGAATTGGAATTGGAAACAAAAAGAAAATGAATGAGAAACTTGCGTACAACAAGACAATTGAATTATAAAGATGCAGGCACATCATCTATGAGTTCCCAAGTTGAAGAGACATCATCATCCAATGTTGGAGGCACACCATTGTCTACTTACGAAGGTGTTGGCACACCCTTGTATCATGTTGAAGGCACACCATTGTCTACATCCCAAAGTGGAGGTACACAATTGTATCATGTTGAAGGTTCACCATTATCTACATCCCAAGGTATAGGCACAACATCGTGTCATGTTGAAGGTACTCAAGATGGTACGCAATTCACACATAATGTTTTTGATGCTCCTAGAATTATTTATAGAAAGCCAAAATATTTGATTGATATTGATATTAACATTTTGCAAGCAATGCCTTACAAGATTCCCAAGCGTACTTGTCAAAAAAATGCTAATCATATTTGGAAATCATTTTTTGAGAATTTAAACATGACAAGAAGATGTTAACTATTTGTTGAAATGATAAGAAATCTAAAATTTAGGCCCATCATGAAGATTCTTGGGCTAAGAACGATGGATGAGTCAAGTGAAAAATCTATTGTAAAGAATCTAATGACTGCATATGAGAGTGTGGGTTCTACATCACACACGAAAGATAGTAATGTCACACAACATGTACTGACATCAACAATAGTAAGCACTCAAATGAAGAAATCTTGACTCATTAGAAAGACAAGAAAAACATTAAAAATAAGTAGAAAGTCTCTAATGAGATCCCTGGGAAGGTGTCAAAGAGTGGAAGATCCAAATAGCAATGAGTTATGAGAATTTTCCGGTAGACTACCGTGAAAGATAAAGCAATTGTTGAAGCTTTGAAATCCTTGATTGAATAATTTTGGAAGAATAACACACGGGTATCTCCTAATCAAAGAGATGTTGTAAGAAGGAGGATTGGTAGTCGAATTCATGTTCCACATCCAAAACATTTTTTAAATTCAACTTAGACACAATTCTTTGCAAAATTTACGCATATGTATCCTCAAATTAAAATTAGTCAAAGATATTTTGAAATGTGTAAACCTTTTTATGTGAAGATAAATCACACATGCACAACTTGTTACTGTAGGGTACATATTAAATTTTCTAACCATTTTGACGTTTATAAGAATATATGTGTAGATTTGCACTCTAACAATGTTTTGCAGGATTGTAACATAAATGTCCCACCTAGATCTTCAAGGGAATTAATATCTACCATTTTATGTGAAAGAGTGGATGGTCAATAATTTTACAAGCTCTCATGCTTGAATGGTGCATGCATAAATTGTGGAGGTTTGCGACATTTGCCAATTTGTCAACATATGGAGAGTATGCATGCAATCAGTAATGAAATAGTAGAATTTGGAAAATATAAGACCGTGACATACAATATAAAAGATGGAAAAGAGGCTAAAAGATGTGATTTAGTAATTGAAAAAATTATAGTGTAGCAATTCATGGACATTTTTCATCAAAAAATTATTTATGAGTATGCAAGGCATACACATAGAGTGCGATGGTTGGATATGCAATTCAAGTTGTGAAAGGACACATTCCCACTTGATACCATTGTCTTAGTTATGGAATTTGCAGAGAACTACACACTACAACCACAAAATGAGGTGCAAGAAAAGTATTACAGCTCTCAACAGGTTGCTATATTTGTTCATATAGCATTCATGCATTCACCTGACAGTATAGAGGAGAACAGGAAGATATTGAGGGAGTATCATTTGTATATCAATGATGATTTCTCACATTCTACAGAGCTTGTACATGGTTTCTTTCAACTATTTTATGGTCATTTGGCTAATAGGGCATAAAATATCATTGACATATCATATGGTCAGATAATTGTGCATCACAATCCAAGAATTCTCAGATGTTTTATTGGTTGTGCAGGATGCATAAGATTACTAGAATTCAATATATGTGGAATTTCATAGAGACCGGTCATGGAAAGGGCTAGCACAATGGTGTAGGTGCATGTATTAAAAGAGCCTTAGCACGTGAAGAATTAAAGTACAAAGAGAAAGCAACATTTTCAGATGTAGGATGTATTGTCCAGTGGTGTAATGCTACAATGGGTCCAGGTAATGAAGGTGAGTCTACGGCTCATAGATTTTTTTGGTTGATGGATGAAACTAACATTGCAGCATATGAGGATTGTTGTACACCGACATGATCGGGTGAGCTACACTCTTTTAGAAGTTGTAATGTAGGTTCATGGAGTATCTACACATGACATATGGCATGCTTTTGTTCATCATGTGTAGATGAAGATTGGGATGGGTGCAAGTCAAAGGAATGGGTTGACGAATGGTATACATGTATTTTGAGCCCACTTACCTCCTATCATCCCCATGAATCACTACAATTGATAGAAATGGAATCATCCATTGATTTTGATCGCTTATTTGATCTAGTACAACCAGGTAAATTTTTCACATACAAATAATCTCAAATTTAGTACTTTATCATAAATATTCAATAAACTAATGTCCTCATTATGTTTATATCATTACAAGCCATGTTTTTGTTGTTCTTGCACCTGAAGGCAATGAAGAAGGGACAAATTATTATTTATGTCATTGTGTTGAGGCAAAAAAGAAATTGGATCACTTGGTTATCGATGGTGAAGAATTAGAATACCCTATACAAGCAATGGTTGTAACAGGTACATGGATTAGGCGGTATGCTATGAAGAACCCTAGGTTGTGGTTGTTCGAGGATTGAGAGACACACAGAAAGATTCTTCATTATTCTAACCTCATCATTGCATCAAATGTCCACTTGATTAGATATGGGGGAAGACCACATAATAAAACTCTTTGGAAGGTTCGTGAGTCAGACCATGATGCAATACTTGAGACAATCAAGGATAGGGCATATCCAATTGGTTCATTTGACTAAATGGAGATACAAAATATTGTTATGTCAATTCTATTTGAATACATGTACATATATTATGTATATTTATATAGCATTGTATATTTATATATCCCATGGACCCCGATCTAGGCACAAGCTCACTTCCTCTGATCTCTTATTCCAACTTATCTTGACACCACACACAAGGACCCCGATCTAGGCTTCCCAATGCACCTAGAGCCTCCATTATGTCAAAACTTCAAATATGATTTCCACCTTGATTCTAACACCATATAAAATCTTAACATGGTCCATATACCATGTTTCACCAACCCACCAAGTCTAGTCAACTCATCTTCCACCAATGCACTCCAACAACCCTTTAGGCTTGTAGCCTTCACCAGTCACAAATCAGCCTTTTTCTTCCAATTTTCCCAAACAACTCAAGAAAATAATCACTAATTTAGATACCCTTTTAGGTTCTCTAAATCCTCCCCAAGTCTCAGGGTAGACTCTTTTGGACCATATGTTTGATCCAATAACCTAACACCCACCAAATAGGCCCAATTCAACCTCATTTATAAAGAAACTCACAAAGATACTCATCCCATTGAATTTCAACCAAGGAAAAGTATTTACTAAGGTTTAAAAATAAAATATTCTCAAGGTTTTAAGGCTTCATCCCTCACCTACACTTCTAGCCACCAAACCCTTGCTTTTAGGGTCACACAACTAGGGTATGTTCAAAAAGACCTTCAAAACTATCTCTAGATCAAAACAATGGTTCCAACACATCATTTTGATCCCATAAAACAATAATCCATCATGAAATGTATCTATTCTTAAGGTCCTTCACTCTCCAAGTGACTGGTGCAAGACCGACTCCCTTTAATCAACAAACTACCACCTCTTTGTGGCTTCCAAACACATCATCTCCATATCCCTTCATAAACACACTATGATACAAGGATAAAAATACATATTTAAACCTCTCCCACCAATCACAGTAGCCACATTAGTGGGAGAGTCACTTTATTGTGAAGTCTTCAAATCCAAAACACTAACTGTACCCTCTATCCAAGCATATAAATGCACAGTTACACTGACTGTTCCAGGGGCAGATTCACTGTTGCAGAGAATTTGATTGTTTTAATTGATTTAGAATCATTACATTGATTCTTCTTCACACCATAATCCACCATGCCATTACCTTGTTTGGCACATAGAGTCGCTCAAACGCTATCGACCACTTTGGGCCAAAGTGTCCCTCAAGATCCCTTCAACATGAAATCAGTGATATTTACGGGGTGATATCTCAGAGCTCGTGCAAGGTGGAATTGAATAGTTAGGTGCTACAAGACCGTGTTTCCTATGCCTACAATAACCTATCTAGGTTTTTAGAGATTCAAGTTCATTTATATTTGGCAACACATTCTCGGTTGATGTCAAAACTCGCAATGTTCCTCAGTTGAAATGGACAACATTGTGTATCTTTCAAATCATCAGTCGTAGTATCAAACCATCTATTCCAACAACTCCAAATGGTTGGGTAAACGCTAGTGACAACCTCATTTGGCACAGAGAGTCACTCGAACACTGCTGACCACTCCAGGCTGAAGTGCCCCTTTCAACATGAAATTGATTATCTTTATGGGGTGATATCTCAGAGCTCATGCAAGGTGGCATCAAATGGTTAGGTGCTATAGGACCGTGTCGCCTAGGCCTACAATAACCTATCCTAGTTTTTAGATATTCAAGTTCATTTATATGTGGCAACACATTCTCGGTCGATGTCAAAACTCACAGTGTTCCTTAGTTGAAATGGACAACATTGCATATCTTTCAAACCGTTAGTCGTAGCATCGAACCATCTATTCCAATAGCTCTAAATGGTTAGGTAAATGCCAATGGAAACCTTGTTTGGCACATAGAGTTTCTCAAACACTGTCGACCACTCCGGGCTGACATGTCCCTCAAGGTCCCTTCAACATGAAATCAGTGATCTTTACATGGTCGTATCTCAGAGCTCATGCATGGTGGAATCAAACTGTCAGATACTATGGGACTGTGTTGCCTAGGCCTACAATAACCTATCTCAATTTTTAGAGATTCAAGATCATTTATATTTGGCAACACATTCTCAGTCGATGTCAAAACTCAAAGTGTTCCTCAGTTGAAATAGACAACATTGCGTATCTTTCAAGCCGTCAGTTGTAGCATAGAACCGTCTATTCCAATAGCTCTAAATGGCCTGGTAAATGCTACTAACAACCTTGTTTGGCACACAGAGTTGCTCGAATGTTTCTGACCACTCTGGGCCGAAGTCTCCCCCAAGGTCCCTTCAGCATGAAATCAATGATCTTTATGGGGTCATATCTCGGAGCTCACGTGGGGTGGAATCAAACCATCAGGTGCAACAGGACCATGTTTGCTAGGCCTATAATAAGCTATCTCTATTTTTAGAGATTCAAGCTTGTTTATATTTGGCAACACATTCTCGATCGATGTCAAAACTCAAAGTGTTCCTTAGTTGAAATGGACAACATTGTGTATCTTTCAAACCGTCAGTTGTAGCATTGAACTGTCTATTCCAAAAGCTCTGAATGTCTGGGTAAATACTACTGACAACCTCATTTGGCACAAAGAGTCGCTCGAATGCTACAGACCACTCCGGGCCAAAGTGTCCCTCAAGGTCCCTTCAACATAAAATTGATGATCTTTATGGGGTCATATCTCGGAGTTCATCCAGGGTGGAATTTAACCGTCAGGTGCTACGGGACTATGTTTCCTAGGCCTACAATAACCTGTCTCAATTTTTAGAGATTCAAGGTCATTTATATTTGGCAACACATTCTTGGTTGATGTCAAAACTCACAGTGTTCCTCAGTTGAAATGAGCAACATTGCGTATCATTCAAACCGTCGGTCATAGTATCGAACCGTCTGTTCCAACAACTTTGAATAGCTGGGTAAACGCTACTAACAACCTCATTTGGCACACAGAGTTGCTCGAACACTCCTGACAACTCCAGGCCAAAGTGTCCCTCAAGGTGCGAGCAAGAGGATGAGTGAAAAAATGTATTATATCCTTGTTTTGTAGTTTTCTCATGTAGGGATGTAAGTTTATGTTGTTTGAATATCACTAAATGAAGATGGGCTACTAGACCGTGTGGTTTGTATGGAAGAACTGGTGCAGGGCACCCTAATGAAGGCAGGAGGGTCACTTGGGTGACTAATTAGTTTGAAGAAGATACAAGACCTATAAGGAGTTCCAATTGATTTGGATTAGTTGAGGAGGTTGATAGGACTTTATTTAAGTTCTTGGAGGTCTTCTATTTTAGATGGTACAAACTGGAGGCAAGAGTTGTACGGATTGTGTCTTGTTTGAGTAATAAATTTTAGATTTCTTGCAATTTCTCATAGTTTTTGGATGTATCATTGAAATCCATACTTATGCATGGTTGAGATACATTGTAAACACCTCCTTTGAATCAATTTTATAGTTGTTTCATTGATTTTGTGCATTTCCTTTTGATTGGTCTAAAATAGTGCTGGGAATTGTCTTGTTTTAAGATGTAAATGGAATGATCCATCCCCTTTTTGTAATTACTGTCACTTGGGGATGGATCCAATCATTTTATTATAGAATTATAACAATTTGAATGCAGGAATGAGAAGGAGTTTGCAGGTGGACATTGATTGGAGGAGTTGTTGGGGTTGAGGAGTGACCAAGGGTCATTGAAATGAAGCCATAGGTATAGTAGTGGAGAATCAAGCCCTTGGAGGTGGTTATTTTATGATTGAATCTATTTGAGGATGGTATAAGAATGGTGGAACAACTTTCATTTGGTTGGTATGGTGTTCGGAGGTCATACATTGAGAGAGCCCTAGTTTATAGGGGTTTTTAAGACCAATTTGGGGCTTTCATATCCATTAGTGTCATAGAGTCGAATTGATAGAATATTCTTCTAATCAGATCCATTTCATAGGAAATTTATAAAGCATAAGACATCCACATAAACATAAATTAGTATACATCAATACACAAAACACATGAATTGCATACCTAAAACATAAAAATATATATATTCGTAGGGCATGAAGCCAAATATATATGTCCAATAATGTCATACATCGAATATATCCAATACAGTTAAACTGGCTTCCTCAAAGCCAAATGGATATACAGTGTATCACTTATACAATATATAAAAAATATGTCCACTAATGCCATAGAGGCATACAATCTATATCCCTAATCTAGTCCTTTCGTGCCAGGGGAAGAAAAAAAATCCTGAGATGTCTTTGATCGTCATGTCGATGGAGATGTAGTGGATGCTATAGTCTTCTGAGTGCACTCACTAGTCCTCCTGTCTAGACTCTTCTGCAGCTCGAGCTGATAAAAAAAAAATTTAAGCATCAATACCTAATATACATCAAAATTGAATTATACAATGACATAGAATAGAATATTCGCTTACTGCTAGCAAATAGTCACAATGTACATCCACTGAAGGCGCATGCTAACGATTTGGCATAATAAGTCCCTACAACAACGATCAAAATAATAATTAAAATACATACATGAATATCATTATAAAATTCAATAAAAATTATTAAAATAACAATTAAAATTAAGTGATCTCTTTCATACCTTAGTCAGTGCTTTAGAACTAGCTATTGTTGCAGCTACTCGACGATCCAAAGTATCACAAACAAAAGGAGGAGTCTCTGATGTCAATAACTGAAAATGAAACAAGAAAATTATTATGTAGCTATCAAGATTACACATATTTTTCAAAACCCTACTAATGAATAAATGATACCTCCATGAAGGTTCCACTGCGTCCTTCGGTGTGTAGTGTCGATGTCAAAGCTCCAACATTCAACTAGTGCACATGTGCATGGAAATTTATAAGACAACCATTCATATAAGAACATACTATTGACATGTTAATTATAATTCATTATTACATATATATACCTATGGACTCCATGATGACATCACAAAGCCAGCTGAAAGAATGTGATCCCGCAATGACCACTTTGCCTCTAGATTTTGATTATAATTTTCTAGTAATTTAGTTATTCATTCATTTATTAATTAAATATAATCAAGTAAATCAAATTAACATGCAAATAAAGATACCTCAAGGAAAGTGGCACAATGCCCTTTGTTGTCTGTTGTGAATGTCGATGGTCCACCAGTGAAATAATGCACATGCACAATAAGTTATGATACAATCATTCATATAATCAAATATATTAATTAAAATATTTTATTCGACACATACTTGTGGACTTGATGACAATGTGTAGAAGGGGGCAGGAGGATCATTGCCACTACCACCACCACTGACACTCTTGCCCTAAATTTTGATCATAATCAATAGATACTAAATTAATTAGTTATTCTTTTTAAAATGAAATACGATCAAAGAAATTTAATGAACTTGGAAATATTTACCTGTGTGTCAATGCCAAATGTCATATTTATAAAATCATCAATCATCATTCCACGATCCTCTTCCTCTCTCTCTCGGTAGTACCAAATGTGCACAAAGATCCACATGACCGAAAAATATGCCCCCTCAAAGATTGACCATGGTCACCCTCAACTAAAGGAGTCACACACTGAATGAGAGTCTCTGTCAAAGCACTAATCATGCCTAGTGTGTCCACCTCTACATGTTCCTTCACAATGGAAGGAATACTAACATGGTCCACCTGTGGCTTGCCAATAGGAACCCTAGGTGCATTAGGGTCATGATGTGCCCCCGCTCTATCAAAGATGACCCCCTCCTCTACCCTGAGAATCTAGAAAGTCAAAATAATTTGGCACCTCCTTGAGTACAAGCTAGCAATAGAGTTTCCTCAAAAAATATATAGGAACCTCATGATTGTTACAGGGAGGGGAATCAAAGACCATCCACCATCTCTCCAAAAAGTTGTTTTTAATGTCTTCATTCAAGCACCAATGAATTGGGAACCTCCTTGTTGTAGTTCTAAGAGTATCAATATCCCCTGGTTTTTTAAAGAGTTTGCAAATGTCATCTTTTGTGATTTTTTTCTTTTTTGTGTCCTCATATGATAATTTATTTGCATAATATTATTTTTGTTCTTCTCTTTTATCATGCCATAAATTAGGTTGCCCACTAACCAAGCCTACGTGGGTCAAGATTGATTCCAATGATTTTGCAAGTCTTTCCCTTCTAGGATTTGTAGCAATAGAATCTTTTAACCTCCTAATTAAAGATTCTAATTCTTTTTTCCCTCTTTCAATTTGGTTGATCAAATTTTCTTGTGTTCCAGGAGGAGGTTTCTCAATTGGTGGAGGCGGTTGAGGTTCATTTTCTTGGTTATTTTCTTCATTCATTTCTTCATGAGGAGATGGAGGGTTTGGTTGAGGGTTTTGTTTAGGGAGATCATTTCTTCCTGGCAATTAAAAAACTAGATTTTAAAATCTTAATTACATATAAAATCTAAGAGAATAAATTTTAACAAAATAAATTGCTTCAAAACTGAAATTTGAATATAAATAAGAGGCATGGGCTATAAAAACACTTACCTCTTCTTCCAGATCGAGCTTGACGATGTTGTGGAGCCATTATTTATGCAAATTGATGGATGAGTGAAATGAAATGGATTGAACAAGAAAAAGGATTTTACATACGCACTTGGAAAGCCCTCTTTCACTGCAAACGTGGGTTTGTAGAAAGAAAAATGGGCTTTCCCAAATGCAGAAAACACTTTATGGTGTTTTGAAAAGTGTGTGCACCCTATAGGGTGCACATGCTTTAGTGCGTATGCACTATGGTCGATGGGGGACCAAAAAGAAAAGTGGCACCTTTTTGGTCCCCCATCTTTGTGCACATACCCATCAATCTGTACTTTTCTAAAACTGCTTAATCTATCTTATTTTAGTCATTTATCTTACATCATTAGATTAATTTCCTAAATCCATTTCATTCTTAATCACATACAATGAAGGATCATTGCACTGACTTAGTGCTAGAGTCCAACTTGAACCTGTTGGATCATCTTCCTTCCGATTGTGCATTAGGAAAAGAAAAGGGGGTACCATCCTCACACCATCATATCCTCTCCCCTTTACTTATTGTACATTTTATTGAACCCAATACACAACATTCCACTTTTGATTTGGTGTTAGATCTCTTTTGCATTTTTAACTCTAATTTGGGTAGCTTTCATGCAATTTTCTAAGTTAGATTGGTGTATGATAACTTATGTTGTTACATTTCTCCTTACTTCTCTTCATCAATCACATGGAGTGAATAGCACACCATTGCATTTGATGTTTTTTCTATTCCTTCGTGGTCTTCTTGCATATGGAATTATGAGACTTTCAAATATATTTCTACTTTACAAGGCATGCTTCAAGTCCTTTATCAATATCTCATGTGGTTTTCTCATTCAATTCTTAAAACAATGTATGGAATATGTAGATTACATAAGGATCTTTATTGATGAACCTAACTATGACATTAGAATAAACCATCCTAATCCTACTCCTATGACACCTATTGATCATGCATATAGAGATATAGCTCCTAATGATCCCATCCTTGTTAGATCTAGATCCTCTCCTTCTCAACCCACCTTGATGGATAGTCCTAGGGAAGCTAGTTTATGCACTTCTTTAGATGACCTTAAAAAATCTTCCTTTTATCAAAGCATTATTCATAATCTTGATGTTCAACACTTTCTTGATGATTTCTCTCCAAGAATTACATTAAGTCAAAATGAAGATTTTGATAAACCTTCCTCTTAGTCTCCACCTAAAAAAATGAGCATAGTGATAGGAATCCTAACATTTCCCTTCCTATTCCTCTTTATACCACACATTTTCATAAAGCTCATGATGAGTGGCTTTTACCTTCTACATTAAAAGTTAATTACAATGTGGGTTATGACATTACTACTCAACAAGGCTATAATGGACAAGGTCTTGGTATTAATGAACAAGGTATTAAAATCCCCATAGATCCTCCTACACAAGTTACTAGATGTGGTCTATGATTTATACATCAAACCACCACTTTTCCTTCTCCCAATCCTTCTTCATCACAACAAAAAACTCTTGACATCCTTTTACCAACACCATTCGACATTACACCTCCTTTTGAGGATCATTTGGCTTTGGCTAAGAGAATCTTTGTGAAACTTAAGTATGATCCTAAGATTCATTTTCCTTTTAGATATTTTCCAAAGAATCAAAGACTCTTTGGAATATTGGGATACTTGATCAGGTCCAAATTTGATCCGACATCCCATCATGGTGGTTTATTGGGATACTTGATCTACAGTTGGAAAGCTGGTGTTTTAACCCCTGAGATGTTGTGAGAGATATATAAACACAATATATCTCCTCATTTTGGTATTGAATCTATCCATAATAAAGAATCCACAATCCATTATTATCAAGCAATAATTATTGTCAAGTACAAGAGATCAAATTCAAGTAATCAAGGAAATCATTAGCATTTAAGATCTAGATTTTTCAAGAATTCAAGGTGTTTTTCTTTATGGATCAATCTTCTTTCCATCGTAGAAGGCCAAGTAAAGGATTTATCTAATAAGGAAGGAGATACACCCACAACATTATCCTCTTTCTTCTTCTTCTTCTCAATCAAGCATTGTGAAAAATTACAACATTTATTATATGAGGTTTTATCTTTCATGATTTCCTTTTGGGTTTTTGTGTTAAGTCAAAGAAATTGCATCAATATATTTGATCACATTCAATGAAACGTTTGCATTATCAAGGTATGATACATTCTATTTTTTGGATCTAGCCTATGTACATTACATAATGCTTTCATTTCAAGGTTGATTCCATACAAGGTTTTAACTAAGGGAAAACCCTCCATCCAATCCTATTCCTTGTTTTTATGTGTACAAGTACATGTAGCATGACTATTAGGACTTGATAGAGTAAGTACAAGTTATATCAGGAAGTCTACAACTAAAACTAGGCAAAAAAACTATGAACAAAATGCCCTAGGATTCTTATTCCCAGGGAAAAAATGCCAAAGGAATTTTGTCCCCAACAAATCACTCTTAGATTTGGTTTATAAGTTAGTACAATTTCCAACTTTCTATTTCAGGTCACAGTAGGTTCCTATATGTTTTTGTTAGTCTATACTTTCCCAAAATTAATTAATCTAACTTATTTTAGTCATTTATCTTGTATCATTAGATTAATTTCCCAAATACATTCCATTCTTAACATCCTATAGTGAAGGATCATTACACTCACTTATCGATTGAGTCCTACTTGAGCCTATTGGGTCATATTCCTTCTAACTATTCATTAGGAAAAGAAAAGAGGGTACTGATGCAAGAGTATCCAGGGTGTAAGAGCAATCTTGCATCACCCAAAAACATTGTCTAGTCTTCAATAAGGACTATCTTTGGATAGAGTTACTATTTTTAGTAGGTTGTTCATTTGAGCATGAGTTGTTCCATTTTCTTCCGTGGAGGTTCATTTTTTATATATTATCCTACTAGTAAAGTTTCATAGCAAGATCAAGTCTGGTTTTGAAATTATTTTATTTTTTGTTTTGGTGGGGTGGTACAAAAACTTTGAGCTTAGTTTTGAAGGCTTTATAGGATCCAAAAATGGGGTCAAACTTTGATCAACTTTTACTTTTCTAACCTAGGGCATAAAGCACTTCATGCCATTTCTAAAATGGGGTTATAATAGCCAATGGATTCAACGGTTCACAAGTTATGATTTTTAGAAGTTGTGCCTTCAGGATGCTAGTTTCAAAGCAAAAAGGAAAATAGGGAAAAATCACTTAAAGCGGGAAATTGAATTGTTGAGCGCCAAAATGGGAAATTTCACTTTCCAAAATATTCTAAGGTGGCTAATTGTGCTACTTAATAGGGATAAAGGGGGATTTTAGGGTTTAATTCTAGACGTGTAGGTGGTGGCTCTATCTTGTGGACTATTGTAATGAAAATGCCCATGTGGTTGTAGCATGTTTTTTCCAATATTGTAATGCTATTTCATTGAGGATAATAGAAATCAAGTGTTTTGTTATTGTCATTAATCTGTTCTTGCAAATTTCTGTTTATTTATCTTTTGTGTTGTGTGTATGTTTGGCTAAATAAGGGGAGTACCCTTCATTAGGTACCATCCTATCCTCTT
The DNA here is from genome assembly GCA_027943335.1 of Chamaecyparis obtusa. Lineage (NCBI taxonomy): Eukaryota > Viridiplantae > Streptophyta > Pinopsida > Cupressales > Cupressaceae > Chamaecyparis > Chamaecyparis obtusa. The sequence goes on from BSBK01006239.1 coordinate 434,992, forward strand.
ACCCTTTTTTATTGTACACTACTTCATTAACAAGTCTCCTACATTAGCACTAGTTGATAAAATAACCATAGAGTCATGGTCGGGTTATAAGCCTTCATTGAGACATCTTAGAGCCCTTTTTTGTAAGGCATATACATATGTGCCAAATGAAAAATGAACAAAGTAAGAGAACAAGGTTGGAAAATGTATCCTCATTGGATACAATTATGGTGTGAAAGCATACAAAATTTGTGACCTTATTGCACATAAGGTGATACATAGTATTGGTCTTATTTATAGTGAAACTAACACTCTTATTATTGTAGTGTTGAAAATTGTATCTTGTGCATTTATGACACCTTAGCATTAGGTTTTGTGCATTTATGACAAAATCAATGATCGAGCTTTTGCATTTTGACATCATGGATCCTAAGAGAAAAGTTTTCATAACCCCTAGTCCAATTTGGAGTTGATTTGGTCAGGTGATAGTACAACACATGGAGGTTCATGTTGCATGCACTTGTCTTGAAAAGATTTTGTTTTCAAAAAGAGCATGTTTTGCATCAAGCCACTTTTGACGCATGTCTGTTTACTTGGATGTGTTTGAAATAACCACTCCTTCCCACTTTGAGAAACAAAACCATCCATACTCCTAATTTTCACTGTCTAGAAGCACAATCTCACTCTTGTTACTATAACTGATGGTTATGGTGATGAATACTGACCAAGATCAGAGGAATACAAGATAGTAGAAAGGTTAGATCAGTTATCGTCTTGTCATTGATGTCAAGCAATTTATTTCTAGTTTATATTGTGTTGTCATATCATTTGGTTTATGATATAAAGTGTGAATGAGTTAAGAAGATGAAGAAGTGAGATGTTACAAAATTGAAGAAATTAATTGGGAAATTGATACAGATCAGACAATGGTAAGGTTATGATGATATAATTGTTTTCTATCTAACATATGATTATATCAAGTCGATAAAGTATGGTAATGAAGATTTGTCAAGTTGGTAAGAAAAAGAGTTTTAGCTACTGAGAAGGAAAAGTCACTTGGTAAAGGTAAAAAGTAAAAGGAAGTATGATTCGGTAAAGGAAAAGGAATGCAAGGCACCAAGCAGGAAAGTTCTAGACACTGAGAAAAGTTAACCAAAATTTAGGATGAGCCATTGAGCAAGGAATAATAATTAAATAAGGATTGGAATGACATTTAATGATTAGCTATGATGAGTTGGATGATAATGATGAAAATGAAAGTTAGTTAGAGAGATCTTCGATTAGGAAAATTCATGATGATGGTCTATGGATTAGATATAAATGGTTAAAAGTAATGGAACAAGTTTCAAGGAAGTTCAAGTTCCTAGGTGAAAAGAAAACGTGTTACCAAGATCCATATTCAAGGTATAATGAATTGGACAGTTAGGATTAATCAAAGGAAAACATAATAGAGGAGATTAAGCAAAAAAAATGTCTATATAAAGGATGGATTTATATGAACAAATGGATGGAAAATAGAAGAGTTGAAGAGTCACTGACTAAAGTAATGAAGAAGGAACCAAGGGATTCCGAGTCTGAAAGCAAGATCTAATGAAATGTTGAAGCCAATAGAAAGTGAAGGATTGAAGTGAAGATAGAAGAGCGCACAAATGATCTAGTTATGCAAATATATTTGCAAATCTACAAGTCAAACCATTTATTTTTTCTTATTAGAATTTGTAACAGAAAAATCTCTTAACCGAGTAGACTTAACCGTCTTATTGTAAAATCTTTTCAAAAGGTAACATTTTAAAGAGTGTTTAAAGTCCTCTAATATGGCCACTCCTAACAGGGTGAAGATCCTAACAAATCTAAGGTAAATCCCTTGACTGGGTCACACCTAATAGTGTGTATTGTAATCTTTAATTAGATTGGCTCTTAACCGGTCGTACTTCAGAAGAGTATTTTCTTAGTGGGTGACAATTCCCATAGTGATTTTTCCCAAAGTTGAGTTTCCAAGTTAAATATTGGTGTTACATGTGATGAATGGTTTATGTGATTGATTTACTGATTGTTAAAGTTTATTTACTGTTATCGGTAAATAGTGAATTGTGTTTAATCAAGTTAATTAGAGAAAAGTTGTTAAGGTACAAAGAATCAAGGATTACTGATTCACCCCCCCTCTTCATAATCCAATAATTGGTATCAAAGATAAGTACTCCAGAGAGATAATTTTAAAAGACTTGAGTAAAATATTTGAAGATGTATAGGAGAGAAGTACCTAAGATGAACAAGGAAAGTTTCTGAACATGGAAAAGAAGGATGAGATTGTATCTATCTCGGATAGGAGAATCTGCACTGAATCTTTTGGATAATGACTAAACTCCACTGCCTCCCGGACCCATGAAAGTTGATCGAATGAGATAAAAGAAGGAACACAACTCTGTAATGATAGAGATTGCTTCTTCCCCGGCCAATGTTGAATTCAATGATGTTAAATACCATGTTAACTCAAGAGAGATGTGGGATAGGCTTACACTTATATATGGAGGAGATCAGCATGTACAAAAGGCTAAGGTTGATAGTCTCAGAGGAAAGTATGATGAAATGAGGATGAAGGATGAAGAGAACATTACTCAATATAGTTTCAGAATCAATGAAGTTGTTAGTGCCATCAGAGGTGTTGGTGGAACATTGACTAATGAAGAAGTGGTGATTAAAATTTTGAGAACTCTTTCTTCTATGCTATTAGATTATCTACTATTCATGAACTAAGATCGATACCAAACAATGTTGTTACTCTTGAAGCTCTAATCAGTAAGCTAACCGCATTTGAGCTAAGTAATTATGATAATAGTCAACCAACCATTGAAACTGCATTCAAATCATGTTTGAGCATTGGAACATCAAGAAAAGAAAGGGAGAATCATAGTAGTTCATATGGAAGTGAATATGATAGTATCCTAACTGAAGAAAAAGAACAAGAAGAGTTAGAAGCAGTTCTGGCTAAAAGACTATCGAGAGGTAAACGAAAGTACAAAGGTAAATTACCCCTAAAATGTTTTAACTACAATAAGATTGGTCACATTGCATCTAGATGTACTGACAATGACATGAATGATAAGAATGACAAAAGGGATAACTGACATGGAAGATTTAGAGACTACAAGGAAAAAGGTAAGAAGTCTTTCTACCTAGCTAAGGAAGGTGCAATTGATGATGAATCAGATGATACTGAAGAAGGATATGAAGTTGTCTACGTTGTTGTAAAGGAAGACTCAGATGAAAAAAAAATGAAGATGACAAAGAACTTGTTTCTCATGTAAGTAAAGATGACCCATGGATAATAGATAGTGGATGTTCACATCATATGATTTGTGATATTGATAAGTTTTAGAACCTATAAGACTATGATGGAGGATTTGTCAAATTTGGCAATGATGCTCCATGTCCTATTAAAGGTAAAGGACCAATTATATTTAATGAAAAGATGATATGCGATGATGCATATTGGGTTAAATGACTAAACTATAATCTGTTGAGTGTTGCACTACTGAACAATACTGGCCACCAACTGGAATTTCATAATAGAAAGGTGAAGATTTATGGTGTTGATGGAGATTTAATTAAAACTGGTGAACAATCAAAAGGTAATTTATTTTATATTGATACTACTACAAGGAGTTGCTTATTTGTTAAAGTTGAAGATGTATGGCTATGTCATAAAAGACCGTGTCATGTAAACTTTGATAACATGATTAATTTGAGCAAAAAGAATAGAGTCAGAGGTCTACCAAAATTAATCAAACCTGATAAAGTGATGTGTAAGGAATGTCAGATTGGTAAGATGACCAAATCAAGTTTCTCAAGTAAATCTTACTCTACCAATGGTATTTTGGAATTAGTTCATACTGACCTTTGTGGTCCTATGAAGATTCAAAGCTATTATGGAGATCGATATTTCATTTATTTTGTTGATGACTATTCAAGAATGATGTTTGTTATGTTTCTAAAAGAAAATTCTAATGCATTCCTAAGGTTCAAGTGGTATAAAGCTAGAGTTGAAAAGGAAACAGGAAAACAAATGAAATGTTTAAGATCAGATAGAGGAGGAGAATTTATCTCTAATGAATTTACTATCTTCTGTAATGAAAATGGAATCAAAGGACAAGTATCTGCACCAAGGACTCCACAAAAAAATGGTATAGCTAAGAGAAGGAATATATCTATGATTGTGTTAGAACATTGTTGATTGATAAAGAAGTTGCACAAACATTCTGGAGAGAAGCCATAAGTACTAATGTCTACACACTCAATCGAGTACAATTGAAGAAAGGAACAAACAAGGCCCCTTATGAACTCTTGTACGAGCATACACCAAATTTAAGTTGCTTTAAAATCTTTGGAAGTAGGTGTTACATACTGAAAGATGCTAGAAATGGAAAGTTTGACTCTAAAGGAGATGAATGTATATTCCTATGTTATTCATCAAATAGAAAAGCATATAAATGTTTGATCAAGGCTACTAACAAAATTGTTGAAAGTGCAAATGTGAGGATTGATGAATTTACAGAAAGGAATGAAGAAGATAGAAAAAAGGAACCTGAGAATTATAAAAGATTTGTTTATGTACAAGAAATTAATTTGGTTGATGCAACTGAGCTACAAAAAGAAGGAAATGAGGATCAAAATGAGCCTCCATCAAGACATGAAAACATTGATGATCATTCTACCAAGCCTATATTAGAAAAATATGTGAGAAGACATCACTCACCGAGCAAGATCATTGGAAACAAGAACATGGGAGTCATGATAAGAAGTAAGTTGAAGGATAACACATGTTTGATTTTTGAGTTTGAGCCAAGATTAGTAAAGGATGCACTTGGAAATGAAGAATGGATTAATGCAATGAAAGAAGAAATTGATCATATTGGAAAGAACAACACTTGGTCACTGGTACCGAGATCTAAGGATAAGAATGTGATTGGAACAAAGTGGATTTTCAAGAATAAACTCAATGAGAAAGGAGATGTGATCAGAAACAAAGAAAGATTAGTTTGCAAAGGGTATGCACAAGAAGAAGGTATTGACTATGGTGAAACTTTTTCCCCTGTTGATAGATTAGAAGGTGTAAGGATATTACTTGCATGTGCTTCCTATAAAGGATTCAAAGTTTATCAAATGGATGTTAAGTCTACATTTTTAAAAAGAATTCTTGAAGAAGAAGTGTACATTGAACAACTTGAAGGATTTGTTTAGAATTCTGGAAAGGATATTGTCTACAAACTACACAAGGCACTCTATAGATTGAAGCAAGCACCCTGAGCATGGTATGAAAGATTACACTCTTACTTAATCAAGATTGGATTTAAAATAAAAATTGATAACAACAATTTATATTTGAAATGTGATAGTACTAATAAGATTTTGATTGTTGAGATATTTGTTGATGACATTATATTTGTTAGAAATGAGATAATGTCTAAATCATTTGCTGAGGAGATGAGAAAGGAATTTGAGATGTCTATGATAAGAGAGATTAAATTATTTATTCGGCTTCAAATTCAACAAGTTAAGGATGGGATCTACATAACATAATCTAAGTATATCAAGGAGATCCTAAAAACATTCAATATGGAAGAATCAAAACCAGTTGGAACACCGATGGCTACTGGTTGCAAATTGTCAAAGGAAGATGACACAAAGGAAGTAAATGAGATACTTTACCGATCCATGATTGGTAAACTACAATATGTTGTTCACAACCGACTAGATATTTTGTAATGCCCCTGCTAGGGAACCCAGGAGATATTAACCTAAAACATTTTACTAAGTTTGCTAAATAATTTTTTTCTTAAATGTTTACAAACAATGATGCATAAACAAGTGGATATAATCTCCAAAGGTAGATTACACATAAAAAGGGTTCCTTGATGTAGAAACTATGAAATACAATTACAACCATGAATTACATATTACTTCATAAATACAATTAAATAATAAAATACACATACTCATCAAACATCCACTGCACATGTCACAGGGTATGTGATTACAATAAATCATAAAGTACAAATAGAGAAGTACAAGATCAAGAATAGAACTCCAAGAAAATAGGAAAGGAAGTAACTACAACCAGGATCATCCAACACTGGAACAAGGATGTCAGAGTCTCAAATGGTAAAAGAATCACTACCACCCGACCGCGTGGAAACCTATGGTTCCACTCCCACCATGTTGAGGAGATAACATCAAATCCCATACGAATAACAATACCATAAAATCAGGTAGACTAAGCAAGGATCCTAGAAGCTCCTATCTCAAAAGTACAACTCATAAGTCAAAGGTACGCATAATAATCCCAAAGGAAACCAACACATGTAGGAAACCTAGAATGAAATCAAGGAAGTGTCATCACTGTTGGCAAGTAATTTTTTGGGGCACTAGGGATCACTTGAGGGTTGTCATTTATGGAAAAACTTATGCTGGAGTAATTGCATGATGAGATATTTAGTACTGGAGTCACAACCATAAAAATGACTAAGTCCAAAATCAGGGTAACAGGGTACAGTGTTACAGTTTTGGTCAGCGATGAAGATTTATAAGGTATTTTGGCTTGCGAAGTTAACAAAAGGTATTTTAGTATATCTATATGCTTTAGCTAAGAGCGCATAAGTTTTGGTGATCAGATAAGTAAGATATAGTGTTTGGAAGGTATGCAAAGACAATATAATCAGTATAACAAGGCATATGAGCAGTTGCGGTGATTGCGGTAAGGTTACTTGGTATGGTAACATGCTAAGTCAGGTGAATGGAGTATATTTCTGACTCTTTGGTGATATATGATCACCAAATTCATACTTACCCTTTACATAATTAATTATCATGTTTTGTATGGTATTTGTGAAGCCAACTAGATATAAGTTTTTATATAAGTATAGAGTGATTTTATAAAAGCAATGAGTATTGCAATAATAAGCATGAAGAAAGGTTGTGAATCTGAGAGCAAAGATTAGATGCGAGATCAGTAAGAAGCAGAGCTATAAATAGAACTATCTAAGCAAGATAAGTGCTTGTATTGTTCACATTTTGGAGAACTCTTTAACAAGTTTTTATTATAAGTGCAGTTTTCTCACCACCTTTAACCATGTGTTCTATATACCCCTAACAGGGTTTTATAATCCTTCAACAAGCAAATTTACTATGTAATCATCAGCTCCTAACAGGACTAGATCCCCTAACAAGGATACAATATTTTAGTGCATAGTTGTGGGTATCATCCCCACCGGGGTTTTCCCTTAACATGGTTTCCTCGAGAAAAAATCACGGTGTCATGGGTTATGTGTTGTGCTTATATGTTCTTTTCATTTCAACATTATTTTGGTTTATCCATAATTGGTTGAAGTTTAAAATAAAGTTCAGTAATACTGATTCACCCCCTCTCAGTATTACTTAATCCTAACAATTTTTATGAGAGCTATTGGCCCTTGGAGAGAAAGCCTAACAACTTAAGGGAGATCAGAATGGATTCAAAAAGTTTTCAAGAGAACTTTGAAGCAGCACTTGAAGATCTAGACAAAGAGAAGGCTAAGAATGGCATGCTAAAATTCAAATTGAGAAGAGCTGAAGGTTTCATCATAAAACTAAAGGAACAACTAGAAGCTTCAAGAAATCAAAAACAAGATCTTATGGATAAGATCAAAGAAGATTCAAACAATGATACATCAGATCAAGTGAAGAGGCTGGAGAAAGAAAAAGAGGAGATCAATATTTTGATGATAAAAGAAATTCAACATGAATAGGATGATAAGAACAAAGTTGAAGAAACATTGAAAGTAGAAAATGAGGAGATAGGACCAATGAAGACTAAACTTGACCACTACAAAGATAAATATCAGGAATTGGAAAAGTACATTCAGATCATTAACAATGAACTCACTCAAGCCAAATTACACATTGAAAAGTTGCACATGAGCAGTGACAAAATTGATGAGCAAAGAGCAAGACAGAAACCTAAAGGAGACATGAATGGAGTTGGATTCAATGAAGCAAAAAGTTATAAAACCAATGAAGAAGCAAGTGGAGCAAAGAATGAAGAAAGACCTATACATGAAGAAAAATCTACTCATGAAGGACCTAAAGAACAAATCAGACCTCTCAGAGGTAGATGCTTTGGATACAACAAAGTTGGACACATGAAAAGAGATTGCAGAAGTAAAGGTACCTCTAAACCCTTTACCAATGACTGCTTTAACTGTTATGAGTAAGGAGACAAGAAAGTAGATTGCATTAAACCAAATCAGTCTAGGTACAAGAAAGATTATGTCAGAGAAGAATCAGCAATCAAAATCACATGTAAAAAATGCAACAACTTTGGACACACTGCAAGGTATTGTAAACTACAAGTAAATCAAGATAGAAGGAGACCTCCTACATGTTACAAATGCAACAACCTTGGACACATTGCAAATTTCTTTAGATACAATGGAGAAGATAGCAGAAGAGGACCAAGAAGATCAAGTGAACTAAGAGGACCACCTCCTATGGTTATAAGGAAAAATATTGGTGATAGTGGTAAGAGTCTTAGTGAGTACATGAATGAGTTTGAGGATAATTTCAAGAAATCAGAGAGCAAGGAGGATGAAAAGTTATGGAAGGTGAAATTTTTAAACAAGGCATCAGTTCAGGGAGAGACAGTTTATGATATTGTGTCTTCGCATGATGAGTTCTTTGAGGCATCGACCTAGAAGGTCACATGGCCTTAAGGGGAGTATTGGATGCAGAGAACAAAATATATCCAGCCCCTGTATATGTGGAGTAAGCTCATGAAAGCTTAGGTATGGTTTGTATAGACACTTTGGAGTCTATGTATGAGAACACAATACTTGGAGATTCTTTCTTTATGTTCACGAGTTTTGTGTATACTCGGTATACAACACACTAGATCGGTGTATACATAAGTCTTCATTTACCGACCACACAAACTTGTTCATTCCTAATTTTCAATATATAACATAATCATGTAATACAATCAAGTCATCAACATGATGCCATATAATCATCAATAAGTTACCCAATGTATACCATAGCCATATCTTTCATATCCATCTCATCTTTATGTAGATATCTCATTCCTTCACCATTTTCCTTCTTTGGATGTTTGCAACCATTATGATAAGTACAGTCAAAACCAATTGACATCAATGAAAATACATTGAATAATTTAATTATCTTACATATACTTTAGTATCTCGGTGATCATCAATCATTGTCTTTCAATTATCCATTCTTTCCTTCAAGATATTCAATCAGTTGTAGGTTATCAAATATTTCCTGCCCAATCAACATCTATATAGACTTTAAGTTCAAAATTGTCTTCTTTCTAATACCACAATCCATAGTTCTCAGTATTCTTCAAATATCTAAAAATTCTTTTTACAATAGTCATATGTGTCTCTTTAGGATTAGTAGAAAATCTAGCTACTCTACCAACAACATGTGCAATATATGGTCTACTATGCACAACATACATCAATTTTCTAATCATAGATCTATATAAGGTTTGATTTACCTCTGTTGACTTGTCATCATTGATTAGCTTGCATCCGGTTACCATAGGCGTACCAAATGGCTTTGAGTCTTCCATATCAAATGTCTTCAAGATTTATTTAATGTATTTAGACTAAGTGATGTAAATACCTTCCTTTAGTTGTTGAATTTGTAAACAAATAAAGAATTTGATCTCTCCAAACATGGACATTTCAAACTCTTTTCTCATTTCAGCAGCAAAAGATTTACATAAAGCATCATGACCTCCAAATATGATATCATCAACAAATATCTCAGCAATAAGAATTTTATCATTAGATTCACCTTTCAAATATAGATTATTGTTATCACTTATTCTATCAAATCCAATTCTTATTAAGTAAGAGTGAAATCTTTCATACCATGCTCTCGGTGCATGTTTCAGTCCATAAAGTGCCTTGTGAAGCTTACAAACCTTGTTCTTCTAAGTTGGATCTATAAAACCTTCAGGTTATTCAATGTATACCTCTTCTTTAAGTATCTCATTCAGAAATGCAAATTTGACATCCATTTGATATACCTTGAATCCTTTGTAAGCAACATATGCAAGTAGAATTCTCATTCCTTTCTAGTCTAGCTATAGGTGCAAAAGTTTCTCCATAGTCAATTCCTTCTTCTTGTGCATAACCTTTGCAAACTAATCTTGTCTTTTTTCTTATAACATCTCTATTCTCATTCAATTTGTTTATGAAAATCCATTTGGTGCCAATCACATTTTTGTCTTTTGGCCTCGGTACTAATGCCCATGTCTTATTTTTCTATATTTTCTCAATCTCTTCATTCATTGCTTTAATCCAATCATCATTTTCTAATGCATTCTTAACAGTTCTAGGTTCAAATTCAAAAACTAAACATGTATTATTACTTAACTTACTTCTTGTCATCATTCCTACTCCTTTATCACCAATTATCTGATCCTGCGGATGGTGTCTTCTCACATATTTTTCTAGTACAAATTCAGATATTTGTTCTTCAATGTTTTCTCCACTCAGTGTATGATCATCATTTTCCTCAGTAAATATTTTTTGTTTCTCGGTCTGTAAGGATTGTTGCTCGATAGAAGTATTATGTTGCTCGGTGACACCATGATATTTCTTGGGTAAGGTGTCAGGATCTTCATTTTCTATGTAAACAAATCTTTTGTAGTCTTTTGGTTCCTTCTTTCTTTCTTCATCATTTTTCTCAGCAAACTCATCAACTCTCACATTTAAAGTTGCAATCATCTTGTTAGTAGTCTTGTTCAAAGTTTTACATGTCTTACTTCTAGTAGAGTATCCTAGAAATATGTCTTCATCTCCTTTAGAATCAAATTTTTCATTTCTATCATCTTTCAAAATGTAACATCTACTTCCAAATATTCTGAAATATCTCACATTAGGTGTATAACCATATCATAGCTCATAAGGTGTCTTGTTTGACTCTTTCTTCAATTGTACTTAGGTCAATGTAAAAACAACAGTACTGATAGCTTCTCTCTAGTAAATTTGTGCAACATCTTTTTCAATTAGAAATGTTCTAACACAATCAACAATTGATATGTTCCTTCTTTCAACAATTCCATTCTGTTGTTGTGTCCTCGGTGTAGATACTTGTCTCTTGATTCGATGCTCATTTCAAAAGTTAGTAATTTCATCATAAATGAATTCATCTCCTTGATTAGATCTCAAGCATTTCAATTACTTACCAGTTTCTTTCTCTACTCTTTCTTTGTACCACTTAAACATTTGAAAAGCATCTAATTTTTCTTTTAGAAACATAACTGACATCACTCTAGAGAAATCATGAATAAATAAGATAAAATATCTATCTCCATAATAGTTATGAGTTATCCTTGGACCACATAAGTCAGTATGAACTAAATCCAGAATTGTATTAGATGAGTAATTTTTTCTCTTGAAATTAGATTTTGAGATTTTACCCATTTGAGATTATTTTCACATCACTTGGTCAGGCTTAGATATACTTGGTAAACCTCTAGCTTTCCTTTTCTTACTGATCTTTACCATGTTGTCAAAATTCACATGACATAACCTCTTGTGCCATAACCAAACATCATCATTCTTAGCCATTAAACATGAAGTTTCAACATTATCCAAATAAAATATGTTACCTCTTGATTATTCACTAGTACCGACCAATCTTCCAGCATCATCATAGATATTTTCTTTTTTATTCTCAAATGAAACTCAATGACCTTTATTATTCAATTGTGCTACACTCAAAAGATTATAGTTAAGTTGTTTCACCCAATAATCATTTTCACATCTAATCTAGTTGTTTAGCAATATTGATCCTTTACCTTTCACTTAACAAGGTGTATCATTTCCCATTTTTACAAATCCTCCATTATAATGTTCAAGAGTTTCAAATTTATCATCATCACTAATCATATGATGTGTGCAGCCACTATCAATAATCCAAGTATCATTTTTGTTTACTTTAGAAATAAGTGCCTTTTCTACATACATCTCTTCTTCAAAATCTTCCTTCATTACAACAAACACCACTTCTATTTCTTCATCAGTTTCAGTCTCGGTATCATCATCATCTTCAACTAGGTAGCATGTATTTTTTCCTTTATCTCTGTAGTCTCAGTTTTCTCAATTTCCTTACTATCAGTTACCTCTGTGATCTTGGTAATTTATTTTATCATTCTTTCTTTCATTTGATCTTTCACTTGTCCTCTCATTATCATTCCTATCAAGACATCTAACAACAATATGACCAATCTCTTTACATTTGAAACATACCAAGGGTAGTTTACCTCTGTATTTTCCTTTTCCCTTCGGTAGTCTTGTAGCCATTAAAGCTTCAAGCTCTTCAAGCTCATCTTCTTCAGCTTCATAATCACTTCCATTTCTGTTACTTGATCTTCCAGTATTTAAAGATGACACAGATGCAGATTCTACCTTAGGTACAACACTATTATCAAAGTTGTTAAGATAAAATGCAGTCAATCTATCAATTAGACTATCAAGGGAAACATCATTAATAGGTACAACTCTCATTTCATGTATTACAGAGAATCTAATAGCATATGCAAGCGATAGTGTTCTAAGAATTTTACCTACCATAGTTTCTTCTTCAATAATTCCACCTGCTCCTTGGACAACATTCACCACTTCCTTGACTCAGTTGTTGTACTGAGTAATGTTTTCACCCTCTTTCATCTTCATATCATCCAATTTTCCTCTTAAACTTCCTACCTTTTCCCTGAGAATATTTTTATCTCCACCATGGAATAGTGTCAATTTGTCCCACATTTCTTTTGCAGTTGTACAATTCTTAATGTCTTCAAATTTAAAACTTGATAGAGAAGAAGAAATCTCAATCATCATTGCATTATAATCTTGTCTTTCATTCATTTGGTTGATAGTCAAAGGACCTGTAGGTGTTATGAATTGATTTGACAAATAGTATAGTGTAGAATCCCTAATGCCTAATAGATACAACTTCATCCTACTTTTCCATGTTGAGAAATTATCCTTGTTCAACTTCGGTACCTCTCTCTTATACATCTTCGGATATTTAACTTAAGTCCTTCAAACTTCTTCCTTTAATTACTCTTTCTCTAACACCAATTGTTAAATAACTAAGAGGGGGGTGAATAAGTTATGTTCAGTTATCCTACAGTCCCAAATTTCTCTCTATGTATAATATCAACTTGAACAAATAAACTAATCAACTTGGCAATAACTTGTGTGTGACTTTTCGATTAATTAACCGACTGACAGATAATGTAAACCAACTAGTAGTTAACATATACCGATCTAACCAATTACTATAATGTGTAAATTAAAATATCAAAACATCACATTCATACACAATTAACACTTGATTTTTAACGTGGAAAATCTGTTAAGGGAAAAACCACCTGGGACCGGTAACCCAAAATATTTTCACTCTTCTGAAGTGAGCTCAGTTAAGAGCCTACCCTATTAAAGGTTACAAAAACATTGTAAGGTGTGACCTTGTTAGAGGATTTATCACTAACAGTTCTCTGTGACCATACATTCACTTGGGTCAACAAGTAAATAAGTAACATTCATATAATGTAAATAGAAAAATAAAGACGGTTAAGTCTCACTCGGTTAAGAGATTTTATCTGTAGCAATGGTTAAAAGAAATAATATATGACTTGATTCAAATTCAAATTATTTTTCTCATATTCAGATCTATGCTAAGCTCAATATCATTATGGTCATCATAATCGCTTCATTATCCTTCCTCTAACTCTGTCTTTCTTGGTTATCTCCTTTTGTTACTCGATTTGGTCTGCAGAATTACTTGGTTCTTACTTCAACCTGTTTGACCAGCTTCATATGTATGCACCAATAATTTGCGTAGGGATGTGATCTTCTCTCTCTTCATTTCGTATGTCTTGTCTCCTTATATAGACATGTAAACCATTGTCATTTTAGCCATAGATTTTGCCTCTTAATCTTCATCATTGATTTTGCCTCTTTAACCTTCCTCTAAACTTGTGCCTCAAACTTTTTAAAATCTTCACCATCCGATCATCCTTGAATTTTTCCAACCGTAGATCTTCATAAAAAACTTTGTCTTTATCCTTGGAATCTTCTAGATTCTTCCAACTTATCATTACATGTCGGCAATCACATGTTCCTCCTTATTTCTCTCGCTCAATCAATATCATGATATATCAGTTTCTTCCTGCTCGGTTAATACCATGATATGTCAGTTTCTTCCTGCTTGATTAATACCACACTCGGTGTACACTACATCTTCTTGATGTACACTAAGTTCTTCATATACTGACCAAAGTAACTTGTACACTTTTGATCTTCAACACTTAGTAAAATCATGTAAGCCAATCAAATCACGATCATACTTTCATAGACTCATCAACAAGTTTCCCAATGAATACCTTATTCATAACTTACTCATGCATATCATCTTCATGCTAATATCTCCTTTCCTTCACCAATATTACCTTCTCCAAATGTTTGCAACTATCATGCTAAGTAAAGTCAAAACTAGTTGACATCAATGCCACTATAACAATTGATCTAATGGCTCACATATACCTTAGTAGCTTGGTGATCATCATCACATTCTCCCATTTTGTTCTCCAAGTAGTCTATCAGTTGTAGTTCTAACAATTAGCTATTAATTTCTAGCCCTTTCCACTATCTATCTATGTTTTTTTATTTCATTGTTACCATATGTTGCATATAATTTCTTATTTGTAGCAATTTGATAGGAAATCCATTGATGTTTTAGGGGTTTAAGTTATATGCAACAAAAATATAAGAAATCTATCCTTTTTTTGTCCTTCTCTCCTCATTTTACGACTTAGTTATTAATTTTAAGCCTTTTTTAAATGATCTCAGTTTGGAGGCAAGTATATAATTTAATACAAATCAGAAAACTCTTTCAAAAAGTTGGAGATAAAGGAGGATGGCCCAATATGTTGAATATACATATGGAACAATATAATCCAAAATCTTACAATCAATATTTTTAGAAATTACTTGGAATGTTAATTGTATTAGGCAGAATAATTAACACTAGTTAGAATTTCTACATGGAGTAGATAAAGCTAGCAAAGAAAAAAATAATGATATTATTTTGCACCAATAAAGCTAAGTTCTCTTAAGATAGAAAACATATACATGAAGCTAATGTCTACTGATGAAGGGTACTCCCCTTAAACACTCAACACATGCTCTAATACCACTTGATGAAGGGCACCCCCTTCCACACTCAACACATTCTCTGATACTACTTGATGAAGGGCCACACCACCCTTACAAACTCATACACAAACAAATAACAACATAGAGACAATGAGAGAATAAAAATGCTTCACAAAACATAGGTTAACAATACTTGATGATGCTTACAATGCTCCCAAAGTCTTGAGGATGCGATCCTTACAACTTATTGACAAAGAGATTATTACAACTTATACATAATGAGATCATTACAACCTCTACAACATCAACCCTTTACAAATGCTCATATGCCTTGCTTATATATGCATTTAACACCCAAGAGATTACAACACAACAAATGTGAGATAAAGTTTAGAGAGTAGATAAAACTGCCCTGCTACAAATATTAAATGACACCTAATATGATCCTATGAAATTTTAATTATATGATAAGTTACAAAAAAGTAACTTTATGATTTTTATTTTTATTTTTAAAAATCACCATCTTTTTTTCCCTTTTTTTTTGGGATTTTGTACTTTTTCAGAATTCTCTATTTTTGGGGATTCACTATTTTTTTAGGTCTCCTTATTTTTCAAGATTTTTTTTTCTCTTATTTATTTATTTTTTAATTCTCCCCCCTCTCTCTCTCTATGTTATTTTGGATGATGGAAGATTGCACTTACACCCTAGATGATCTTGCATCAAACACCTAATTTTCTTTGTGAATTTATGGATTCACAAAATAGAGTCGAGTAATAGTACCACCCTTTCATATTGAAAACAATCCTCAATAGACTCCATCACTAAACTTGGTACCTCTAATTTGATTTTTTTCTTGCTCTTCCAACACCTATCTAGAACAAGTATCCTTCCTTGACAACACAACTTTGCATTCAACCTCCTGAATGTGGAATCGGTTTCACCAAAACTAGTCATATCTTCCAAGTGTACCTCTCATTCTCCTCCAATCTTGTGGAATTCAATCCATTGTAATCTGAACACCTCCACCAAAATGTGCCTACATTAAACTTTACAGCACCATAGACACCTTTCCCTGCATACCACACCACTAGATAAATCCTCTTGAAATAACTTTTCCATAACAAGAAAATCAACATCATTCTCTTTCACTTTAATATACAAATCCATATCAAATTCAAAATTACACAATTCATAAAAAATTACCCCTTTTGTTGCAACGTCTTGTTGACCACCTCTCACTATGCCTACAACTTCCTTAGATAAGTCATATTTCTCATTCCTTTCACTTGAAGTGGTCTCTTCTCCAAGCATGAGGTTGTCTTCACTAGGTCCTTGATCAACCTTTACCACACCGTCAAATTTGTCCACTTCTTTCATGTCCACTTCTTTCATGCCTTCAACAAGACATGTAACTGCTTCACTTCTTTGACCTCCAACCAAGGCATTCCAACATTCCACTCTACCTCTATTGTTGCAATCTTCATTAAAAAATCATCTTCTTCACTCTGTTTTATATCCTCCAAAGGAACATCTTTTTCTACAACCTCTATATGCTCGTATATATCTTCATAACTCCAATTTTACTTCAGTTTCATCCACTACTATAATCCTTTCTTCACCTTCCTCTTTTTCTATTAATATTTTTAAGCCTTCACAAAGACTTTCTTTTGTGGAAATCACTTCAATATCATTTTCTAAGCCTTTCAATAAAAATTCCTCAACTTCAAGTTCATCAATATCTCCATATTCATCCTCTTTCTCTTCCTTTGTGCCACATGTGCATGACACTCCACTACATGTTCTGTCTTTCTTGTATTCAAAATATCATTAGAAAGATAAAAAGAATTACCATTACCTCTTTTCTAATGAAGGACTCTTCTCCTTTGCAACTCTCTCTCTCTCTCTCTCTGATTTTCTCAAGTTCAAGTATCCTAAGAATCCATCCAATAAAAAAATTCCATTTCCTCTTTCTCTTTTCCATATTCAACTTCTAAAATCCTTAACACAGTTAGGACCTAATGTAAACTACCTCACATTTGAATCTCTATTTATACACTCAAGAAATTTTTCTTTGCAACTTCTATACGTAACTCTTCTTGAAACTTGCTCATACATGTGCAACAAACCCACATTCATTTATCCTCTACCCAACAACCATTTTTGGAAGACACACATGTCAATTCCTCTTCCCACTCTCTCTTAGTGGAGGAACTATGTGCACCTTCTACCCAACTTCAATCAATATTGGAGCACAACCAATATGCTCTCATAAATTTTTATCCAACTCAAGGTCTTGGTGTAGATTGCCTCACATACAATGATCTACCTATACACTCAAGATCTCTAGCTCTAATACCACTGATTAAGGGTACAGCCCTTAAACACTCAACACATGCTCTGATACCACTTGATGAAGGGTACTGCCCTTCCACACTCTAAACACATTCTATGATACCACTTGATAAAGGACCACACTACCCTTATAAACTCATACACAAACACATAACAAAATAGAGACAATGAGAGAATAAAATTTCTTCACAAAGCATAGATTGACAATACTTGATGATGCTTACAATGCTTCCAAAGGCTTGAGGAAAAAATCCTTACAACTTCTTGAGAAAGAGATTATTACAACCCATACAAGATGAGATAATTACAACCTCTACAAGATCAACCCTTTACAAATGCTCATATGCATTACTTATATATGCACTTACCATCCAATAGATTACAAACACAACTAATGTGGGATAAAGTTTAGAGAGATTAGATAAAACTACCCTGCTACAAATATTAAATGCAAGATGTAAAATATTAAATGCCACCCAATATGATTGTATGGACTTTTTATTATATGATAAGTTACAAAAAGTAACTTTTGATTTTTATTTTTAAAAATCACCTTATTTTACTTTTTTCCTATTTTTTTGGGTTTCCCTATTTTGTTCATGAAATATTTTAAATTTGATTGTACACAATCAAATCCAGAAGCTTTAAAAATACTCATATGCATCACATACTACGTTCTACCTATACACTCAAGATATCTAGCTCTGATACCATTGATGAAGGGTACTCCCCCTTAAACACTCAAGACATGCTCAAATACCACTTGATGAAGGGTATTCCCCTTTCACACTAAACACATTCTTTGATATCAATTGATGAAGGGCCACTCCACCCTTACAAACTCATACACAAACACATAACAACATAGAGACAACGAGAGAATAAAAATGCTTTATAAAGCATAGATTGACAATACTTGATGATGGCCATATTGTTATCAAGATTCAAATATGTAGTTTTTGAGTCAAACTCATTGACCCTTGTTTCATGAGTAGTGGTTCACAAGAACCACAGGGTCTTCACCGAAGGGGCAATACACTATCACATGCGTTTGTATTGGGGGGTTTAAAATGGGAAAAAAAAAGGAGCAATATATTGCCTAAATAGGGGGGAGGGGTTTTTTTTTTTTTTTTTTTTTTTTTGGGGGGGGGGGGGGCGGGGGTGGGGGGTGAGAGTTTATATAATAAAATAGGTGTGGGGGTATTGGACGGGGGTGACAAAAAGGGAGTTTGGGGCAATATTTTTTGAAAATAGGGGGATTCTTTAGTATGCCATGAATGCATGTGCTATGATTTAGGATCACTAAGTGAAGCCCCCGTGACAAGAACCCATCTCTCATGATAATGAATTGAATGCATAACACTCATTGGATCTAGGTGATGCTCACAAATGTGAAGCACTAAGACTTCCCAAGAGGTCACCCATCCTAGTACTACTCCAACTTGAGTGCGCTTAACTACAAAGTTTCCTCCAAGGTTAAGTCCACTTTGTTTGCAATTCCATTTGTAACATGTGACACAACCGATCACTAAAAAAATGATAACTAAATGTCCATTAATAAGTTTCGCATGTGCCATAGCTGATCATTTATTAGCTTTTTTGGTTCATAATTGGCTCATTTGTGCATTGCTATTGGGACATTTGTGCATGACTACTGGGACATTTATCCATAAATGTCAACAAATTTGAGTGCATGATTATTGGGGCATCTAGATATTGAGAGACATTTTGAAAATGTCATTTTTGACCCTTTGATGTTTAACAAATTCTACAAGCAACTTTTTTAACACCTAGAAGCCAATTTTTTTTTCCCTAAATAGCTAAATCACGTACAAAGATAAAAACAAAACAAATTGTCAAAATCCGATATATATTTTAGACTCTACAATATATTATATATTTATTAATAAAAAAAAAATTTATATTAATTATAGATTAGCCAAAAAAGGGAAGAAACAGTACGATGAGTTCACAAGAAGACACCAACTCCGGAGGCAAGCCTCACACGGAGAGAGAGTCACAACCAAAAAGGACCGAGTATATAAAATATATTACATACGGAAACAAAATATACATAAGATCAGTAAACTGTAAGGAATTAATGAAGTAAATCCTCAAACTGCTCAACCCAAGCAGTCCATCCAAGAGGCCCTTCCATCCAAGCGATGCTTTTGTTGGCTTGGATCTGAGCAATCATTTTTATCTGATCATCAGTCGCATTTTTATTTTTGGTAATCTCCTTGTGCAGTTTTTTCACTGTTTTGTTGAAGAGTGCCATGTTGTTCATTTGTCTACGGTAGTCGTACCCATCCTTCATTTCAAACATGAACATTGTTGAGTGTCCCATTTTGAGGAATCTAATAATTTTTTCTCTTTCAAACATCATTGTGATATAAACCTGCGAAGAAATTTTAAGAAGTGTGAGTTTTAAGTACAACTCAGTAAGAGATCTATGCACACCTTGAAATCTTTCTTCATTTCTACATTTCCAAAGCTGCCAAAGAATGTTAGAGGAGATAATGAACCATAACATATTAGCATCATTTTTAAGACCATGTATATATCCAGTAGCAATTTCAAATACATCAATGTATTGGGGGTAAGTAATTCCACATAAGGCCCAAATCTTTTTTGCAAATTTACATTCAAGGAATATGTGTCTAAAAGATTCAGGTTTATTACAAATATAACAGAGATCATTAGGCATCAAGTACCTGTTTATGGGGAGTCTGTTATTCATCAGAAGCCATTTAAAACATCTGATCTTAGGATCAATAGGAGATTTCCAGATTCTATTAAAGATTTTACTCCAATCCTTCATCTCCAGATCAGTATACCACAAGTTATTCACATGTTTTATAATATCAGGGTTATTATTCAAGTAGTTATATATATTTTTAGCTTTGACTTTATAAAGTAAGGTGCCATCAGTGCACTTGCTATTGCTGTATCTGTGTGAGTCAATGAAACATCTGGAAGGGATATTCGAGCAAGCTCTAGTTAACATGCAGTAAGTTTTTTTATGAGCTGCCAGAAGATTGTAATTATTTTTTAACTCTTCCCAATTGACCAGGCAGTCATTTTCAAATAAATCAATGAATGTGGAAATTCCTACTTTATTCCAGAATTTAGCCGAGCAGCCTTGAGTCAGGGCAAGAGGCTTTCCTTGATGGTACAGATTCCACCATATGGATCTCTCACCATGAAGAAGGTTGTCCGTGTGGAAGGAGTTATCAGAGATATAGTGTCTCGAGGACTCCCAAGCTTTCCATATGGTTTTAAAGACAGTAGAACCATGAACAAATATTGGTAATTTTCCAAATAAAATATCAGCAAATGGTAATTCTTTCCAAGATTTAGCTTTTTTTGGGTAGCCCCTCAAAATGTTGTTTCTGACAAGCACTTTCCAGGGAACATCACCTTCCACACAATGAGAGACCCATTTGGTGGCAAGTGCAATACCCTGGAGCCTGAGGTCTTTCAGTCCAAGACCTCCATATTTTTTATCAGTCCAAGACCTCCATATTTTTTATTAATAAAATTTTAATTTTAATTTTAATATATTATACATTTATTAATAAATTTTTTATTTTATTAATTTCTTTAAAATTGATAATTAAAAATCAAATGAACAAGGAATAAAGGGCAATTGAACATGTGTTGTACGGGTGGTAGGAGAAGAAAATTTACGCGAGGAAGAAGAAAAAACATATAAATGTGGACCCGATGCTCAATATTCGTACATAGTCATCAAACATTACTTGACCGGGTGAAGAAAAGAATTAATAAAAGTAGGTCATGACTAGATCTGTCTTCCAATGACAAAATTTCATGGTGCCCACAGCTATTGGAAACATCTAAACAGTAAACTAAAAATGTATATGTATAGCTATTGAGTGCAGAATCTCTTTTCTAGATCGAGATGTACAACTTGACCCGCCTTAAGCAGCCGACATGCTTCCATTTGAGACTACAAACAACTTTCTCTTAGCTGAAGCTGTAGATTGAAGTAGCACTAGATTGCGTGATATTAATTCAACTTCTCTAGTCTCTCTGCGTTTCTTTTTAGTTGCAAGTCTTAATTTCCAAGGAAGAATTAAAGATGGAAGAATACGTCTCTCCCTCAACCAAAATTCCTTTCCTGAGCAACAAGGAATTGTTAGTTTTGGTAGCTTGGACGACTGTTTGTCTATTTGCTAATAATTAAAAAATAATTGTTTTCCTAAATTAATTTGTTAGTGTAGGGACAATTATTGTTTAATTATTTGATTTTTCTAGGTGACACCTTGCAACCAATTTTGTTATTGGTTGTTAAGTTGTTTTTAATTTCAGTCGTCGATTGTGAATTGATCCAGGGTGTTGGTTTACTAACGAGTGTAGCGTAAAAGAGGTTATAGGGGCATTTTGGAAACTATAAGTTGGAGAGCATTTGCAGTTTTAGAAAATGAGTTTGCAGTGATAGAAATGAGTCTTGCAGTGTTAGCAAGGGCACAGTGATAGCATTGGAGATAGCAGTGGAGGAATATCAGTAGGAGGAATTGGGAGATTGTCAGAGTTTTGCTAGTGAGAGACAAGATATTTTGTATCTCTTAATTTGCTAAAGTTTAATATATTTCTCATTTGCGGTACTGGTTTTCCCTTTGGGGTTTTTCCAGGGACAATTGTCCAAAAATATTATGTTCATTGTGTTGCATATTTATTTCCATTTTTTATTGGTGAAGTTGCAGTTGTGTTATTTTTCAATAGTAGTTGTGAATTTATTTTCGACAGTTAAATAATCTTTTTAAGATAGGAGATTAATAATCAGTGACAATAATAGAGAATTTTCATATGGTATCAGAGTAGTGTTGAGGGTAGAAAAGGTTTACCCTAGGCAAATGAAAGAAGTTGAGGGTTTATAAAACCTAGTTTGACCTCTTTCGAGTTATTTCTTTTATTTCTTTGAGATGGCAGTAGCTGGTTTGAGAGATCATGATAGATTGGATGGTGCCTCAAATTTTGGTGTCTGGAAAGCTAGAATTTCTTTATTGCTGGAAGAGAATGGTATCACGGAGTTTGTTACCAATGTTGTAACTGTACCCACAAATGCAACACATCTCGCAACATACAAGAAGGACGATGCCAAGGCAAGGAGGATAATACTTTATGGTGTCAAGGATCATATTGTTCCACATATCATGGAGTTAGATATTGCGAAGAAGATGTGAGATGCCATTCTGAATTTGTACCAAAATGCTACCACTAATTGGAAGCTAATTTGAGCAAAGAAAAGTTGAAGAATATGTGGATGAACAAGGGAGAAGACATCGCAAGTTACCTCACTTGGTTTAGACTTGTAAAAGATGAGTTAGCAATTTTTGAAGATAGCCCCAGTGGTGACGATCTAGTCAGAATAGCCCTAAATGGGTTTACTAAGTAGTGGGATGTCTTTGTTCATGTTTTTAGTGGACGAGACACCTTACCGAGATGGGATCAACTATGGAGTTATTTCACCCAGGAGTTTAGACTCAATCTTGTCAATGGAGCCAACAACACGTGTCAGAAAAGTGAGGTGGAATAGGAAAATTTTGCCCTAGCAGGAAAAGGGAAAGCGACTAGCAAAGGATCAAACTCACAAAGTGAGAAGAAGAAGGACCTATCTAAGGTCAAGTGCTTTGGTTGTCACGAGTTTGGCCACTATGTCAATGATTTCCCGCAAAGAAAGAAGACTGAAAATAAGGGCAAGAAGCAGGTGGCAACTTCAACAAGTGCAGATGAGCTCTCTAGTAGATTGGAAGATGAGTTTGCACTCATAGCTTGTATGGTTAGCTCAACCTCATAGAGTGCTCGGTATATAGACAATGGGGCGTCATTTCATATGACATGAGTTAGAGAGTAATTTTCTAGTTATAAGGAGGATACAAATATCTAGATTTCTATGGGGAACTTGTCCAAAATCAACTTAGTTGGGAAAGGGACCGTTCAGTTTCAGAGGGAGAATGGAAAGATTATATTCCTCTTCAAGATGTGTTGCATGTGCCAAGCTTAGGATTGGAAATAACCTATATCTATTGGATTTAGGAGCAGTCACCTTTATAAATTGTAGTTTGACACTCCTAAGGCACTCATGAGCATCAGTAATCCTAGAGATGTTGGAGAGATATGGCATACGAGGATGGGCCATTTACATCATGGAGCACTTAAATTTCTTCGTGAGACAATCATAGGTGTTCTTGAGGTGAGCACAAAGCATGATTATATATGTAAGGGATGTATGTTGGAGAAGTTTGTGAAAGCATATTTTCCAATGAGTGACACCAGATCTCAAGGTGTTATTGATCTAGTACATATAGATGTAGGTGGACCAATGTCAATGAAGTCTCTTAAAGGATATGAGTACTATGTTACTTTTATTAATGATTTCTCCAGGAAGACCTAGATGTACTTCTTGAAGACCAAGAATGAAGTTTTTAGTCACTTTTAGGAGTTTAAGACTCTTGCGGAGAACTCAACAGGAAGGAAGATAAAGGTTCTTCAATTTGATAATGGAGGCGAGTACAAATGAAATTAATTCTAGGAGTTTTGTACTAGGGAAGGAATCAAGAGAGGGTGGACTGTTCTTTACAATCCATAGCATAATGGAGTCACTGAGAGGAAGAATTGGTCTATTTAGAGGTAGCAAGGGCTATGCTACATGATCAGGATATGCGCTGATATTTATGGGCAGAGGCATGCAGTACAACTATAGACATACAGAATAGGGTTCCACATAAGGTACTAGGGAAGATGACACCAGAGGAATATTTCACAGGGAAGAAGCCAGATGTTAGTCACTTCAGGATATTTGGAAGTTTGGAATATTGTCATATTCTAGGTGATACATGTACCAAGTTAGATTATACTGTAGAGAGGGGGTACTTTGTGGGGTACAGTGAAACCTCAAAGGCATATCAGATATTTATTCTAGGGACTAAGAGGATTATAGTCAGACGTGATGTCAAGTTCATGGAGGATAAAGAATTCAAGAGGTCCAGAGATTTTCTAGCAGAAGATTAGAGTGAGCAGCCGACAAAAGCTCCAAGGGTAGCTCAACCAAGTCAAGGGCAACAAAGCTTGAGTAAATTTACTAGTACAAGCATAGGCTCAGGTGGTGAGAGTTCACAGAGTATGGAAAATCTGGTGCAGCAAAAAATGCATCAAGAAGATATGGAGGTTGATATTTTATCCTCTACAGTTGGCAACATGAACCATGAGCTTCAACAGAGGGATACTCAAGAGTTTTTGGGAGCTCCTAAGAGGAGTACGAGACTAAGAATACAACCAGCCAAATTCAATGACTATGTGGCATTAGTCAGTCAGTTGGTAGATAGTGAGCCTTCCAGTTATCAGGAGGTTGCACAACATCAAGTGTGGCGAGATGTGATGGTTGAGGAACATACGTCAATAATGCAGAATGATGTGTGGGAGGTAGTTTCTAGAGTATTAGATAGGGCAGTGGTTGGATCGACTCACTGGATCTACAAGATCAAGCATGGTTTAGATGGTAGCATCGAGAAATACAAGGCAAGATTCATGGAAAAGGGGTTCTCTCAGAAGGAGGGAATAGACTATGAGGAGACATTTTCTCCAATGGCCAGGTATACTTCTATACAAGTTGTGATCTCATTTGCAACATAGATGGGATGGCAGATCTATCACATAGATGTCAAGACAACATTTCTTAATGGCGAGTTGAAAGAGGAAGTATGCATAGAGAAACCAAAAGGCTTTATAGCACACAACAAAGAGACCCACGTGTGCAGATTGAAGAGAACTTTGCACAAGCTGAAGAAGGCTCCCAGAGCGTGGTATGAGCACTTCGATACTTACTTGCAAGAGATGGGCGTTGTGAAGAGTGAGGCAAATTATAACCTCTACTATTTGATAGTTGGAGGTGATATTATCATTCTTGTTATGTAGGTGGACAACTTGTTTTTAACAGGTTCACTAGGGCTCATAGAGGAGTGCAAGAGATACCTTGCAACATAGTTCGAGATGAAGGATTTGGGACTTATGCACTACTTTCTAGGCATGGAGGTGTGGCAGACAGATGGAGATATTTTCCTTGGGCAAGGGAAATATTGTATTGAAATGTTGAAGAGATTCGAGATGGAAGATTGCAAAGCCATGTCTACACCTATGATCAAAAATTGGAGGAAGGTAGACACATCCAAGGAGAAGGATGTAGATCCCACATTATATAGGAAGTTGATTGGTTCGTTCATGTATTTGGTGAACACTATGCCAAATATAGCATTTGCAGTAAACTCTCTTAGTCACTTCATGGTTGAAACAAAGAGAGTGTATTGGACAATGACAAAGCATGTGTTGCATTATTTGCATGGTACAATTGAGTATGGGATCAGATATGTTTGAGGTGAAGGTATCAAGTTGATAGCCTATACTGATGCTGATTGGGCAAGTAGTAAAATGGACATGAGAAGAACTTTAGGGTGTTGTTTCAGTTTGGGATCAGGAGTTGTCTGTTAGTTCAGTGGGAAACAAAAGTTTGTAGCTCTGAATTCTGTAGAAGCAGAATACATAGAAACTAGCATGGCGGTGTGTGAAACTATATGGCTTTGGAAGTTGCTAGTAGCCTTTTTGGTCAGAGAGTTGAGCCTACTGTGATACACTGTGACAATCAGAATTGCATCAAGTTTTTTGAGAATCTAGTATTTCATGACAGGTCTAAACATATAGACATCAAGTATCACTTCATGAGGGATTGTGTACAATGAGGGATTGTTCATCTACAATACATACCTACAGAGGAGCAGGTAGCAGACATTTTGATAAAGGCATTGGGGAAGGAAAGATTCATCTTCTTGAGAGATAAGTTAGGTGTCATGCAGAACAACTTCCTCGCTAAGAGGGAGTGTTAGTTTTGGTAACTTGGACAGTTGTTTATCCATTTACTAATAATTAGAAAATAATTGTTTTCCTAAACTAATTTGTTACTGTAGGGACAATTATTGTTTAATTATTTAATTTCCCTAGGTGACACCTTGCAATCAATTTTGTTATTGGTTGTTAAGTTTTTTTTAATCTCAGTTGTCAATTGTGAATCGATCCAGGCTATTGGTTTACTAACAAGGGTAGTATAAAAAGGGGTCTAGGGGAATTTGTAAAATACAAGTTGGAGAGCATTTGTAGTGTTAGAAAATGAGTTTGCAGTGATAGAAAAGAGTCTTGTAGTGTTAGCAAGGGCACAGTGATAGCGTTGGAGATAGCAGTGGAGGAATATCAGTGGGAGGAATTGGGAGATTGTCGGAGTTCCGCTAGTGAGAGGCAAGGAATTTTGTATCTCTTAATTTGCTGGAGTTTAATATATTTTTCATCTGCAGTACTGGTTTTCCCTTCAAGGTTTTTCCAAGGACAATTGTCCAAAAATATTATGTTTATTGTGTTGCATATTTCTTCCTGTGTTTTATTGGTGAAGTTGTAGTTGTGTTATTTTTCAATATTAATAGGGTAAAAGCACAATCAGGTGTCACCTTTTAGGCTAACTTATCAGCACAGCTGAATTTTAGTATTTTTAACTAAAATTTATTTCTAGTCAAACATATGGTATAGCTAGATTCATTCTAGCTAAGTTAGATAAGTGCTTTAACTTTTCCAATTGAAAATATATATTAAATACATGTTTTGTACCACTTTGAGTCCAATTAACATAAAAATAAAATTATTTCAAAAAAGTGGCATTTCAATAACTCTTAATCTTTTTAATGATATTTTTTTAAAAATAAAAAAATACCCTTTTGTAGAGATTAGAGTCAATAATATCCTCATATAGATTTTATAGTGTTTTAATTAGACATAGTTTATTGTAATTAAAAAATATTGAAAGTAGGTATTTTAACAATCAAGGAGATGTTGATTCGGAGAAAGAAAAAATAGTAAATCATATTAAATAAATTTTAAAAATATATGGTGCACTAGAGGAGAGAGTCATCTTCAAGAATATATATTTCTTTTTTTGATTGGGATAGATTTGTTATGAAAAATATGTTGCGAGATGAAAACTGTCGATTTCAGTGAGTTAGAATTTGAATTGTTATAAAAGAGAAAATATAGGTCACAAACCAATTTTTATTTCTTCATGCACTAGCTATATATGTCATCTATGAAATATTTTCAAATTAAGGGAAAAAATGTTTATTTACATATAATTTTTTGGTGGGAACTAGACCTCTAATTTTCTGCATTTTTCAGCAACTAAAAAATCATCTTTAAAAATTAAAAAAGAATATCAATTCTTAGTCAAAAAAATTATTAAAAATATTAATCATAAACGTCATCTATTTTATCACAATTAATTAGTTTACATCATCTTCAAATTCCAAACATAAATGTCATTTTTATACTATTGAAGTTGAACAACTTTGATTTTGTTAGCCTTTTGCTTTGTAAAAGGGTGACAACTTATTGTGCTTTTCCCTACCTGTGAATTTATTTTCGGCAGTTAAATAATCTTTATAAGATAATATTAATAATCAGTGACTACAATAGAGAATTTTCACAATAATATCATGTATTTCTGAGTTTCAAGGGAGAAGATGTGAGAAAGAATATGGTTGATCATCTCTTTGAAGCCCTCACTACTGTCGGACTTAATGTCTTTCTAGACAGCAACAAATTGGAAAAGGGAGAAATAATTGGGCCAAGCTTGAAAAGAGCGATCAAGAGTAGTGACACACGCATCCCAATATTTTCAAAAGGCTATGTAGACTCTTCATGGTGTCTCAAGGAAGCAACAACCATGTTGAAAACCCCAGGTCTGGTCATCCCACTCTTTTATGACGTGAATCCAACTCGTGTTAGATATCCTCAAGGGAACTGGACAGTCCATACAAGCAAGCATTTCAAAAACATTACAACCATTCAAATCAAATCTAAAGAGAAGATATTGAGTGGTGGAAGTATGAGCTTCAATAGATATGTCCATGTCTACAACTTTATGGGCATTCAGTTCGACACCCAAGAAAGGAGATTAATGGATGGAAGGATGCCCTGAAAGAGATCTGTTCGCACTCAGGGTGGCTCATGGATTTAACTAGAGGGTAAGTAATTATGGTCCTTTCTCTCTCTTTGCTTTCTTTTCTATGCTAGGTGACATTTATGCTTCCATTCAGATGCTCTTATTTTAAGGTAGGGTTTTATGGAATGTTAATTATTACGTTAAATTGTTATCAATAAAATAAGTATATGGAAGTTACTGAAGGAGTTTTCATTATAACAAAGAAAATCAATTCTTAATAAATAAGGTATTTTATTTTAAATCAAAATAATTAAAATAGATTAAGTTGTTTTATTATATTGAGATGTGATTATGAAGGATAGAGTATAATGGTTCAATTATATTAAGAAAAATAATTAAAAAATTGTGCCAATGAGATAGGTATGACTTGGGTCATGTGTCAACTCATAGGAGAAATTGAGATATTTATATTCTTGGCATTATATAAAGTAACTTATACAACCCAAAGTGCAAGATATGTTTAATTATTAACATTTAATTTTGCCTCTGCTATAATTTACATGTGAACTATCATAGAATATGTAGCTCACTTCAGATCAATGAATAATAAAGAAAACTTTCTTTTTTTTTCTGTCTACTGTAGTAGCCATGTCTTTTATTTTTTATTCTCTTTGCTTTCAAAATTGGTATCAAAGCCAGTAGAGAGATTGCCAGTAAGATTTCACAGAGCCTGAAGGTACAGATTGTGTGATTGTTGGGTTGCTATGGATATGGAAACGTTGTAGTAAATAACAAAGGGCACCACTAGGAGTAAAGCATCACCTAGGAGATATTGTTGCACAAGTTAGTTGTTGTTGCCGAAGAAAGAGAAGCCACTTCCAATGGTGAAGTAAATATACCACAAGGAGGAAGGTAGCACAGAATACTGTAGCTGCCAACTGTCATTGTCGCTATCTGGGGAACTGAGATTTATTGTGTAAGGTAGCACAAAGAATAATTGTAAGGAGAGCAAAAATTTTAAGAGAATCAAAAGTTTTATGTACTAGACCAATTTGAAAACATGGCAACAAATAACAGTAGTTTCCAGCCTCAAATTCCCATTTTCATTAGTAAAAGTTATGAGTTTTGGTTAATAAAGATGAAAACATTGTTTTATTCTCAATACATATGAGTTTGGTAGAGAATGGTTTTATAGAACCACAAGATCAAACAGCCCACTAGGCATTATAACAAGCAGAAAAAGATCAGCTCAAGGACAACCAAAAGATAGATGCTAATTTTATTCTTTATTCAGTAAGATATAGGTGGTTTGGTGTTTCCAAGAGTTGGTGCAGCAACCAAATCCAAACAAACTCAGGAGGCTATGAAAATGTTTACCAAGATACGACTAAAGTAAACGTAGCTAAGTTACAAACATTAAGGAGAAGTTTCAAAAATCTTCATGTGAGTGGATCTAAGTCTATAGAGCAGAGGACACATGGGTAAACATAATTGATCAAACAATGGCTGAAAATGTTTTTTGATGTCCAACAAATAGATTTGATGCAATTGTAGTTTCCATTGAAAAATCAAAAGATTTAACTTGACTAGTGGATGAACTATTGGGGTCCTTGTTATCTCATGGATCTAGAATGAATAGGAATAAAAATTCTTCTTTTGAGAATGCCAAAGGAAGAGAAAGATCAAGTTTAAGAGGAAGAAGAAGAAGCAGAGGCAGATAGATAAGTATACATCAAAGGAGAAATGACCAATCAAAGTTTCAATAATAAAGGACAAGGAAGAAATAAATTTCAAGAACAATCACCAAGGTTTGGTAAATCTCATATGTAGTGTCATTATTGTAAGAAATGTGGCAATTTTGTGCAAATGAATGTAGAAAGAAACAAGAAGTGGATAAACATGGTGCAAATTATTCATGAGTATCTGATATAATAATTTAGGAAATTTATTTCTAATATGCAATATTTCATTAGAAAGCTCTAAGGATTATATGATTTTTAGATGGATAGTGGATGTAACAATTACATGACAGAAAATAGAGATTTATTTTCTAATCTCGATGATTATGTGAAATTTGAAGTAAAATTGGGAAACAATCGTATAGTATTTGTAATGGGGAAATAAGTTATAAATGTTTTGACTAGAAATAGAGAAAAGGGATATATTCCTGATGTTTAGTTTGTGCCTTAATCAAAACATAACCCAATGAGTGTTGGATAATTAATGGAAAAATGGTACATTGTTTTCTTTAACAAAGATGCACGCACAATTTGGGATAGAAATCCTAGTGATAGGCTAATTGTCAGGGTTGAGCTGACAAGGAACCAAATGTACCCCCTTCAGATTCATGAAATTTAAGGAACAAGGAAGTTGACTTCAAGACAATACACTCTACCAAACATGGCTTTGACATTTAAGGTATTGCCACCTTCATTTTGATGGATTGAGTTTATTGTAGAAGAAAAATATGGTAAAATGATTGCCACCCATCATGCAGCTTGCTAATTCTTGTGAGAGTTGTATAATGAGAAAACAATACAGAGAAAATTTTGAGTCGGTAATTCACATAGAGAAAGGGTGGCATCGGAGTTAGTTCACATTGAGATTGGTCCAATATAGACTCCATCTTTAGGTGGAAGTATATATTTTCTAACAATTATTGATGATTTTAGCAGGAAAACTTGGATAAGCTTTTTCAAGTTGAAGTTTGAAACATTCAATAAATGTAAGGAGTTTAAATCAATGGCGGAAAAACAAAATAGACTATTCATGAAGGTAATCAAATCTGATAGAGGTGGAAAATTCAGTTGTAATGAGTTTTTAGATTTTTGTAGACATCATGGAATCAAGAGAGAGTTCACAACAAGATATTCACCATAACAAAATGTTGTAGCAAAGAGAGAACAAAACCATAATGAAAATGATAAGAGTATGCTAAAGACCAAAAACTTGTCTTATGACTTTTGGACATAAGTCATATTAGAAATGTTATCTTACTGTTAAAGAGATTTTCCCTTGTTAATAATGTCAAACATGCATGAACAAGATTAATTATTAGATTGAGTATCATCAATGTCAAAGAAAAGATGATATATGTCTTGTTAAAGCCATTTAGGCCACTAAATCGTAGAACAAGTCACAAAGGAAAGAAAGCAATCAAGAGGTGGCATTTGAAGTTGATGGAGACATATTGGATAAGTAACTTTGAAGAAAGACAAAAGATCTGTGATGGACATCGAAGTATCTTGTGAAAGGAATAAAGCTTAAATTTTAGTTGTTCATCGAGTTTATGGGGCATTGAAATGATAGGAATAAAAGACTACAACTCAATGGTATCTCCTTTGAAGATGCAAAGGAAACGTACATTTTTATGATATCGCTCCAGCTAATTGTGGTATGAGAAACGATGTTATCAAGAAGAATTTGATATTAACTATCATTTACTATCACTGCAATGACTAAAGATGATGAATGCACCCAGTGAGATTAAAGACAACGATTCTAATTGAAATGGAAGAAAATTTAAATGGCTACGATTGGTTACGAAGACAACAATAATGAATAAAGAAGTGATCAAGTTTAGATGCAGCACAAGGATTGAGACTTGCCTATAACTATTTACATATGTGCAGCGATCTTGAAATACACAACCACCTTCATAGATAGCGATTATTAAAGAAGCAGCAGTGATTAGTATTATAAGAAAGAACAACAATCGCACATCAAGCGGCCAAGAATAAAGAAAATATGAAATCTCCCAAAGTACAGAATTCCATGCAAATGTTTTTTAAGAGAAGTTAATAGAATAAGTAAATACACAGCCATTCTTTGAGAGTAGGGTTTTATGGAGTGTTAATTATTATGTTAAATTGTTATCAATAAGTCTATTGAAGTTATTCAAGGAGTTTTCATTATAACAAAGAAAATTAATTCTTAATAAATAAGATATTTTATTTTGAATCAAAATAATTAAAATAGAATAAGTTGTTTAATTATATTGAGATGTGATTATGAGGGATAGAGTATAATGGTTCAATTATATTAAGAAAATTAATTAAAAATTATGCCAATAAGATAGGTATGACTTGGGTCATGTGTCAACTCAACTCATAGGAGAAATTGAGCAATTTATTAACATTTAAACATGTTAACTATCATAGAATATGTAGTTAAATTATTTTGCACAACATTCTTTTTCATGTTCCCTATTAGTATGGTGGATTGTTTCTCCACATCCCTTCATCTGTTCTCCATGTGTGGCAAATCATTGGAGATTTCTTTAAATATTTTGATTCCTAGTCTAGAGGTTGTGAAGTCCTCTATAAATGAAGTGGGAATGTAACTCGCTTTAGATCAATAAATAATAAAGAAAACTTTTTTTTTCCTATGAACTGTAGTGGCCCTATCTTTTATTTTTTGTTCTCTTTGCTTTCAAAATTGGTATCAAAGCCAGTACAGAGATTGCTGGTAAAATTTCATAGAGCCTGAAGGTGCAAATTGTGTGTTTGTTGGGTTGTTGTGGATATGGAAAGGCTGCAGTAAATAACAAAGGGCACCACTAGGAGTAAAGCATCACCTAGGAGATATTGCTCCACAAGTTAGTTGTTGTTGCCAAGGAAAGAGAAGCCACTTCCAATGGTGAAGTAAAGATACCCAAGGAGGAAGGCAGTACAGAATACTGTAGCTGCCAACTGTCATTGCCGCTGTCTGGGAACTAAGATTTATTGTGTAAGGCAACACAAAGAATAACTGTAAGGAGAGAATTTTTTTCAAGAGAATCAGAAGTTTTTTGTACTAGACCAATTCGCAAACATGGCAACAAATAACAGTGGTTTCCAGCCTCAAATCCCCATTTTCATTGGTAAAACTAATGAGTTTTGGTTAATAAAGATGAAAACATTATTTTATTCTCAATACATATGGTTTTGGTAGAGAATGGTTTTGTAGAACCACAAGATCAGACAGCCCACCAGTCATTACAACAAATAGAAAAAGATCAGCTCAAGGACAACTAGAAAAAAGATGCTAAGGTTTTATTCTTTATTTAGCAAGCTATAGGTGGTTTGGTGTTTCCAAGAGTTGGTGCATCAACCAAATCCAAACAAACTCATGAGGCATTAGAAAATGTTTGCCAAGGTACGATCAAAGTAAAGGTAGCTAAGTTACAAACATTAAGGAGAAGTTTTGAAAATCTTCATGTGAGTGGATCTAACTCTATAGACCATAGGACACATGGGTAAACATAACTGATCAAACAATGGCTGAAAATATTTTTTGATGTCCACCAAATAGATTTGATGCAATTGTAGTTGTCGTTGAAGAATCAAAAGATTTAACTTGACTAGTGGATGAACTGTTGGGGTCCTTGTTATTTCATGGATCTAGAATAAATAGGAATAACAATTCTTCTTTTGAGAATGCTTTCAGATCTTGGGTTCATCTACCAGATGAAGAGAAAGATCAAATTTAAGAGGAAGAAGAAGAAGAAGAGGCAGACAGATAAGTATACATCAAAGGAGAAATGACTAATCAAAGTTTCAATAATAAAGGACAAGGTAGAAATAAATTTCAAGAACAATCACCAAGGTTTGATAAATCTCATATTTAATGTCACTCTTGTAAGAAAAGTGACAATTTTGCAAATGAATGTAGAAAGAAACAAGAAGTGGATAAACATGGTGCAAATTATTCAGGAGTATCTGATATAATAATTTAGGAAATTTATTCATAATTTGAAATATTTCTTAAGAAAGTTCTAATGATGTATGATTGTTAGATGGATAGTAGATGTAACTGATAGTATAGTATTTGTAATGGAAAAATAAGTTATAAATGTTTTGACTAGAAATAGAGAAAAGAGATATATTCTTGATATATAAATAATTAAATATTTCAATACATCAAAGATAAATTCATGACTAAATATTTTTTCAAAATAAATATTATGTCATATGACATGTTTAAAAAATTAATTGTTACTTAAATTAGATATAAAAAAGATTGTAGAAAATTAAGAAAATCTCATATTTACATCTAAATACTCATTCATCAAAATGAACAAACTTTTTACCTTATTATAATTTTATAAAATCTATCCAACAACCAACTATTACCTAACGCCTAACTAAGGAAGACGTTAAGTTCCAAATTAGATTTAACAATAGCAGTTGCATCCCTTAAATATTGTCTGACCTTAATTTGTAGAGCGAAGCCAAGAGGCTGAAGAAGTCTCGTTGATCTATGTAAATGAATTCATAGATTTTCTTTGAGCGAATGATTTCAATTGTCAAATTAACTTAACAGATGTTACCAGTGTTGAAGAGCAAGAGAATTACTCAGTGAATTACGTCTCTAAGGTTTGCATCACATTGCTCTTGATTTTTAAAGCATAATATATGTGTGTGCACTACTGAACTGCAACACGACAGGTATATAATTGAACATGAAATTGAATGAAAAAAATTCTTTTATGTTTGCTGAGCATTAAATTGCAATAATCATGTAGATCCACAAAATAAGATTCCACAGTGTGCAGAGGCAGTTCATGAAATGTGCAATTTTCTTTGAGACGGATTGATAGCTATTGATATGTTCGCCACGTAGACTTTAAGATGGGACGAACGTATGACTACAAGTCTTTGGTGCATGTCTTGACAAATAAGTCCCAATGACGGTGTCCTCGCATCAAATTGAATAAAAAGTCTTCTGTTTTATAAGAATGAAATTGACATTCAATAATACCAATACTACCCTACTTATATTATTCATTGGTTATATTTGCATTATTTCAATTCAAAAAACAAAAACCTTGGTTCCTCTCTTTGGCAGACTGACCCAAAGATAACAGTTTATAGTCACTAAGGGAAGCTTTCAAAATAGCTGTGACTTATTTTAGGACAGAGCCACTCAAAACGCTAGCATGTTGACCAAAGGTATCGCTGCTGTTGTCGTCTTCTACCTGATCTAACACCACCTGTACAGACCTCGGAATGTCAGGTGCAGCAGCCTCCATCATCCCTTCCAATATCTTCACCACTTCTCCCATGCTCGGCCTCTTTTCTTCATTGTCTTGAGTGCACAGTCCCCAAACCATAGCGGCTCTTCTCAGCTCTTCAATATTCACCGCACTTGCTATCCTTTTATCCACCAGGCCTATCATGTTCCCCCCCTGGATTTGAGATGAAGCCCAGGTAGGAAAGTACAACCTGCTTCTTTCCTCCACTGTTAAATCCAAATTTCTACGACCGGATATAATTTCCATCAACGTCATACCAAAACTGTATACATCCACCTTCGGAGTGATGGGAAGCCCAGAGATCCACTCGGGAGCCAAGTATCCTGGAGTTCCTCTTGTTGTCGTCAATACACGGCTCAAATCTCTGCCCACCAGCTTTGCCAACCCAAAATCAGCTATCCTCGGGTTGAAGTCGCCATCCAGAAGAATATTTTCAGGCTTAATATCGCAATGAATGATCTGATTCCTGCATTCCTCGTGAAGATAAACCAATCCTCTTGCAGTGCCTAGTACGATCTGAAATCGGGTCTTCCAATCCAACACCTTCTCTGCTTCTTCTCCTTTTATGAAGAGGAAAGAATTTAGAGACCCATTGGGCATGTAGGAATACACCAGTAGCCTTTGAGAGCCTTTTACGCAGAATCCATAGAGCCTTACCAAATTAACAAGTTGTATATTGCCGATGGTGCTTATTTCTGCCCTGAATTGCTTTTCTGCTCCTGCTGAAGCCTCTAATCTCTTAACCGCCACAAGCGTGTTATCTGGCAGAATTCCTTTGAACACCGAACCGAATGCTCCTCTTCCCAGCTTATGCTTGAAATTCTTAGTTGCAATTCGCAGCTCCTTGTAGGTGAACGTTTTGAGCATGATTGGCACGTCGACTTCTACACTTTTCTTTTGCAACCTTCGCCGTTTCCAAAGAAAAAATGCGACCAAGACTAGAAGCATGTAGAAAGCCGCGGCCGAAGGAAGCAAAATAAAAAGTGCAGGGGCTTTTCTGCTTCTCTTTGATGTCGAGACCGGCAACTCCAAAGCAGCCAGCCTGATGAAGATGGACTGGCTGTCTGATGAAACGTGCATTGT
This sequence comes from Chamaecyparis obtusa, assembly GCA_027943335.1. NCBI lineage: Eukaryota > Viridiplantae > Streptophyta > Pinopsida > Cupressales > Cupressaceae > Chamaecyparis > Chamaecyparis obtusa. The sequence goes on from BSBK01006239.1 coordinate 471,645, forward strand.
GAATAAATCGCCAAACCACAATCGGCAGACCGGTAGACTAGAAACTGCGAAAGCAAAGGCTGTACAGGAGCAATTGTTGAGACAAGCAGTCCTGCAACTTTCCATAGTTGGCTTCTTGTTGTACGAGACAGCTCGTTGTTCGGTCATGAAGGATCGGTTCTTGGATTCCAAGAAGCCGTCTGTAGTTCCCGCTGTGGCAGAGCACTGCAGGGGTTTTCGCCGAGTACACCCACTTGACCACCAACCTTGAGAATCGTTCTTGGGCGTGAAACCCTGAACACAACTGCACACATCATTCGGGTTGCACAGTCCATACGATCCGCAGATATCATATTCACTGCACTGACCTCCGTATGTCGACCACGCCTCATTCCATGTACCATCATCCATCCCAGAGTAAACTTTTATTTCGCCCTTCTCGTCTAACCGGAGCCGCCCTGTCAGGACATGTTCCCAGGGGATTATTCTCATTTGAATGTAATATCTCGAAGGAGAAACCCTCACACGGGAAAATTTGTAGCTGTCACGATACGTATTATGAGGTAAATTATTCCCCTCCGGACTCTTGGCAAAATAAATCCCGGTCCACTCTCCACTGGACCAATATTGAACACTGTTGTTATAGATCAGCACCAGCTGTGTCTTTCCGGGAGACGTGTCCGGTCCATAAGAGAAGAGCCCACTTGCAGGATCCGCAGAACTCTTCCACGAGGTTAGCTTCATGCCGCTCCAAAATTTCATGCCAGGCAACCATGTATCTCCCGGCTGGGCGAAACTCTCCCAAACAATCGCAGACTTGTTTTGGCCATCACCGAGCATGATGAAATTACCAGCGTCCGTTATCTTTGCCCGCGATCCTTTCAGACCAATATCAGGTGACCACACTGACCGGCCTTGTATATCGAACAATCTGAGATGAGCGTCGCTCGAAAAGTTCAGAACGCCGGGCATGCCTTGGACAGGATTATCTCTGTTAGCCACCCAAACTATGACTCTTGGAGAGCTTCGTGCGTACCAGATGCCAACATACCAATTATTCGTTCCTCTCGGACTGAAAAATCCCAGTTCAAACGTGCCATTCTTTGAAATTATGGTCCGATTTCCGCCGAGCGAATCTCCCGGTAGAAGCGAATCCCCATCATTTAATTGAGCTAATGAACGGCAATTATTCAGTGCAATAAGCACAGTAATTGCTATGACCAAATACTTGATCACCATTTCCGTGTTCATAACAGCTGTGATTCCCAAATTTAGATAGAAACAAATAATGATATCCAAGCGTTTAAAATATAAATAATCCAGAAAATCGGCATTTGGGACTGCTTCAAGTCAATGCTAGCCTTAGTCTTCACGGCATCTACGCATAATTGAACCATCGGCTCAATGAAATCGATACAGGTGGCTGATATCTATTCCATTGTATTTTTTTTAATTAGTCATCCAATACATAAGGTCAATTGGCAGAACGTAAGACTAGTAATTGCAACTTGGTATGCAATTTTTAGGCTTAATAGATGTTATGACACTTAGTTTTTTTTACAAAATATCTTATTAACCAAAATATCTTACCAAAGGGGAAACGCATATCTTATTAAAACATTTAAAAATCCTTTCATCAAATTATTAATTTGTCCTGAACGGCATTGGGATGTGAGAAAACGATGGCTACCTGCCACTACACGGTTACGGATGTTTTGTGAGGTTCGAGGTCGAGGCCATAGGATGGATGGGCTTCCAATGCAAGGATTCAAGAAAACGGTCCACGCGTCTTATCCATGTTTCCACATTATGCATGTATTCTATAGTATAACACGTTATTTAGAAAAGGACAATTACTTCTATGATACAGTGCTCGCACCATTATAGTTATTCTGCCTAAATCAAAATACATTAACTACTACCATACTGTTGTTAATCACCTCAGCTTCAGGCACGACCAAACAAATTGGCATCTCTGAAATCCTATCAAATCTGAAACAATTGATGACAGAGAAACCAGAAAGAAGAGAAATGATGAAGGAAATGTTTGCAACACTCTACGTCAGGGGTTCAAAATGCTCAGGCACCCGAAATCATTTTATCGGGCCCTTCATTTACGTTGCTCTTGTCTTTGGGATGTTAGCTTCCGTCTTAGTGTTTCTGAATCACGCCTTTGCATCTTACAGAGGAAGAAACGACTGTCATTTTTGGTTTCCAAATATTGCTGGCAAATGCACCTCTCAAAATCTTCAACGGAGTTTTGCCCTTACTTCTACGGCAACCTTGAACTTGTGTTTTTTCGCATTTTATTTTGTTGTTTAACTTTCCTTCGGTCAATTCATCTTTACATCCAAACTACGTTGGATCAGATGCCGCTTTACAATTTATTACATTCCAAACGTGTTCCCTTTGTTCGAGCTGTGTTGAAGGGACTGTGGATATTAGCTTCCATTTCCATCCTTGCAATCGTGCTTCCTTTTACTCTTCTATTCATTTTACTAGTTCTCTTTCGTTTTTCCTATTTTTTCCCTAACGGTTATTTTGAGTATCATCCTGCTCTATGTCTTCAAGAAGTTGAAGTCTATAGATTTGAAACAGGAACAGGTGCAAGGAATTGCTTGTTGTCATTGAACGCAACGTTGATGGAAACCGTGCAATAAACATTACAACGGCCAAGAAAGGTTACAGATGTCAGACACGGCAGACACCATGACAGAGTTTGCAAATTTTGAAAACAAGACGTGTCTCGTAAACCGTGAACGTAACTCCGGTTAACCGTAGAGCTAACCCCGGCTGAAAATAGCTTTGTACTCGCGTTCACACTTACACAATTTAACAGATTCATATTTTTTTGAAACGGTGCGGACGATTAAGATCATTTCAATCGTCTTGCATGCGTATGACATGTTTGATGGTCGTCGATCGGTTTAACCCAGGCCGATGCGTTTCATATATGAAACGCCTTCGGCGTAGAAATAAATTGTTTGTGTGATCAAATTCTTGACAAATGAGTGATGATTTTGGATTGGCTATTCATTCAATTATCATGACTTTATATTTTATTTTATTTCTAAAAATTTTCTATAAAATTGCTACATCTTTGGAATGTATATGTTATCTCTCTCTACTACCATTTCTTTCATACTCTCTCTTTTGGCTTCTTTTTATTTTTCTCTCATATCTCTTTTTATCTCTCTACTTTATATCTTTATGTATGTCCTTTGATATTTTTTAAAATCATTTGATGTAGGTGAAAGACAATAGACTACTCATAGATTAACCTAGAGATTGTCTCTATCTTTCTACTTTCCTCCTTGCACCTCGACATTTTAATTCTCTAATTGTTTTCGCTACTAAAGGAAACTCAACTACAATTTTTTTCTTGTATATATTAATCCTACTACTAGATATTCCAATTTCCTACATGGATCATGAATGTGTCATTTATCGCCTCTTTTCTTAAACATTAGTCACAACATATATAAATCACTTTGAAAAGATAATCATCATCACGGATCTCTCTCTCTCTCTCTCTATGTGTGTGTGTAATGTATTATACATGTAATGCATTATATATGTAATGTGAACATACATAATGCATTAAGATTGAAAGTTTGAAATTCATAATAGAGGTATCTGATATTGGATATGGATCTGATATCTGATTCCACAGACAAAGGCGCCAATAGTAAAATGTTGGCGCCATTGAGAAGTTTGGAAAATTTTCATATCAAAGGTATCATATATCAAATAAGTATCTTATATCTTATACCTATCTGATATTCGATACCTTCTATAAGAAATTTGGTAGTGCATCATTTTGGTGATTATAGTTGTCCCGACATTCTTTTTATAAGCGACAATAATGGATTTTTAGAAAACAACAGACAATAACGATTTTTAAAGCATATTTTTCATAAATTTATCACTGGTACAATCATTTTCTGTCATCGTTTTAGAGTTCAATGGGGATAAATAATTTTTCAAAGCATAAACAAAAGAGAAAGCTTACAAAAGACAAAATTTAAGCATATAGACAAATAGATGGGGAAACTCATCGAAGGAGTAGATAAGGTATGTTAAATGTTAGTGAAGGCGGGGCCCTAGGTTCACTCATAAATCTTATTTAATGTGAAGAGCAGATTAAATTTTAAAATAATGAGTATGATTTTGACAATGAGAATGAAAATGTAGAGGTTGAGAATGAAAATGTAGAGATTGGGAATGAAAATGTAGGGATTTAGAATGAAAATGTAGAGATTGGGAATGATAATGTAGAGATTGAGAATGAAAATGTAGAGATTTCTAATAAAAATGTTGCACAAGATATTCAATTTAGGAATTAAAAATGTAGCTTTAGATTAAAAATGAAAATGTTGCACAAGATATTTAATTTGGTTTTGGCATAGAAAATAATTTTGATGGACCAAACGAACGTTATACAACTCCAAATTACATGAGAAATGAAGTTCTTTATGTGGGAGAAAGTCAAATTCCAAATTCGGGACCTTTAAGAACACCAAAATGGTTATTTATTCAAATTGATGCGAACATTATGATCAGTTTTGAAGGAAACAGACCTTGACAAGAACCATTTGGTTGTAGGCTTCAAAAACACTTAATCATTTTTTTAGCAAGGAGATTTTGAGAGAGCAATGCCAACTTTTTGTACAATTTTTAAAGATGAAAAAGATGAGACCTATGGTAGCGAAATTGAAAATTTGTGTGAACAAGAAAATGCAAAAAAATACTATAATTGTGAGACATCTTATTAGTGCTATCAAATTCTATAGGAAAGAATAGAAAGAAAAAAGATAAGAGAACTACTTGGAGGGTTATTACAACCTCCTTAGTAAGTCATCATTTTAGAAAGGCTCACTTCATGAAACAAACTTATCTTGATTTAAACATAAATTGCAATACTTTGGTAGACAACTTGCAAGAAGAGAAAGACTTGAGGGTCCTATTCTAAATGATATCATGGGCTTATGGTGGAAGGCTTCCACATTTTGATAAGAAGCTAACCAATAGTGTGAAGGAGGAAATCCAACTATTTTGTCACTCTAACTCAAGAGTGTCAATAAATGTTAAGGTTGTCTTGAAGTCAAGAATTGATGATCGAGACCACACACTGCATCCTAAACATTATTTAGAAGTAATTCAAACAATGTTATTCAAAAAAAATTGTGAGAAACATCCAACATTGTAAATATTACAAAAGGCTTTTGAATCCTTAAAGCCATTTTATTGTGTACCTATTAAGATACAAAATACTTGTTGCAAATATTATGTAGATTTTTCAATGCACCATGAACTATTATTCTACATTCATTCTACTTGTTATACTGATGAACTATTGCAGGATTGTCATGCAAGTCATCCTCTAAAATCATCAAGATACTTACTAGATCATTTTTTATGTCATAGAGATGATGGTTGTTTCTTTTATAGAAATGATTGCTTAAATGAGAAGTTCTCACAATGTGGTGGCTTGTTGAAGTTTGTTTCATGTTTCCATGAGGGTAGTGAATATGAATTTGGAAAGAAAATTGCTCAAGAAAATATATATGAGATGGTTAAGTATAATTTGAAGAGTGGAGGCGTAGGTTCTAGATGCAAGTTGGTTACAAAATATAGCATTAATGTTGCTAATTTTATTTTAGATTTCAAGGAAGATATTTTCTACAAGTATACAAGGTATAGTCACGGGTCTAAATGGTTAGATTAATAAATTAGGATGTGTAAGGACTCTTTCTTGATTGACACTATTATATTGGTGATTGATTTTTCAAAAAAACTACACATTACAGCCACATAATGAGTTGCAAGCCCAGTATTATAATTCCATTCAGATCGCTATTTTTTTCCACATAACATATAGACATTCCCTTGATATTACAAAACAAGATCTAGTAAGATAACTAGAGAGTACCATTTTTATATGAGTAACTAAAGATCTCACTCTTCTTAGTATGTGCAACATTGTTTTGATAATTTTTAAAGTTGTTGCTTGGAAAAAGATATCGTTGTGATGGATAGACATCTCATTTGGTCAAATAATTGCATAAGTCAATTCAAGAATGCTTTTATATTTTATTCGTTGAGTAGAATGTACGCAAAGAGGGGTGTACCTCATATTTGGAATTTTTATGAAGTTGGGCATGGGAAAGGGAGCATGATAGAATAGGTGCATGTGTGAAGAGAGGTCTAGTTAAGTAGAAATTGAAGATTTTAAAGGAGATACACTTTGTGATGCTCATTCTATTGTTGATTGGTGAAGATCAAAATTGTCATAGAGAGGGATTCTTGATTTAGTAGTGCCCATATTATTTTGGTTAGTTAAGGAGGGCACAGTAGGAGATAAATTGGATTGTCAAATAGTTAGATATTCTTCAAAGATGCATTCATTTTGAAGCTTAGATATACGTACATGGACCATTTATACATGAGAGTTGTGTTGTTGTTTTTTCAACTATTATTAGTGTGACTAAGATTAGCATGATTCAAGTGAGTGGGTGGGTGCATGGGTTCCATAGTATCTAACTCCTTTATCTCAAACAGCATACATGACAAATGATGTCATGGAAAATTTAGTTGAGTAAAACCATCTTTCAGACCTTATACATCTAGGACATGATTTTATAGTTATTGCACCACATGGGAATGATGGGAGATTGGATTATTGGTTGGCATGATATGTAGAGGAAAAGAAAAATCTAGCACAACTAATAAAAAATTATGATGGGTTGACATATCCTACTGGTTTAATTTCTATTATGGGAACATGGTTGAAAACATACATGATTAGGAAGAATGGAATACTTTGTTTTCAAGACTATGAGAAGCACAAAACCTTTCTTATGTATGTAAAACTTATTATAAAAAAAAATGTGAAGTTCTTGAAGAATCTATCCAAACCAATGACAAAATAAAGTTCGGAAATTAGTAATGTTGATCATGAAGCAATATTGGATTCCCTTAAGTAGAGAGATGACCCTTCTAGCACACTTGAAGAGGTCATACCAAATAGCTATAGGGTTTATTACGTTCATTATGCTTTGATGCATTACATTCATTGCACTTTTCTTCTTTAATATTTTTGGTCAATAATATTAGTCCTCTTCTCGATTGAAAAATGTAGTTGGTTACAAATATGATGGACATATAAAATTTACGTACACTTGATTAGCTCATACCAAATGACAGTAAGGCTCATTATGCTTAGGTTTATAATGTTTTTTGGTTCATTATGTTCATTTTTTTGGTTCTTTAAAAATATTAGTCAATAAACTTGGTCTTCTCATCATGGCTTGGGAATGTAGAGATTATAAATATTGACATACAAGATTCCACTTTTGTGCTTTGGAGTCTATCCTACTTTTATTATTCATTTGTACATAAAGTTAGTATTATTTCTCTAATACTGATATTTTATACACTATTGTAATGTAGGTATCTTTAAGAGTACCAGTGGTTGGAGCTATACATTATAAAGCACAAATATCAAAACCAAATGTATTAGTTATGTATCTAGGATTTTTTTATAGCATTGATGTGTTTATACAGGATGTAGTTTTATTTGTACATGAGGACATGAGAAAGTATAAAGAAATGAGTATCTATTTATTTTTGATAGCATTGGTGTATTTTTACATGATGTAGTTGTATTGATATTGATAACCTACAACTGATTGAATATCTTGAAGGAAATTTTGACAATAGAAGGGATAGTTGAAAGACAGTGATTGATGATCACTGAGCTACTAAAGTATATGTAAGATAATTAAATCAGTTAATTTATTATCATTGATGTCAAATAGTTTTGATTGTACTTGTCATGATGATTACAAACATCTAAAGAAGGAAAATGGTAAAGGAATGAGATATCTACATGAAGATGAGATGGATAAGAAAGAAACAATTATGGTATACATTGGGTAACTTATTGATGAGTCTATGGCACCATGTTGATGACTTGATTGTATTACATGATTCTATTATGTATTGAAGATCAGAACTGAACAAGTTTTTGTGGTCAGTAAATGAAGATTTTTGTATACACCAAGCAAGTGTAGTGTATACCAAGTATAGTATTAACCGAGCCAGTAATCATTGACGTATTCAAGTATTGACCGGGTGAAAGAAATAAATGGAGTTTGCAACAACTGACTAAAATGATGAGTTGGATAATTGCTTATGATTATGAGGTAAAATATAATATTTTTTATGATGATCTAATGGTTGACAAAATTCAAGATTGATCGAATGAAGGAGAATGAAACATGTTAATGATACAACTACCGAGGAAGGTTAAAGCGGAAAAATGAATGGTGAAGATTAAGAGGCAAAATCTATGGATGAAAAGAAAATGGTTTATGATGTCTATATAAGGAGGCATAAGATTCATTATTGAATCTGGGGATACTTAACACTACAGGATGATTCACATGAAAATGATTGTTTTCATGTAACACTCATCAAACTGGTTGAAGACAAAATCAAGAAAAGTTGCAAACAACACTGAGCGTCTGAGAAAGAATATATTGAGAAAAATAGAGTTGGAGGAAATGAAGATGTTGAATTGATTATTGATCAGAGGTACTTTGAGCTTAGCATAGATCTTAAAATCTGCAAATCAAAGTTGTATTTGAATTAGATCATTATTGTATCAGTTTAACCATTGCTATAGATAAATATCTTAACCAAGTGGGACTTTACAGTCTTTATATTTCAATATAACATTCAATTAATGTTGATTATTTTCTTGTTGACCTCATAGTGAATGTTTGGTCAAAGGAGAACTCTTAGTGATAAATCATCTAACCAAGTCACTCCTCACAGTGTATTTTTGTAACCTTTAACAAAGTTGGCTCCTAACGGAGCTCACTTCAGAAGAGTGAATTATTTTGTGTTATCGGTCCTAGGTGGTTTTTCCCCTAATAGGGTTTCCATGTTAAAAATAGGTGTTATATGTGTATGATGTATTGAATTGTTATTTTACTTTACACATTTCTATAACTAGATAGATCGATGAACATGGTACTTAATTTATTGGTAATCGGTAGATGAAGAGAAAGACACAGTTGATATCTTACCAAGTTGATTATTTGATTGAAATGTTTTAATATATACATCTGGGAGATTTGGGACTGTATGATAACTGGACTTAACTGATTCACCCCCCCTCTCAGCTATCTAAAAATTGGTATCAGAGCGTAGAGTGCTTGGAAAGAAAAGTTCAAAGGACTTAAGCTAAAGATCACAAGATGTATAAGAGAAAGGTGCCAAAGTTGAACAAAGATAACTTCTCGACATGGCAAAGAAGAATGAGATTACATCTATCTAGAATTGGAGAATCTTCTATATACTACTTAGATAATGAATTCATCCAGCCTATTGGACCCTTGACTGTTGATCAGATGAGAGATAGACATGAACACAATGATTCAATGATAGAGATTGATGCTTCCTTATCAAATGCCAAATTTGAAGATGTCAAGATATGTACTTCTGCTAAATAGATGTGGGACATGATTGCACTAGTTCATGGAGGAGATGTAAATGTGCTAAGGGACAAAGCTAAAAGTCTTAGAGGAAAGTTTGATGACATGAAAATGAAAGAAGAAGAAAACATTTCATAGTACAACAACCGAATTAAGGAGATTGTCAATGCTATCCGAGGAGCAGGAGGTATTATTAAAGAAGACATTGTTGTCAGTAAAATTATTAGAACCTTTCTACCTACTTATGTTATTATAGTCTCTACAATTTATGAGATGAGATCAGCTCCAAAAAATCATCTTACACTTGGTAGTCTAATCGATAGACTGACTGCTTTTGAGTTTAGTAACTTTGATAATAGTATTGTTCCTACTATTGAGTCTACATTTATATCATCCTTGAAAATTGGTAAATCAAGTACTAAACACATGATAATAAATGAGAGTGATAGTGACAGTGATGAAGATGAACTTGAGCTTGAAGCATTAATGGCTAGAATACTACAGAAAGTTAAAGGAAGATATAAAGGAAAACTACCTTTGGTATGTTTTAATTGTAAATAAATTGGCCACATTGCAACTAGATGTCCTAACAGGAAAGAAGATGATAAAGACAATGAAAGATTTGGTGAAAGAAAATTTGATAAGAGAGATAACCAAGAACACGGAGGCAACTGACAGTATGATAGAAGAAGTAAATGAGATTATAAAGACAAAGGCAAGAAGGCATGTTACCTTGTTGAAGATGATAATGATGACACCGACACTGATGAAGACATTGAGGTGGTATTCGTAGCTTTGAAAGAAGAAGAAGAAAGGTATGTTGAAACATCACTTATTTCTAAAGTTAGCAAGAATGATACTAGGATTATTGATAGTGGTTGTACACATCATATGACTAGTGATGAAGATAAATTTGAGTACCTTGAACATTATAATGGTTGATTTGTAAAAATGGGAATGATACACCTCATCTAGTAAAAGGAAAATGATCTATATTCTTAAACAATAAGATCATATATCAGAATGCTTATTAGGTGAAGGAACTTAATAATATATGTTGAGTGTAGCATGGCTGAATAACACAAGTCACTAAGTTGCATTTGAGAATAGAAAGGTGAAAATCTATCATGAGACTGGAAATTTGGTCGATACTGGTGAACAATCTAAAGGTAATCTATTTTATCTTGATAATACTGAAACTTCTTGTTTATTGGCTAGAACTGAAGATGTGTGGTTATGGCATAGAAGGCTATGTCATGTGAATTTTCACAACATGGTTAAAATCAGTAAGAAAATGAGAGTTAGACGTTTATCGAGCTTATCTAAACCTGACCATGTCATGTGTAAACAATGCCAAATGGGAAAAATGTCAAAATCTAGTTTTAAAAGAAAAAAGTATTCATCTAATGATATTTTAGAGTTGGTTCATACCGACTTGTGTGGTCCTATGAGAACTTAGAGTTACAGATATTTTATCTTGTTTGTTGATGACTACTCTAGGATGATGACTGTCATGTTCTTGAAAAAAATGTGAAGCTTTTAAGATGTTTAAATGGTTTAAAGCTAAAGTGGAAAAGAGTTAAAATTCTTGAGAACAGATAGAGGCGGTGAGTTTAATTCTGATGATTTTACTAACTTTTGTAATGAGCATGGAATTAAGAGACAGGTTTCTGCACCGAAGACACCACAGCTGAATGGGATTGTTGAAAGGAGGAATAGATCTATTGTTGATTGTTATAGAACACTAATGATTGAAAAGGATGTTGCACAAGTATATTGGAGAGAAGTTGTTAGTACTATTGTATACACATTGAACTGAGTACAATTGAAGAAAGATTCAAATAAAACACCCTATGAGTTATGGTATGGTTACACACCGAATGTAAGTTACTTTAGAATATTCGAAAGTAGATGTTACATTCTGAAAGATGATAAAAATGGGAAATTTGATTCAAAAGGTGATGAAGGAATATTCTTAGGATATTCTACTAAAAGAAAAGATTACAAATGTTTGAATAAGGCTACTAACAAAATGATTGAAAGTAAAAATGTGAGAGTTGATGAATTTGCTGAGAAAAATGATGAAGAAAGCAAAAAGGAAATGGAAGATTATGGTAGATTTACATACATTGAGAAACTTGATACTATTCCTAAGAAACAATCTGGTATTACCAAGAAACAGGGTAATGATACCGAGCATCAGCTTATACAACCCAAGAATCAAGAAATAGTTACCAAGGAAGATCATGATCCTACACCGAGTGAAGAACACAATGAAGAACAAAGAATTGAACCAGTACTTGAAAAATTTGTGAGGATAAATCATCCAAAGAATCCGATTATTGGAGATAAGAAATTCAACATGATGACACGAAGTTGAGAAATAACACATGCTTAGTTTATGAATTTGAACCTAAAACTGTTAGAGATACACTTGAAAATGATGAATGGATTAAAGCCATAAATGAAGAAATAGAGAAGATATTGAAAAACAAAACATGGACATTGGTATCGAGACTAAATGATAAGAATGTAATTGGAACCAAATCAATATTCAAAAACAAGTCAAGAATGAAAATGGAGAAGTCACTAGGAATAAAGCAAGACTTGTATGCAAAGGATATGCACAAGAAGAAGGTATTAATTATGGTGAAACTTTTGCACCAGTTTCTAGACTTGAAGAAGTTAGAATATTGCTTTCTTATGTTGCCTATAAAGGATTTAAAGTTTATCAAATGGATGTCAAAACTGCATTTATAAATGGAATACTTGAGGAAGAGGTAATCATTGAACAACCTCAAGGTTTTGCTGATCCAAATCAGAAGAACATGGTATGTAAGTTGCACAAAGCTCCATATGGATTGAAACAAGCACCGAGAGCATGGTATGAAAGACTGCATTCCTATCTTACCAATATTGGATTTGTTAGAATAGGTGACAACAACAATTTATACTTGAAAGGTGAAACTGATGATAAGATTCTTATTGCTGAAATTTTTATTGATGATATCTGTAGACACGGAAAATTGGCAAAAGGCTTAAATCAATTAAAAAGTGCAATCAAATCATCAAAATAATATAAAAAATCAATAAATGGAACAAAGGCAATTTTAATCAAAGAAAAATTCAATTAAATGATTAAATGATTAAATAAAGCTTGAAAAGGGGAAAAACACTAAGAAATTGATTAAATTCAATTAATGACATAGTTGTTGAAAGCAAAAATCAAAATGAACCTCTTACCCTTCATGGCTAAATTTAATTACTTTAATTAATTAATAAATCATAAATTCTCTCAACAAAGGAAAAAGGAGACAAAATGGACACAAATCACTCACTTTTGTTGAAATGGTCCAGCCTTTTGAAACCATTTAAATGTTTGTCCCCCAATTTAGGGACAAAGCAAAGCCAATTGACCTTACCCAAGCATAACCATGGTTATCTCACTCTACCCCCTACCCTTGGGAAAATCTTATAAATAGAAGGCATTTTGAGGCATTAATCATCCACTCCATATCTTTGAATTGCAGCAAAGCTCTGTCAATTTGCATCCATATCACTCACTTATCATTTGTCATTGCTAATTAGCTTAAATTGCATTGATCATAGTAGATTGTTCATCAAATAGAGCTAAAATTTGATAGAATAGATCTAAATTTGCATATCATATAGCTTAATTCTCATCTTTAGAGTGTCACTAGTGAGGATCATAGCTGAGAGCCTCATTTACCACTTTATTTTAGAGATCCATGAGATGTTGATAGATTAATTGTGCATTTGTTAGATTATTTTGCTCTAATTCTTGTTGTTCTTAGTTAATCTTGTAATTTCATGAAGGTGTAAATCACTCACACACAAATGGCGCCCACCGTGGGGCTCTAGGCCTCAAATTTATCATAATTTCCACGTTATTTGCAAAATTTAGGCTAGAATTGTATGATTTTGCTCACTGTTTGCAGGTTACAGGAAAGAAATCACACCTAACAGTAAAGAAATCACGCCTACAGTAAAGAGATGTCGCTCGCGGTAATTTAGGTGTCGCCTAGAGTCTGAACGCTCACGCTTCTTAACAGCAGAATCACGCTTCTGGATAAAGAAATCACGCCTGCGGACATTAAATTCTCGCCTCACGCACAAGCACCTGATGCCTTTGGATATTTAGATGTCGCCTACAAAGAATTAAAAGCCGCGACCGAGGAATGAGTTCACGCCTGGTGTAAAGGGAGTTCACTGTATTTTGCTTTTAATTTGTCGCTCTTATTATTTTAAATGTCGCTTTCAGTTAATAAGATGTCGCTTATCTGAGTCAATTTGTCGCTTGTGATAAAGAATTTACGCGTTTGTTTAATTTGATATCGCACATAATTACTTTAATCTCGCTTGAGCCCCTTTTGGTGACGCTCGCGGTTAAAGTAATTACGTCTTTGTTAAATTAGATATCGCCTTTAACAGAAGAAATGTCGCCTGGTCTAGCATCTATTTTGTATCAGAGTAATTGCTGTTGTCGCCTGTAGTAAAGATTTCACGCGCTTGCTAAATTTAATATCGCACTTGACTATTTTGATCTCGCTTGAGCCCCTTTTGGTGACGCTCGCGGTTAAAGTAGTCACGTCTTCATTAAATTTGATCTCGCCTATAGTCTGGATAATGTCGCCTGACAGTATTTTCACTATTTTGTCAAAATAAGGACTGTATGCTAACTTCACTGTCATTTTTTTTGTCTCAGGAGCATGGTCTGTCATAAGAAAGTGCAAAAACCAGAGAGAAGACACAACTTAGAGGAGAAATTGATCTCTAAAAGGATAAGGAAAGAAAACCGGGTACATTCTACCTTTGTTCTCAACAATAATTTAGAGAAAGAAGTAGAATTACATGCCAAATACATTGCTGTTGTAGATGCTTACAAACGAAAATATGTCTCATTGAATTGGGAATTTAGTCCTTAAATTTGTAAGAATTTTGCAAGTATTTTGGTAAAAAAAGAATCAAAAGCATAATCAATTATATCATTTTTAGCTTTGATTTTGGTTTCCCCTCACTTTGTTTGTATTGTGCTAACTAACTTGTTGGTGGAGGGAACGTTTTGCCAAGGTAAGAGAAGGATTTGGAGAGAAAATGAAAAATCTACTACTTAAAAATGCGCCTAGCCTTTGCTAGCATCGTTTGAGGTATTTTTCTCATCAAGCTTGCACTTCCCTTAAATTGTGGCATTTTCAAAGTTCAAAACATAGTTTAATCATAAAAGAAAAAAATAAACACTTCAATTCTAAGAACCCCTTTGTCACGGGGTTGAAAAAGAACCAAATTTGATTGTGAGTGTTTGGGATAAGGGAAAAGCAATAGGGATATGCTCTTCACTCTTTGAGTGAATCAAATTTCCAAACTTGCTCTACCAAATCCATTTTTCATGCTTTTCAATGAATATGTTTAAAACTTAGTGGGCTCGCCTCCCGAGATTGCCTTAGAAGGGCCGGTGAGAGGGACAGCCCAAAGTGGGATACACTTGCTTTTGCCGCGAGAATCCGACCCACTATAAAATGAAACGCGGGTATCCTTAATGGGGTACACGACAAAAGGATTTTAGCTCTTTCGAACTTCCTCTAGTAGTCCTAACGGATTGCGCAAAATCATGCTTTTGTGCGTGTGGGAAGCCCCTTAACATAGTTGGGGGATGAAAAGCTAAGATCTCTTTTGAACGGAAAACTTACTACATAACGGTAAAATAGCAAAAACTACCTATTAGAGCCATGTTTACGAACCGATTATGTGCTAGGTAGATTGCGTGGAAGCTATTCTTGTGTTAAACCTGTGAAAACGTTCAAAAATATACACATTAGAGCATTCTAGGGATATGGTACCCAATTGATGTGTGTGTTGAGATTGTTTTTATTTTCAAACAAGATATTCCAAATTTATTGATCAAAACACCATTAAAATTTTAAACCATTTAAAATTGATCAAAAACTTTTACTTTATTCCAAAAATAGCTTATCAAGAGAAGAAAGTCAACATACCCTTAAAGTTTGTTCATGCCTGTTATTACAAGGTCACTCGCTATAAGGAAAGCATTACAAACAGACGGGACCTACAACAGAGAAGAGCTCCCATTTCCAAAGAACACTTTCATTACTTCACGAGTGACTGAAAATCCCACTAAGGCAAAGGACATTAACAACATGTTTAGTGGTACCCTAGGAAATATCGATCCCACTAACCAAGGGAACAACATGAATGGGGGCATAGATCCTAATAACAACCAAGGGAACAACATGAATGGAGGTATGGATCTTAACAACAATCAAGGAAATTCTAATAATGGAGGAAGAGATCCTAATTCTCAAGAGGCAAATTCACAAGGCAACAACTTATTTCCTCCTCATAATACAAACTTACCCCCAACTGCAGAAGAAGCCACGATTGAAAGAGCATTAGAGGGAAGACAATGTCCTTATTTCATAGAACTAATGAAAAAGACCATGCTTATGGATAAATAAAAACACTTCATGGACTTAATACAAACGGGGGTAAAGCTACCTAAAGATTTTGACATAGAGCAATTAAAGCCCAAGGAAATAGAAGACCCTATGGAAGCAATGAGGAAACAATTCAAGGCATTACAAATGGAAATTGACAATTTGAAACAAAATGGGGCTCCTAAGCCTTTCTCTATTGAAACATTATGTCCTTTTCCATTCGATAAGAGTTTGGTCATGGTGCCTTTTCCCATTAATGTAACATTTCCTAAATATGAGAGATATGAAGGAACATCTGACCCACATGATCATCTTCGGGGGTTTTGTGCATTGAGTCTTGAATTCATGCATGAATCAACCTATTTAATGAGACTATTCCCAAGAAGCTTGGGAGGAACAGCCATGGATTGGTTTTCAAAACTACCATCCGGCATAAAATCCTTTGAAGAGTTAGCATCTAAATTCGCGACTCATTACTCTTATAACATCAAACATGAGGTCACCATGATAACGTTATGTAACACGAAGCAACAAGATGGAGAAGCCTTTCTCACATTCTTGCAAAGATGGAGGACTGCATTTGCTAGATATCCAAGAAGTGTACCGGAGAAAGAAAAAATGGATATCTTTATTAACGGTTTAAGAAGTGAGCTGAATTATAGACTAAGGATGCAATGTCCCAAAACCTTTCAAGATTTAATTGATAACGGAATTACAACGGAAGAAGTGTTGATTAAGAGTGGAGAGTTGAAATTGCACAAGGAAAATAAGAATAACTCTAACTCCAACAACAACAATACCAACAATAACAACAATCCAAATAAAAGTTGGTACAACAACAATAGCCGTTATGCTGCAAAGAATAACAACAAAGGTATTGTTAATGATGGTGTAGTGGAATCCAGCAACTTGAAGGTGATTCCATTTGCCCTTACAAAGACACCAAATCAAGTGAATAATGCTAATCAAGCATATAATGCACCTTCCAACAACAACAACAATGCCAATAAGAATAATCAAGGAAACAAGGATCAAAACAGCAAGTATGATAAGTATTTGAAACCCACTCCTGCAAGACACTTTACAC
The DNA here is from genome assembly GCA_027943335.1 of Chamaecyparis obtusa. NCBI lineage: Eukaryota > Viridiplantae > Streptophyta > Pinopsida > Cupressales > Cupressaceae > Chamaecyparis > Chamaecyparis obtusa. The sequence goes on from BSBK01006239.1 coordinate 488,687, forward strand.
CCTTGGGAGAATCACTTGAAACTGCATTAAAGGCTCTCATAGCTAACAATGTTATTGCATTACCCGCTATTAAACCTTATGAACCAGACCACAAGCCGGGTTGGTGGGATGCTAAGCATCATTGTGAATATCATAGGATTCGGGGGCACCCTACAAATGAATGTTTACAATTAAAGAATGTGGTGCAAGACTTGATAGATAATAACATAATCACTGTTGATGGACCCCAAAATAATGAAGATCATACGGCCTTCAAACAACCTTTTTACAAACATGATAAAGGTGAGTCATCAAATGGCAAGAAACAAAGTGCCAATAATCTCAACTTTGCGCCATCATATGATCATATTGTTAATGCTATCATCATTAATGAACAGCCTCAAAAGGAAGCAACAAATGTCATTACAAGAGGGCAGAATTCTAGAATGACTTTACAAGGGATAGTCCCTCAAAACACCAATATCCCACCATCCAACATTGTGGTCAAACAATCTCCTATAGCAGCAAGACCTTATAGTTTGGTGGACCAATTGCAACGTACTCCAGCACAAATCTCAATCTTAGAGTTATTGAAGTTGTCACCAAATCATAAAGAGATTTTGGAAAAAGCTTTGGAAGAGACACATGTTTCTACTACCTTAGGGGAAGAAAAGTTTCAAAATATGGTAGGACATCTTGTGGCTCCTCATTGTCTTTCATTTTCAGATCAAGATGACATGTCTATAACTCATCCTCAAAATTTGCCATTACATATAGAGGTTTTGATCGAAAGGCATAGAGTCAAAAGAGCCCTTATTGATGGAGGGGCTGGCCTTAACATATGCACATTGAGTCTTGTAAAATCCTTAGGTCTATCCGAGTCTTGCATTGACCCTACAAAGAAAATCACCATAAAAGCTTATGATGAGGCTGAAAGAGCTTCTAAAGGCATGATTGTGTTGCCCATCCAAGTGGGACCAGTTAAGAAGGAAACCAAATGTCAAGTGTTGGACATGAAATTAACCTATAACATCTTATTGGGAAGACCCTGGATTCATGAGATGCAAGTTGTCCCCTCCACATACCACCAATGCATCAAGTTCCCATACATGGGTGAAGAAATCACAATTGGAGGAGACTCAAATCCATTTCAATATTGTAATGCACTCAAACCCTTGCATGAATTATACATTCCACATAATCGTGAAGGAGTTGTTCCAAGAATCACCAATGAAGATACACAAAATCCTCTTCAAGCTAGCTCAACTACATCAACTAAGGGCAAGGAAAAAGTGAGCTATGAGGGTCCAAATGTGATGGAAAGTCCATATGTGGCACCTAAATTGGAAACAATGATCTACAAACCTACTAAAGAAGAAAAAGAACAAGCTAAAGCAGATCATTACCAATACATGAGTGAGATGATGAACAAATTTGACAAACAATGCAAGATTAGTTCAAAAGGGGTAGGAGAATATTCAGTTTCTCTATTTGACATGCCCATGTCTCCTAAATCACATGGAAAACCCTCAAAAGAACATCTTCCACATAAGTATAATTCTTATTTTGTGAGGGAAGATAGCAAAGCAACATGGGATAAGGAAGAGGATGATGTCCTCCAATGGCTTTATCATGATGAGGATGGTACCCTAGACACTCCCATGGAAAGAATTCAGCATGTTAATATACAAACAGAACAATATGGGAAAGGATTTGATATTATGCAAAAGATGAGATACAAAGGAAGAGGACCCCTAGGGAAAAGAAATAGAGGATTATTAGAACCTATTGAACCTGTTTGGAGGGCAAGTCATGAAAAATCCGGAGTAGGTTTTCAATATAAGGGAGAAAGTTCAAGTCCAATGCATGATTTTCATCCTCAAATAAATGCATTAGAATCCGAAGGAGATAGTGATGATTCTAGGGATTATGAATGGGATACTTTATCAGATGAGTCATGTCAAGATAAAGAAGTCATTGCTATACATACTTATGCAAAAATCCCAAAACAAGATGCTCCAATTAATGAAGAATCTTCTATTCAAAGGCCTAATATAGAACAAGCATCTAGTAGTGGAGCATGGATAGAAACATTTTGGACACCTTCAGAGGAGGGAAATTCAAACGTTAGTTTTAACCCGCTTGTGGCTTTTCCCACATTGTTTCCCGTAGAGGTCGACGAGGATTCAAGCGAAGGGGACTTTGACCCTGCTTCCATGGATCATCTTGAGGAAGCGCACATCATAGATCTAAACGATACAATGTATGAACCCTCAAACGAAGTCATGTCCATAAATCCTATTGATGATACCTTACCCAATAATTCCTTAATTTTGATACATCCAGACCTCATTGATTGGGATCAAACTGAACCACATGATTTACTTTACTTCCCAAATGACCAAGCAACAAACCAATACCTCAATGCGGTTGAACCCTCTTTCACCAATGAACTCAATACGGACATGATGACAACAGCAAGGGTCCAATCTCTTAGTCAAAAAAAAGAAAAAATGAAAAAAAATAAAAAAATGAAAAGTTCTATTGGTGAAAACCCAACTGTGGCACCATTAGAACCAAAAACAATGAAAATAAAAGACGTTTCTTTTGGTGAAAACCCAACTGTGGCACCATTAGAAGAGAGATTGGACACTTTGCCTGAACATGAAGAAGAACGGTCATCTATTCTTATAGAACCAACAGAAAAAGTTAACATTGGCACGGAACTAGAGCCAAAGGTTGTACACTTGGCTGCATCACTTACATCTATTGAAAGAGAGGACTTTATCAAATTCTTCCAAGAACAACAAGTAAATTTTGCATGGTCATATGCCGATATGCCTGGATTGGATCCTGATTTCATAATGCATCATCTGAATGTTAGACCCGGAGTTAAACCTGTGAAGCAAAAACTAAGGAAAATGCACCCACATGTGGCTCTTCTAGTCAAGGCAGAATTGGAAAAATTATTAAAGGTGGGATTCATAAGAACAATAGCATATGCTGATTGGATCTCTAACATTGTGCCAGTTACTAAGCATGATAAATCTATCCGTGTGTGTACGGATTTCAGAGATTTAAACCTTGCATGTCCCAAAGATGACTTCCCATTGCCAAGCATTGATACCATAGTGGATTTGACAGCAGGTCACGCAATGTACTCATTAATGGATGGATTTAGTGGCTACAACCAAATCAAGATTGCTCCCGAAGACCAAGAAAAGACAGCATTTACTTGCCCTTGGGGTACTTTTTGTTGGAATGTCATGCCCTTCGGTTTAAAAAATGCTGGAGCTACATATCAAAGGGCCATGACAACTATTTTCCATGACATGATGCATACTTTTTTAGAAGATTATGTGGATGACATTCTAGCAAAATCCCACAATAGAGAAGAGCATTTACAAATCCTAAGAAAAATATTCATTCGGTTAGAACAATTCAAAGTTAGACTAAACCCAAAGAAGTGTGCCTTTGGTGTCCAATCCGGCAAGTTATTGGGTTATATAGTGTCAGCAAAAGGCATTGAAGTTGATCCTGAAAAAGTACAAGCAATTCTAGAAATGGAGATTCCAAGAAATATTAGCCAAATGAGGTCACTACAAGGAAAGATTCAATCAATAAGGAGATTTATCTCTCAATTAGCAAAAAAGTGTCACTCCTTCACCAGATTGTTACACAAGGACACTACATTTATGTGGGATGAAGAATGTGATAAGGCCTTTGCTACTTTGAAGACTTATTTGATAAACCCACCTATTCTTATGTCACCTATCAAAGGTAAAGAACTGTTGTTATACATATCAGCCACAGAAAGGTCTCTAGGCATATTGTTGGCACAAGAAGATGAGCAAGGAAAAGAAAGGGCAATCTACTATCTTAGTAGAACCTTAATAAAATATGAACTTAATTATTCATTCATGGAAAGAGCATGTCTAGCAGTGGTTTTTGCATCTCAAAAACTAAGACATTATATGTTGATGCATAAGATCAAATTAATTGCTAAGATTGATCCTCTCAAATACTTACTAAGTAAAACTGCCTTAACAGGTAAAATAGCAAAATGGGTCATGATCCTAAGTGAATTTGACATTGAATATGTTGATAGAAGAGCAATTAAAGGACAAGTGATAGCAGATCACTTAGCAGATAACCCAATGGAGTCTACACAAACCATGCAAATTGAATTTCCAGATGCAGAAATTGTCAACATAGAAGCAAAGACATGGAAGTTATATTTTGATGGATCTTACACACAAGGAGGTTCTGGAGCAGGTATATTATTGGTTACTCCTCAAGGATACACCATTCCAAAGTCTTATAAACTCTTATTTCCATGCACCAATAACATAGCGGAATATGAGGCATTAGTCATTGGCATCAAAATGGCTTTAGAATGGAGTATTGCAGAATTACAAGTGTATGGAGATTCCCAACTCATAATCAATCAGGTTAATAATGAATACAATACCAAGGACATAACATTGATGAAATATAAAACCTTGATTGATGGATGGAAGAAGTACTTTGCTTTGATCACATTTGAACAGATTCCAAGAGAAAAGAATAGAGCAGCAGATGCCATGGCTACCTTGGCTTCATTGTTACAAAAACCAGATCAAAATGAGAAGTATGAGTTCTTGGTGGAAGAGTTGGTAAAACCGGCATTTAACCTTCCTGACACCCAAATTGTTGCTCTTTTACATGGACATGACTCTCCTTGGTATGGACCCATCTATACTTACCTTAAAGACCAAGTACTCCCCATAGACCAAACTCGTGCCCAAAAATGTAACTTCATACGCCAAGCCGCCCATTACCTAATCCTTTCAGACACATTGTATCGTAAGGGTCTTGATGGGACGTTACTTAGATGTCTAGAGGAAGAAGAGTCTAAGTTAGCTTTACGCGAGGTCCACGAAGGCATTTGTGGGTCACACTCAAGCGGTTTTAATCTAGCTAAGAAAATCCTTCGTCTAGGGTACTTTTGGACAACATTAGAAAAGGATGCTTGTCAATTTGTGAAGACATGCAACAAATGTCAATATCATGGTAATATGATACATGCACCGGCTCAAGAATTACACCCATTCATTACACCATGGCCTTTTTATCAATGGGGTTTTGACTTGATTGGAATCATATATCCTCCATCTTCAAACGGACACAAGTATATCATCACAGCAATAGAATACTTCACCAAATGGGTGGAAGCAGTTCCATTAACAACAGCAACCGGCAAACAAATTTCAATGTTCATTTTGAACCACATAATTTGCCGCTATGGTATTCCACATGCCATTATCACGGATAATGGGAAACAATTCAAAAATCAGGATATTGATGAACTTTGCATGACATTTCACATTACACATCATTCATCATCCATTTATTATCCACCAGGCAATGGACAAGCTGAGGCAACAAACAAAAATATCCTCAAAATATTAAAAAGATCAATTAACAAATCAGGAAGAGATTGGCACGTGCAAATAAATCCCGCACTATGGGCTTACAGAACTAGTATCAGAACACCTACAGGAGCCACCCCATTCTCTTTAGTTTATGGAACCGAAGCAGTTCTACCATTAGAAGTTGAAATTCCATCTCTACGGGTTTCATTAAGAGGATTGATCACTGATGAGGATTATAGGATTGCCAGACTACAACAATTGGAATTGTTAGAGGAACATCAGACTCAAGCTTATGAGCATTTAAAAATTTATCAAAACAGGATTGCACACAATTACAACAAACACATCAAACCAAGAACTTTTCAAGTAGGAGACTTGGTATTAAGAGAAAATCCCAAAAATTAAGTTGAAAGGGAAAAGAAAGGAAAGTGGGAAGCTAATTGGATAGGCCCATTTGTGATAGCGTCATCCTTTGGAACTGGAACATATAAGTTATCAGATTGTAATGGTGAAGAATTACAAGAACCCATAAATAGCATTCATTTGAAGAGATTCTACACCTAAAACAGATGAAAGAGTATAAAGAGTATCAGATGAGAGAGCATCATAATTATTGTACATAATTGAAAAGGGATCTTGAAAATACCAAAAACATTTGAAAATGGAAAATACCAAAAACATTTGAAAATGGAAAATCCAAAAACATTGGAAAAGAAGAAAGATCAAAAAACAGTGGAAAATTGAGCCTGAAGAAAGCAAAAACATTTGAAAAACTATCTCTTGGTGAAAACCTAGCAAATAGGCGCCAAGGTGATAATGAAAAAAATATATATATATATATATAAAAAAAAAAAAAATGAAAAAAGAGAAAAAGTGCCTTGGTGAAAACCTAGCAAATAGGCACCTCGGTAGCAAAAAAAAAAAAAAAAGAGAATACCCAAAAGTGAAAACTTGGTAACAAGCACTTTTGGTTCCCTTAGGTCATTTCCTTCCTAGCCACATGTGTATATAATGCATCTCATCATCCCATTTGTCTAAACCTTCATTGCATCTGTCATTTGTACATAGTCATAATAACAGTTTGTAGCACCATCCTTTGCATTGCCTAAAGTTGTCAAAATTGATACATCAAATACTTGGGGGCAGCATAAACGGATTGGAAAGTGGGTACCTCAAAAAGGATTCATATGAACAACATTCAGTCACAAGCAGAAAGGGATTAACATTTTCAGAAGAGAGATCAGATTTTTGTAAACCTTTGATTGATAACGAAAAAGTTGACTACCACAACAAAATCCTTGAAGCCTAAATTGACTTATTATTCAGGATTAAAAATCAAAAATCATGTCATGATCAAACACTTGGAAATATATTTTGTTGAAAATCAGAAAACAATGCAAAAACACTTAGATAGATTCTTTTGAAAAGTTGGTTAAAAATCTGTTTACTTACATTCATTCAATTTGTATCAAGTCTTTTTAGCTCATCAATGATGTTTCGACTAGATTGGCAATGATGGAGACATGATATTTTTTTCTTGACTATGAAGTGACTGTTTGGAGGAAAATTCATTGCCTTATGGGAATTCATCTAAAGACATGGTCATCAAAGAACCACTGAGGATTATCTTATAAAACAATGAGTTAACTTTTGTTTGTTTACACAACCGGATACCTTGGATATTTAGATTCTTCATATCTAAATGACAAAATCCACTTGCAACATAGAATCCGACAAAATCGGTATTCGTACTCTCATGATTTTTATTTTTTTTTTGAAATCAGTAATAGTCGTATCAATGAGACCGATGGGAAAGCAAAACGGAGGTTACCATATGAGCAGTAAATAAAAAGCGATATTCATATCATCATGTCAGTGGGCAGTGGTGATTGTATCGACTTTCCGGTCCCAAGTGCTCAATGATGAAAATATATCCTCAAGACATTTATTTGCTAAAAGCTAGTGACACTTAGCTGCATTCATAAAAAGGTTAAATGCATTCTCATGTTAGATTAATTGCATGTGCATTTTTCCCAAGGGTTTTATTTTCGCATCAAAAAGGGGGTACATGACATCATTAACAGGGTTAAATCAACAAGGACAACATCATTTCAACATCATCTTTTCTATAAAAAAAAATTTAAAAAATGAGATTATACTTTTTGCATTCATTCCATATCATTAATCATTACATAGATAGTATCAAAGAAAAGAAGGAAATAATTATTTACATGTGCATACATACAGATTGCATACATGAGAAATAACATATCAAAACTACATCCATACATAAAGAAGAAATGCATCCATCTATCTATATCATACATAAGATACGTTGCATCCATAGCCAATATCCATCCAAAAACAAATGCATTAGATAAACACATATAGCAGCATCTAAAGGAAATCTCATATATCATCAAGTAAAAGCAGGAAAGATCATAAATGTTCTCATATCACACGTCTACTCATAACTCAATATATCAAGTATAACAATGATGTCATAAAAACTCAACTCTATAATTGCCCATCAATAGGGGCATCAATGTCAAATAAGTGTCAAAGTACAACTGGAAAGGTGACACCAAGGTCACAAGACTATGGTACAATATCAAGTATCTCAGCATCAGTACATAAATGATCAATAAGAGCACTCATAGCTCATCTCTCGTCACCACTGGGAGGAGGTCCTGGAGGAGGCTGTGGAGGAGGCTGTGATGAAGGCTGCTGAGGAGGTGTCTGACCAACCATAGCAACAAGGAGAGGAACCAAGGGAGCCAAACCTGATACCAACTGCTGAATCATAGATGACATCTGTGACACCTCTGTCCGTAATGCTCCCACATCTGCTCGTAGCTGGGTAGTACTAGAACTCTCTCCAACCTCATAGGTACTCTGAGGATCACCTGTATCTATAGGAGCTTTTCCTCGATCACGGGAAAAAGCTGCTGGCATCTGCTGTGCCCCTGTATCCTGACCATCCACAGTAGCCTGCTGTAATCCTACTCCCGTATCCTGTCCTATACCTGGATCCTGTCTAGCAGCCCTCACATGATCCTGATGATCTATCCTCTGTCTCTGTGCTACTGCAGGACGAGGAGGAGGAGGTGGTGCCTGTACCTGTGCATCTCTCGCTCATCCTCTGAGCCTAATCACTGCCCTACCTTGGGGTCTACCTCTGCGTCTCCTCCCACCACCAACATCATCACCATCATCATCTCGCCCAGGCACTGGCTCTGCAAGGTCTGTAAATCGAGGCATCGGATGCTCCATCAACCAAGCTAGATACTCCTGTGTGACTCCGGCATCTCTGATGTGTAACCTCATGTCCCAATCCATATAACCCAGTAATGATATCTGCTCTATAGCGTCATCATATGAAGGCATGTGACCCCAAGTAGCATGCTCTGCACTAGAACGAGCATATACTGCAGATCCCTGAGGCATAGGCTGAATCCGCCCAAACTGTCGTAGTACTCTCCCTGCCAAGAATCTCTCAAGAACAGAGTCGATCCTGCCGATCATCCATCGAGGAGCAAACATATATGGTAACTCCAAGCTATCCTCTCTCCAATCCTCGACCTCAACATATGGTCTCCAATAGACCTCATCCATGTCATCAATCTGCCGTCGCCAATACTCCAAGTGACCCAAGTGATGCTGTGTCACCATACCAGTATACTGCCATGCAAAAGGATATCCTGGAGGACGATCTCGATCTGATATAGGACGACTGACTGGTAAGTGCTCCCATATCCACAACTGTAAAATATGAATCCCAGCAGATAATGAGGCTGATCTCCTGTAAACCACCTCATGAAGATCGTGATAAAGCTGTGCCAGCACACAAGATCCCCAGTCAAAGCATCGAGGATGATGTAGCAAATCCTCGATAATCCTGCCCCATCCCACTGAAAATCCGCGACCTCGCTGATCAGGTAATAAAACACCACCAATGATAGCACCTAATAATGCTGGTAAAACAGGAAATGAGGCAAACTGAGGCCATAAGATACAATCATCACCAATAGACGGATCTCCGAATACTCGTCGACAATATGTCCCGTCATAGACCGCATCATAATATACTATCTCTCCATGAGTCGGGATCCATAGCAATCTGTAAACATCCTCAGGTGTAATAGTCATCTCACCCTGTGGTAGCCAAAATGTGTTTGTCTCAGAGTGCCAACACTCTGCGACAGCAGTAATCAAACCTCGGTTCATCTGGAACCGAGGAAGCTCTAGTACGCATAGTAAACCGCAGCGCCTAATCACTCACCTCTCGGCGTCAGTCAACTGGGTCCTAAGCTCCATCACCCAGTGTGGTACAGTCCGAAGGTATAGCACAGGGACATCCTCCTGTTTAATCAAAGCAAGGGAATCACATGAGTAACTTACTATCAGGAAATCAAACAATCAATCATAGTCATCAATTTAAATATACCTATCAGACTTACCAATCCTAACTCTAAGCATTGAGGAAGGACGATCCTAGTTTTATGTCTCTAAGCATTTGAGCATAAAATGAATGGACATTTAGATCCATGACCTATCATTCGTGATGAAGATTGATTAACCTTATTCTTCGATATTATAGTTACCTATGTCCTAATTCATTGTTGAAATCAAACAAAGGGAATACCCTAACTAAACATTCGATTGAATTCATTGACGTGATCGATATCAATCAAGTTGACGCAATCGAGCAATCAGACGTCCTAGAAAAGTTTCAAATAAACAAATTTTTTACTTACGCGACTTTTCTTTTTGGCGTCATTTCTTTTATCAGAGGCGACATTTCTTTGTTCATACGCGTGATTTTATTCATCCGCATGGCTTAATTTCACGAAAGCGGTATAAGATTTTCCGCAGGCGACCTCTTATTATCACGCGACACCTGATTAAAATGATTAAACCCTAAGCGACATTAAATTATCCTTAGGCGACACAAGATTTTCTAAATGCGTGAGAATACCTAAGGCAAGCGACATCAAATTTACTAAAGGCGACATTTAAAATTTTCAGGCGATATTAAAATGCACGGAGGCGACATTTCTTTTCACGAACGCAGAATTAAAATTTTTAAAAAGCATTAAATAAGGTCATAAATGCAACTTTAAAGACATGAGGAAAATTTGAATGACATACCGGAGGACCATCGGTCGCTCTCCGACTGAACCGGCGCGCTCTCTCAAACCGATGCTCGCGATGTGGGACCACCATCGTCTCAAAAAGGCTAAAATCAGAGCTCAAATCTCAAGAAGGAACGGTGCAAATGAATAGTAAAATGAGGGGTTTTACCCTATTTAAGGTGAAATTGGTCCTCATAAACACTTAAAAAAATGCACTTTGAACCTATTATAGGACATTTTCATTAATCGGGGCATGAATCAAACTTGATTATTTCTTTCAAACGGTATCAGAAATCAAAACATATTCCAACTACTTAAAAATCTTTTAAATCAAGGACTCAATATGTTTTATTTCTGAGGGGGCATCAGAGTATCAAATGGGCATCACATCAAAAACATTTATCAGTGGGGCATATCATATCATATCATATCGTATCATATCATATCATATCATATCATAGCAGTATCATATCAAGTTTCATATCAGGAGGCAAATCAATGGCATATCAGTTTCATATCAAATCTATCAACATATCAGCAATCAATCAACCCAAGACCTTTATCAGTGAACCCAGGACCTTTATCAGTGAACCCAGGACCTATCATCAAATCAGGACCCATATCATATCAGAGGCATCAGAACCATATCAGCACCATCATCAGAGGCACATCATTATCATCAGGAAGTACATCAATCAGAATGATCAGAGGCATATCAGAACCAGGACCTGAATCAGATCATCATACTAAGGGAATCTTTGAATCGGTGTTCTTCGCACATCGACTCAAAGAGGGGCATTTGTAGACACAGAAAATTGGCAAAAAGCTTAAATCAATTAAAAAGTGCAATCAAATCATCAAAATAATATAAAAAATCAATAAATGGAACAAAGGCAATTTTAATCAAAGAAAAATTCAATTAAATGATTAAATGATTAAATAAAGCTTGAAAAGGGGAAAAACACTAAGAAATTGATTAAATTCAATTAATGACATAGTTGTTGAAAGCAAAAATCAAAATGAACCTTTTACCCTTCATGGCTAAATTTAATTACTTTAATTAATTAATAAATCATAAATTCTCTCAACAAAAGAAAAAGGAGACAAAATGGACACAAATCACTCACTTTTGTTGAAATGGTCCAGCCTTTTGAAACCATTTAAATATTTGTCCCCCAATTTAGGGACAAAGCAAAGCCAATTGACCTTACCCAAGCATAACCATGGTTATCTCACTCTACCCCCTACCCTTGGGAAAATCTTATAAATAGAAGGCATTTTGAGGCATTAATCATCCACTCCATATCTTTGAATTGCAGCAAAGCTCTGTCAATTTGCATCCATATCACTCACTTATCATTTGTCATTGCTAATTAGCTTAAATTACATTGATCATAGTAGATTGTTCATCAACTAGAGCTAGAATTTGATAGAATAGATCTAAATTTGCATATCATATAGCTTAATTCTCATCTTTAGAGTGTCACTAGTGAGGATCATAGCTGAGAGCCTCATTTACCACTTTATTTTAGAGATCCATGAGATGTTGATAGATTAATTGTGCATTTGTTAGATTATTTTGCTCTAATTCTTGTTGTTCTTAGTTAATCTTGTAATTTCATGAAGGTGTAAATCACTCACACACAATATCATATTTGGAGGGCATGATAATCTATGCAAATCATTTGCTGATGAAATAAAAAAAGAATTTGAAATGTCAATATTTGGAGAGATTAAATTCTTTCTTGGTTTGCAAATTTTACAACAAAGTGAAGGCATATACATCACTCAATCAAAATATATAAAAGAGGTGTTGAAGACCTTTGGTATAGAAGATTCAAAATTGGTTGGTACACCTATGATCATTGGATGAAAATTAAGAAAGGATTATCAGTCAACCAAGGTAAATCAAACATTATACAAATCAATGATTGGTAGATTGATGTATATTATGCATAGTAGACCAGATATTGCACTTTTAGTTGGAATTGTAGTAAGATTTTATGCTAATCCTAAAGAATCACATATGAAATCTATAAAAAAAATTTTGAGATACTTGAAGAACACTAAAAACTATGGTTTATGGTACAAGAAATAGGGCAATTTTGAACTAAAAGTTTACACAGATGCAGATTGAGCTGGAAACATTGATGATAGAAAGAGCACTACTAGTGGAGCATTCTTTTTGGGAGAAAGACTAGTTACTTGGATAAGTAAAAAATAAGGATGCATTTCTCAATCCACTACCGAAGCATAATATGTTGCTACTACTGCTAATTGTTTGAACATTGCATGGATAAAACAACTTTTGAAAGGTATGAATGAAGAGATCACTGACCCAATGATAATATATTGTGATAACACAAGTGCTATAAACATTTCTAAGAATCATGTGATGCATGTAAAAACAAAGCATATATCTATAAAGTATCACTACTTGAGGGAACAAGTACAAGAAAAGAAAGTGAAATTGGAGTTTATGAAATCAAAAGAACAACTTGCAGATATTTTTACTAAACAATTACCTAAGAATACATTTGAGTACTTGAGGAATAAACTAGGGGTCTATCCCCTGTCTATCGGTCACTAAGGTGATCAGGAGGTTGCATCAACTTATACTTTATCATAATATCAAATTATGTTGATGCATATTGATCACACTTTAGGTTTCCTAAGGTTGTGAAAGCTAGAAGAGAAACAAATTGACACAATATATCGGTACATGAAAGGTACTTGATCTCAACCAAACATAAAAGATAATATTTTGGCTACTGAATAGTTGTTTATTATTTTTAGCATTGTTGTCAAAGGGAGAGAAGAATCAATGAAATATTTATCTAAAGAGAGAAGAAAATAAGGAGAAAAAGATACACAGAAGAAAAAAGATCAAATCTACAGGGAGAGTCTGCATGGAGTGTTAATGTTGTATAGTGATTAAACATATAAAATTTACAAGCTAGGGAGAGCTTGCCGACCTACACCATTTTCTTACAGAGTTGTAGAATAGATGTTTTGGTATTCTATGGCATATTTCATATTGTATTTCCATCAATGCCAAAGGGAGAAATTGACTACCTACAACTGATTGAATATCTTGAAGGAAAGTTTGACAATAGAATGGATAATTGAAAGACAATGATTGATGAGCATCGAGCTACTAAAGTATATGTAAGATAATTAAATTAGCTAATGTATTGTCATTGATGTCAACTAGTTTTGACTGTACTTGTCATGATGGTTACAAACATCTAAAGAAGGAAAATGGTAAAGGAATGAGATATCTACATGAAGATGAGATGGACAAGAAAGATATGATTATGGTATACATTGGGTAACTTATTGATGAGTCTATGACATCATGTTGATGACTTGATTGTATTACATGATTCTATTATGTATTGAAGATCAGAACTGAACAAGTTTATGCAGTCGGTAAATGAAGATTTATGTATACAACGAGTAGGTGTAGTGTATACCGAGCATAGTATTAATCGAGCTAGTAATCACCGATGCATTCAGGTATTGACTAAGTGAAAGAAATAAATGGAGTTTGCAACAACTGACTAAAATGATGAGCTAGAGAATTGCTTATGATTCTGAGGTAAAAGATAATGTTTGTTATGATGATCTAATGGTTGACAAAATTCAAGATTGATCAGATGAAAGAGAATGAAATGTGTTAATGATACAACTATCGAGGAAGGTTAAAGCAGAAAAATGAATGGTGAAGATTAAGAGGCAAAATCTATGGACAAAAACAAAATAGTTTATGATATCTATATAAGGAGACATAAGATTCATTATTGAGTCTGGGGATACTTAATATTGTAGAAGAATTTGCGTGAAAGGATTGTTTTCATGCAACACTGATCAAATTGGTTGAAGACAGAACTGAGCAAAACTGCAGACAACACCAAGCGTCAGAGAAAGAATATACCGAGCGAAATAGAGTTGGAGGAAATAAAGATGTTGAATTGATTATTGATTAGAGGTATTTTGAGTTTAGCATAGATCTAAAAATCTACAAATCAAAGTTGTATTTGAATCAGATCATTACTGTATCACTTTAACCATTTCTACAAATAAATCTCTTAACCGAGTACATGACTTAACAGTCCTTATATTTTCATATAACATTCAATGAATGTTGATTATTTTCTTGTTGACCTCATAGTGAATGTTTGGTCAAAGGAGAACTGTTAGTGATAAATCCTCTAACCACGTGACACCTCACAGTGTATTTTTGTAACCTTTAATAGGGTTGGCTCCTAACCGAGCTCACTTCAAAAGAGTGAATAATTTTGGGTTACCAGTCCCAGGTGGTTTTCACGTAACATGGTTTCTACATTAAAAATCTATGTTTTATATGTGTATGATGTGTTCAATTATTATTTTACTTTACACATTTCTATAACTGGATAGATCGGTGACTGTGCAGTACTTAATTTAATGGTAATCAGTAGATGAAGAGAAAGACACAGTTGATATCTTACCGAGTTGATTATTTGAAATTGAAAAGTTTTAATATATACATCTAGGAGATTTGGGACTGTAGGATAACTGGACTTAACTGATTCACCCCCCCTCCCCCCTTTCATTTATCTAACAAATATACAGGTAAACATATGAACTTGTGTCGCAGTAGAGGACAACTGACATTTTTCAGCCAAAGTAGGTTTTAGTCAGAACATATTCGATTGAATAGTGTCCAACCGAAAACAAGTGGCATCCACGTGGTACCACATGGCACCACCTGGCATCGCATGGCACCAAGGTTTCAGTCAAAACAAGTTCAGTCAAACCAGGTTTTGGCTGAAATGGGGAAAACCTATATATTCTCCCCATAGGCTCTAAGCTCCTCATTTCATCTGTAGCAGTTTCTAGAGACTAAGGAGCTCTTGAGACTTTCGGCCAGACCAGGTAGGTTTTTTTTTTATTATTATTTTGTTATTTTTTTTCATCACGTATGTACGCATATTAATTAATTTAATGATTATTAGGATAATTTGTAGTTATGTTAAATTTTAAAAGTTAATTAATATGTTTTATTTAACATAGTCATCATTATTTAACCATAGTTGAAATCTAACATAAAAAATTATTTATCTAGCTAACTAAGTATGATATCTTTTAAAAGTTCTTCCATGATTGGTCACCGTGTGGTTCAAATCAAAAGTCTTCATTTTTAGTCTTGTGGCAGATCGCTTACAAAATAGGAGGTGATGAGCTCCATTTAAGTTGTTGTCATAGTGAAGAGTTATCAACCATTCTCCAAGAGTTGTTACTAAGTAACTAATGACAAAGTGTAATACAAATGTGATTTGGCAACTACCCATGTGGTAATAATGATGAAAGGTAATTGGCCACTTTTCTTTTATTTGATAACTTTCTCATTGTTGAATTCAAGCTCACAAATCCTTTTCATTTTATACCGATACATAATATTGTTAAGTTTATCAAAACTTCCACTGGGCTTCATAACTATACCTTGAGCCGATAAGCCATGATTCACATTTATCAACAACTCAATAACTTTAATGGTTATCATACAAAGAGGGTATCTTATTAACAAAATACCATGACCGAATATGGTCAAATAAAATGATAAGAGTTGGAGATGGCTTCAAGCTTTAATCTTTATTCAGAGAGATTTTCAATATTAACATAGAATTACTTAAAAGAATGCCAAGGAGGTAAGGAAACTCTTAGATTATCATCTGACATGCACTTCATGATGGGAAAGACATTTTTCAAAACTCAAAATATGCTCTCCAAAATTCAAGTGCGTACAATCTCAAAGTAGCACATGTCATCCAAAGGGATAATAGGCTCTACATTAAATTTTCTATGAATAGATAGTGGTCTCAAAACCTAGATGATTGTATGTCTTTGTTGGTATTCCATCATCAAAGAATATTCTCTTATAAATTTTACAAATCTCAAATGATATAGTAGCAATTACCATGCATTCAACATGGTTAGTGTTGTTTTGGTAATCCAAGGTAGGGATAGAGAGTGGTGATTCTCGCAATGGAAATACATGCTTTGCTAATGTAGTTGGATTGTATTCTTAAAGGAAAGTTATTGGTGAATGACTCCTTCTCTATGTCAATGATCAAGATACCAAGGCTCAAGCAATACAATAGATGGTGTGATGGTTACAAATTCAAATGAAGTAGACGAAGATGCAGAAGTACCTCAACATAAAGTTCAAGATTTGTTTTTTCATCAAAGTCAAAATTTTGAAGGTGTCCTCTATAAAATTAAATTATGCCACTTATTATAATTGAAATTAGTTTTTGGGCTTTATGTTTATAAAAGTTAGGTAAATCCTAACTTGTTAAAAAGGGTATTTATTCTAAGTAGTCACTTAGGTAGTTATACTAGAAGTGGTTACCCTAAGTAGCTACACCAAGTAGTTATCCTAAGTGGTTATGCTAAGTGGTTATGGGTTGGTTATTCATTGAGCCTATAAATAAAAGGCTTTTTTATTGTAAAAAGGGGGGGTACTTTTTGCAAAGGGGAAATTCTAGAGAACTTTTCAAAGAGATTGTATTGAAACTTTTGGCTTGACTTTTGTACTGAAACCCTTTTGAACTTGTATATTTTCAAAAGGACAATAAAGAATGCATTTAGTTTGTATGTCTAGATGTGTTTCCAAGTTTTTGTTACTAATTTATCATACATTAAGTTGGTATTATCTTTGTGTATTTATGGAATCCATTGGTTTCTAACTCAAATGACATATACATTCGATGAAACACAATCATGCATTGGTTCCTTGGTTTGAATGTGATAAGATAACTTGTCTCTTTGTATGTTGAGAATAGTTATCCTTCTTTCATTATTGCATATCCAAAAATGTTATGTGCTTAAACATCCTTTGTAATCATTATCCATTGTGAATCTCAAATTCTATGTGTATGTCTATTGTTGGGGTTTTTGTTATTCATTTCTCTTACTTTTTTTGTCTCCTTTTGTACTTTTAGGTGAAAAGTAGACAAAAAATACAAATACCCGTATCGTACAAGGGATATACCCCTCTAAAATGTAGAGGAAGATTGTAATCTGATTGGGATACAAATATAATTTCTCTAATTGTTGGCACGGTTGTCAATGCTCACAAGGAAAATAGGGTCAATTTTGAAGAAGTACTCATAGTGAAAAATCTGTTTACCAACATATTTTTGGCGACTCCACTGGGGATTGAAATACCAATGTATTTCATTCCTTAAATATTTTAGAGACCTTATCTAAATGAAGGTTGGTCTCTTTCTAAAATTTTGACTTTGGAATCATGTTTTGGTACAAAGTAAAATTAGAGAGTGAAAATGAAAGTAATGATAAATACTTTTAATTTCAAAAGAATCATGTTCTTGATGAACCCGTAGAAGTTGAAATCTTGAAGATCTTATACAGTGGGATGAAGCTTGTTCCTAAAAAGGTTCTTCATTTCTTACTTCAAACTCCACTAAAGATTGAAGAACAATATGGAAGAGGGGTTGGTTTTCTAGCTCATAAAGGTCCTATATGCAAAGATAAAGAAAAATTTACTAAGAAGTGTCATTCACTTAAATCGGTGAGGAACAACAATGATGATGTCCCTTCCCCTACACTTGCTAGTCAAATAAATCAAGATCTTTGTGAACCTAAACAAACTTAATTTTTGAGAAGCTTCTATGGCAATATGAAGTTTGATTTGGATAAAATATATCCTTCATTGCTTCAAAGATTGTAAAATTTTGAACAAAAATATGAGAATGAGAATCATCCTCCCATTGATAGGATGTTTATCAATACAAGTCCTTAAATATATTCATCACAATTTGCATGTGTTAAGGAAGATAGAGTAGAATATTCTCATAAAAATTCCTATAAAGAGAAAGAACAGAAAAAAAAAAAAAAAAGTTAGTAATTTGAAAAAAGAAGCTTGCATGAAAGCATGCCAAAATTATAGTAATGGTTTTCATAGACAAGAAGTCTTCCATCCACTTGAAAATAAGGAGCTTGAAGAAGAGGTGTCAAATGTTTTCAATACTTGTATGCAACATTAGCTTGAAAGTAATAACAAAGAAATAATTTTTAAAAATGAATTTCATGTAGCTTTTATTCCAAGTTAGTTGTTCAATACTTCAAATGATGACTTTGTATGTGGAGAGGATATTCCTATATATTCACCACTAATCACTGAAGAAGAAATTTTTTATGATGAAATCAAAACTTCAATAGCTATTAGAAAACCTTGTACTCATAATTGATGAAGAGGAAATCATAAATGAAACTTTGTAGATATATTCTTTCCCTTTAAAAATGGAGACCTTTACTTTTGAAGATATTGATGAACTTTCATTAAGTGACACATTGAAGAAAGATTTAAAGACCAGCTCTAAGAAGAAGAAGATGAATCATCAAGTAATCTACTCCAACCTTTCATACAACCAAAATATAAAGCTTTAAAATTTCATCAAAATTATCATGGAGAAGAATTGATGAGACAAGAGAACACATATATCAATGAAATAGATAAATATAAAAGTTGTGAATATATGTCAAAAAATATCCCTATTTTGATGGAAGTGTAATTAACATCTTATGGAACATCCAAAGTTCAAAGAAATCCTCTTTTTGAATCTTTTGATCAAGAGGACACCCCTATATTAGAGGATGTCTTTGGAAAATATACCAACAATGAAGAAAGGAATGAGCTAACCTATTAGCTAATGGAGGAATCTAATTAAGTTGACTCTCATGATGTTAATATACTAAGTTAGTGCTTGAGAGCTTCATACAATGATTTCCTCTATGGGGAAATTTTCTACCTCAATCCTTTGTTTTCATATGAATCCATTTTTACAAATGTTGATATTCAAGAACAAAACTTGATGGTTGTATCTACAAAGGTCTCTTCAGAACAAAAATTATATGAAGGTTGTTTGATTTGTGGGTTAATCTATTCCAAGCCAAACAATCATAAGTATTTTCAAAAGGAGGATATTGACATGCATGACAAGATACCAAAACCTATGACCTATAACATTCAAAATGGCACAAATATGATTCAGAAGAGCTCAGAAACTCGTGATGAGATATGGTTATTTGGTCCACTAGTAAAAAAAATTCCTCATCTCATATACGCCACCTTGGTCAAATTATTTATTTCACGGTTGTTATAGAGGTGCACAACTCTTTTCACACAAGTGTCAGTTCTTCCTAACCTGTTAATGGCTTTGTACAAATCCTTGTACATATTATAGATAGATTTTTTTATTGTGTGTTCCATTTTTGGATTGCCTCTAATTTCTCTAGTTAATCCCCATGTCATCTCATTCCCTTGACTCTATTTCCCAATGCTTAAGGCCCTAATCTTTTTCAATCTTTCTAGGTCCATCCTACGTCCTTTGTAGTTCGTGTCCCCACTAAGAGCCAGTTGTTTGCCCTTTTTTTGACAAGCCAAAATTTAAACTTTCGTATCAAATTCATTATTTGGCTTGCTAAGTATGTACATTTTGTAAAAATAATTCCATGATTAATCACCATGTGATTCAAATCAAAATCCTTCATTTTGAATCCTGTGACAGGTTGCTTGGAAAATAGGAGGTGAAAGAAGTTCCAAATCATCGAAGTTTTTCCCAAGAATAACAACATACCAAAAGGACAAATGTTGTACTACATCATCAATTTTGATAGCAATTACAAGTTGGTCAACTTTCACAAAGTCCCCAATAAATAAGCTCAAACCTTTGCTAAAGTTAAAGCATCACTAATTTGGCCAAGTTTTCAAAGAAGTCCAAAATGCGGACCAATGAGTGAAGCAATTATTAAGCAATATAAATCACCAATGGAGAAATTGGAACTAGTGCGGAGATTTGGTTCAGTTTATAAAAATCCCGATTTATTCATTGCTTTACTTATGATCAGGAAGTTGGCCAAGTTGGCCAAGTTGGCAAGGAAGCCATTTATCATTTTCGATCTTTGGGAGGAATTGTCCAAGTTATTGAAAGCATCATTGTATTCTAACAAGCCATTAATCGGCAATTTGGACAACTTAACTAAGTTTATTGAAACATCGATAGTTTCTTCACGACGGAATTAGTCATTATAACTGAGTCATAAACCACTTTCAAAGTTAATTTCCTCAGTTCATTTGGAGAAAAAAACTTGGTAATTATTATGCAAACACTCCTCTGGAATCACAACCAAGCCATGTTATAGTTGACATGCATTTTAAATGTGGGATTGTAGCCTGCGCACTTGAGATATTAGAGAGAATACCATCCTTCCTATCTGCAAAGGCAATAGAGACTTCAGATATGCACATACATGCATGCAAAATGTGAAGAATAGTCAATGGCGTACTTGAATTATTTTGCAGACAACTTCAATGAAATAATGAATACAGAAGGTGCACAAAAAAAATTTAATCAAGAATAGTTCAGAAATTCAAAGAAAATGCAATTAGATGGTGTAAAACTGAATCATAGAACCTTTGCCATTATTCTCACCCTTGACACCAAAATGGGAGATTTGGAAAAGGGTATGAACGTCCATCAAAATATAGCACAACAAATTTAAATGGTTGCTTGATATGCAATGTGCTGTATCGTTTGACCGAATGTCTTAAGGAGCTGTCACTTCAGGGAATGAAATGAAATGACTACAAAATGTGAACACTAGTCATATACTTTTGTGTGTACAAAGATGAGCTGATAGGTGATGTTGACTTTTCTGAAAAATAATGTTGAAATTATCTAAAGTATGAAAGAGCTATTTTCCTTGCACATATGTTTTTCCTCGTAAAACACCTCTATTCACAAAATTTTAGAATATAACATATTTTGAAACCAATTCAATTGACATAAAAATTTAAAATATAATATATTTCAAATAAAATATTCTAAAAAAATCTTTTAATTTAAACAAAAACTAACAAAGATAATATCTTTAAATTTCTAAAATAATAATTAAATAATCATCTTTTGTATTAATTAAAAATACAAAAATTTAAATTAACAATGATAATATCTTCAAATATTTAAAATAATTAGCCGATAGGCTTTATCTGCAAGGTTGCTCGCATCGGTACGCCCACAAAACCTCACGCCCATGGATTGATGTGGATAGTCATGCATAGGACACCGTATAGTCATCATTTCTAGGAAGAATCGTACGGTTTGTAAGAAATATAAATGTTGTAGCGTTTTGTAAAAGAAATGTCATTAAAATGATTACTTTAAACTTATTTTATTTAACTTCAAATTTTTATATGTAAAATAGTTTTTTCTATTGTTTTAATTTTTTAAATAATTTATTTTGAATTTCTAATTTCTTATCAATTATTTTTATTTGTTTTTAATAAAGTATTAATAAATTTATACATATTTATGTGTGAGAGTAAAAAAGTTTAATTATAATATTTTTTTTATATTAAATATAAGGATATTTTAAAAATATTTATATGAAAATTTTATTAATGTCTATTTATATTTTTAAACTATAATATATAACTAATTATTTTGAGATCCATACAATATTAAAATTTTATTAATATTATTATTTAACTTTTAATAATATTATTATTTCAATTTTTATTAAAAATTAAATAAATAATAACAATAGTAAGTTGTTAATTAATAAAATTAGTTTTGAAATTACATATATCAATATTTTTTTAATAAATTATATGTTTAATTTTTAAGTTTGTATTCTTATATATTAAAACTATTTAATATATATTATATATGTTATAATATAATAATTATTAATATAAATAAACATATTTTAAAAAAAATCTAACATACAATCTATTGTCTAAAATATGAAAATATATAATTTTATTAATAATTATATTTATTCAAAATATATTGTATTTTTAAATGTTAAATAATAGTAATCTTAATACCTTAAATTTCTAAAAAAAAATAAGATTTCTACAATCCATTTTGTTACTTCTATGCTTTTTACATAAGAATGTGTGTATTTTCTTCCATCCATGTTTCATAATTAAGGTTTCACTATAGTTTAAAAATATAAATAGACATTATTAAAACTCAAATTAGTCAGATTTCCACATTCCATATAATTTTTTCTCACTTAATTGTGTACATATTATTAAGATTCATATATATACATGGACATGTATAATTTATTAGTACAATATTTAAAATTTATAAAAATAATAGATTAAAAATTAGAAAATCAAATTAAATTATTTATAAAACTGAAATAATAGAAAAAATCTATTCTATTATTGAAATTAAAAAAAAAAAATTTAATTAATCTTTTTAATGACTTTCCTTTTTAAAAACTGCACAACATTTTTTTTTCCCACAAACGTTGGCATACTATGCCTGAATTTGTACGTAGAGAAGTTAAAAAAATAATAGATGGCTTTGTTACTTTTTACTTTTTAAAAGTTACCACATTTTTTTCCACTAATGTAAAATGTTATATACAATTTAATGATTTTACAATATATTTTATATAGATTTTTTAATAGTATCATTAATTAACTTTTAAAAATTGAGATATAATAAATTTATTCTTATAATTTACTTATAGAGATTAAGGTAAATATTGAATGAGTATTTTATTCATATTATTATTAACTTTAAAAAAATTTATAACATAAATAATATATAATTAATGACAAGCAAAATTTTTAATAACATTATTATTAGAAATTAAATATAAAATATAAAATATATTATATATATATATATATATATATATATATATATATATATATATATATATATATATATATATATATATATATAAAATTTAATATATAATGTATTATAAAAAATTAAGTACACAATTGACTATTAATAAAATTAAATATTATTCAAAAATAAATAATAAATTCAATTTTAAAAATTTAAACCTACTAATTATTATTAAAAAATTTAAATATATATTTAACTATTAATATCTTATATTTATTATTTTACTAATATAATCAAATAAAATAATCGATAACAAAGTTCAAGATGAAAAAAAAAATCTGACATGATATTCCCATTGGAGTTCATAGAAAATAATGCTAAGTTTTAAAAGTTCCCTAAAATAGCTTTGAAATTTAAAAGTGAAGCGTAGGTAATCATCACAACATCTAGCTGATTTCAGCAACGGTACACTATGTCGATAGTGCAGAAGTATGGTGGCTAGGATAATGCCCATATGGCAATGCACATCCAGCCATATCGAATGATATGGTTGGATAGTTGTTGCCGCGAGAAATCACATCATAATTAATTAAATGAAAAGGAGACAGTGGATGTTGAGGTAGGCCATGACTACTCACCCATGATTTCGTTGGAAACTCTTGTCAATTCTACTTGGGTTCTTGATTGCAAACCTGCAATGAATTTGCAGAACCCTAGCTGAATTTTATATGAATTGCATCCAAACCAACATTTTATTGATTACCACTTTAAAATCCTTTGAAAATTGTCAAAGGCATCTCAAAAATTGGCCAAATAAATACCAACTATAGCACCCAATTTTCACCTCAACAAAAAATCAAAACTTAGAAGTCACCTTGAGTTGGGCCAAAATAAGAATGACAGGAAGCTCGTATGTGCAACAGGAGCATTAGGCTTGATTTCCTCATCCCTCTTCAAGCTTCTCCTCCAAAGAGATTATGTTATTCGAGGTACCGTTTGAGATTTAGGTGTGCTTATTTTCCAACATTTTTGTGATTCAAAGTACTCTGATTCACTTTAATTTAAACAAAATTCTTTAATCCACTCTTTTGCGAGATTATTTATTTATTTTTTTGAGGGTTCTGTCAAAGGAATTTACAGAGTATTAATAATAGATACCATTGATGGGTTTATAAGTGGTTTTGATAATAGATATTTTGCACGGTCATCATATATCAAGAGTAATACTGAATATAGTTATTAAAATATTCATCTTATCAACAACCTTATAAGCTTAGTATTGAAGGAAAAAGATAGTGTCTAGACTCTAGAGAATCAATCTCATCTAACTTGATTTGGCTCTTCGTACCTAATTTTAATGATTCTTCATGAACATTTTCAGACTTGCACATGGACATTTAATGCAATTTGACTTTTTCTCACAAAAAGTGTTTGAAGAAAATAATTTATTTCAATGTTTAGATTTGTGTACCAGTTGATTTGGAATAAAACAACAACACCTGCTCCATATAAGTTTCCTTATCCCTAAACTATTATTTGGTGCCTAATGAGAGCTTTGGACGCAAGAAATGGTCAACCAAAGACAGCTTGAAGAGACATTGGAGACCCATGCGTAGCAAAGAAGATACACTAAAAGTGAAGAGGGGAGGTGCCAGACATGGACTAAGAGGATAGGGAGAAGTTAGAGAAGGGTTTATGAAGCAGGGAAAGATTTTTTTCTTTTGTTTTCTAATACAGGAAGCCTGTCGACCTGAGGCTCTTGCTTGGGAGCAAGAGGTTGGGACAAAGAGAGAAGGCAAGTTCATCAATAAGAGGGAGGATTAAGTTGGTTCCTTTTTATTAGCTCACTTGTTTCTTCAAATTTCTTTACAACATGATTGATTAAAAAGTGTCATGAATTGATTCGATAACGTAGGGTGTAATTCTCTTTTCAAATGCCACAGGATGGGATAAAATTTATACCAAACACAAAAGCAACTTTCTGATCTTTAGAAAATATATATAAATATTATGTTTTCATATTGAAATTAATCCTCATATGTGCATAAATATGAAAATTTTAATAAGAAATTAAGAGCAATGGTAAACTACGAGACTTCTGTGCTTGTTGAGAAAACCCCTAATCTTGTTCTTTGTAATACTTAATAGGAAAATGGTGTGATGGTTATGGCACTATATAATAGTACAAACAAACAAAATAAAACTTGAAGAAAATTACTGTAGTGATATTGCTTGTTTTCTTTCTAAATGTATAAGGAATTTGAGGTTGAGACATCCATTCTTAACCATGTAATACAATGCTTGTTTACAAATTCAGATTTGTTGTGAATAGTAAGTAATTGCTGCACCTTTTCTTAATGTTTTTGGTTGCTTTTGTAGGTGCTTTCTCTTAATAACTTTGACTAATTAGATTGACCCAATTTGTATGAAGGACCAATATCTTACAAATAAGTGTGTGTTTGAGAGGTTTGTTTGAAAAGGTTTTCTGTTTATTTTGATTCCCATCACATTAATCACAATTACAAAGATTTTTTTTATAAAATTTCAGATACTATTACATATATTTTGCATTATATATTATGGTATCTATGATCACAATATAATGTTGTCATAACTTTATTCATGAATGGTTTACCTGTGATGACCTCTTAGATCCATATCAAACAAAGAATGCATTTGACATCTTGGAAATCCTAGCATGATACAAATTTTATAAACACATTTTCAATGTAATGCTTGCAAGTGTTTCTAAACATATATTTTCTAATCTCTCATTTAAATTCATAAGCACTTCTATTGTTTGTGGATGTTTTTCAGACTACAGGTACGAAGCACATAAAGTTTATCATAATATATGAAATACAAAGTGAACAAACTAAGAATTAGGTTCTTATCCAAGAACTAATTGATAATACTAAATTTATACTGAACAAAATTGAACATGATTACATATATGCAATAGGACTTGAATTGTAGTTGAACATATATTAGAGAATAAATATAACAAAACAACAAGAGCTAAAATAAGTGGAAAATGTTATCTTCATCCACACTGGTTATCTACATTGGTGTAAATATTTCACCAAGACTAAATAGGGGACTCTTCTTCCATAAACTAAGCCTATATCTACAACATCCATCAACACTAATGGCCTTGGAATACATATTTAGAACCCACAACAAGCCCAAATTTGTTGATTAAAAATGCTTTGATGCTTGGTAAAAAAAGGTAACTATAAACTAATGTCCAAAACATAAGAAATCAATCTCACCTACCCTCACTACCAATTTTCTAGAACTAGTAATTCTTGTTGTACAATGATTACAAGTGCCTTGTTTGGTGTAAGCCCTTATTTGGCTATGGAAATCATAGATATTCTTGCACGTGTTCATCCTCTCCAGATTATATGCACCTTTGATGATACAAGTTGATGATGGCAATTCTTCTATGTGTAGTACACGTAATGCATTGTCCTTTTTTTTTTCATGGTATGTTGTTTCAGGTACCCTGAGTGCATTTACTTCTCAGCTACATCCACACTTGTAGAAAGGGTTTTCATTAATGTAGCTCCTCCTCCTATGGTTGTTAAAAATGTGAATGATTCTAACTATTCATTACGTTGGTAGTCATAAGAAATCTAAATTTGGAAAAAAAATGGGTTTCCATGTGAGCACCTAAGAGCCGCATTCAACCACTCTTCCAAGTCTTCGCATGTGTTTGCACGTCTCTGAAAAATTGCTTCCCCCTGAATTATTTTTCTCAGACCATGTTTACAATCATGTTTTCTTTGCAGTGACCATGTTTATATATCTCATTTGTTTTGATTTGTATTTCTGATTGCACAGTGGCCTGATCCATAAATTGGGCAAATTCTTCCAAGGGGATTACTATATGGGTTCTACAGTTCTATAGAATGCAGGTAAAAATCTGATTTCACGTGATATTTTCTTATTTCTTTTTTTGTAAATGATTTTTTTTAGTTTAAGTGCTTAATTTCTTGACAAATTGTTATTTGGATGGCTCGCTATCGGTCTTGTTTTTTGCGTTTATCACATCTGGAAACATTGCCACAAAAGAGAAGGCCAATAATTTTTTTGGAGTTCAGATTTAGGGACAATCAAACCAAGGTCGATGCAAAGGATGAAATCATATGCTTTGAGTTTTCTCACACATTTTTGTTGCCACTTATTTAGATCCTTTTGAATAATAAAATAAATCAAAAGTTATTGTGATCAATTTGATCACAAATTGGCCATCCACCAAGTATTGCTTAAATTTAACCAATATGTACATGATTGACATCATTTCCTTATAATAGATATATAACCATCTGTCCACTTCCATGATTTTTTAACTCTTAATGGTAATCAAGCATATGCCTTTATGTAAGTAATAACTAGAAATCTAAAATTTCCAGGTGGGAATTGGGAAAGTTGTTGACAAAGATATGCCCAATGACAGTTTGACAATTTGTTTTAAATAGTGTGTTTTGCATCCATTGCCAGAAATGTTTCACATGATTACAATCCTTAGTAAAAGGTGGAAGAGATAATTTTGTGTTGGTTTTTCTCTTCACCCAATCATGCTTAGAAAAGATTTTCAAATATTTGTCCATCAAAACATAAACCATATAATTTTTAACTTATTCTAGATCTTTATAATGTATTGAGAAGTATTTATTTTATTGAAGTTGTCCTTGGAATCACTTTTTTTTTATTATACTTCTAGAAGTTTTGAACTTTGACGACCCGTTGTTTTTGAATGTGAGAATTCTTATTATAGATAACTCCATTTAATTGTGAAAATCTAAATTTATTAGTTTTGGATTTTGGTAAATAGTTTAATAAAAATGCACTATCAAATTTATGATGTAGTTATCTAAACCTAATGACATGCAATCAACTATGATTTCTTTGTGCACATTTCATGTTTATTTCCATGCATTGTTGTTCGGAAAACAACCTTGGTTTCCTACCATGTTTTTGTTTATACTTGTTGTGCTTGTATTTACAATACATTATTTTCGAATATGTTCAAATTTATTTAAATGCTACACTTTTTGGGGGTTATACCTTCAAAATATACAACTCACCTAAACTTTAATTTCAATTCATCCAAAGTGGATATTTCTATGTATATGACTTCCTTCTACGATACCACATTTTCCTGAATAGTACTTTCACATCTACGACTTATCGGCGTACTCCTTGCACCTTATACCGGTGCAAGTGCTAGTAAATAAGCAATCATCTTTAACCAATTTCATTAGATTTAAACTTGAAAATTTAATATTTTTTAAATAAATATTGTAAAAAACTTTTTTTAATTTAAATAAAAAATAATAAAATATCTTCAAATTTCTAGAATAAAAAATAAAAAATCATCTTTCAATTTTTTAAAGTAATAAACAAAAAATTATATTTTATAGTAATTAATATAATAAAAAAAAATTTAATAAAATAAATTTTAAATAGGAAAAAATAAATCAGAAATAGGGATAATGGAAAAAATAAGAAAAAGGCAGAAAAAAAATAGATAAGAAAATAATATCTAATTCAAAAGCATGATCGGAAAGAAAAAAAAAAAAGACTCGGTGAAGCTAACAATTTTCTAGTAGAAAAATATTTTTTCAGGGACCCACAAATAGCCTATGGGCTAAAAATAGATTTGTTGAAAAGACTTTAGGAACTTTCAAGAAAATGAAAGTGACAAGCATGATAACCGATCTCCAACCTTTACATACATTTTCCATGTATGTGCAAATGGTAGAGGAGCTTGGGGATAGTGCTTGGACATATATAAAGTACAAATGGCCAAGAAAATAAATCACAAATGTCTTGGTATATGTGCATGAGAATAATTTTAGTGGTTAAATATCTTTTGTATGCATGTTGTGCTTCTAGGCTCACCCATTGTACATTTTGGTGAACCCAGTTATTCTTACATACTTTTTGATTTAGTGTCTAGATCTGCTTTGTATGTATTTCATTAATCACTATTTACATTACACCTTTGCTATATTGTATGCATTTAGGTATATTGATCTATTGTTGTCTCTTATTTCATAAAATTAAAAAATAAAAATAATAATTCATTTCATTCATTAGTTAGTAATCATTTCATTTCATATAGATCCTTTCATTTATTGTTTATACATGCATTGAAAAAATAAACGTATAGCTTCATGCATTTTGCACATGTCATGTTGGTTTATTCATCATGAATATTTTCTATAGGTTAATTTTATTTTTCTCTCCTAAGGACCCTCGTTCTCGTGAGGACATATTGAGGCAGGATAATAATCCTTTTCTCAATGACTTCCCTATTTGGGATGAACCATTACTAGATGATGTCAATTATTCTCTTGATATGCATCTCTCCCATAAGGTGTTAGGATTAAACAAGGCAGAAATAACAATTACATGCAAATATAACCAATATCAGAAAAATAATAAGCCACACAAAAGAGAACACAAGACACAAAAATTTAACATGGTTCACCCAATCCCTGGACTATGTCTACCAACAACGAGTCCAATATTATTATTATCCAGTGATTACAACCTGATTACAATCCACAATCCCTTAAAACTCAATAACGCCGCTAGAAGCTACTAAAAACATACATCCTAATGAAATCCCTAACCCTAAGCCATTTTATAGAAGCTTATTTTGTCACTTTAGGGTTAGAATCAGTTACATCATGTCAACCCAAAAATAGCCAAAAAATAGCCCCCCCAAAAAAAAATTCTCAGGGGCTCCACCCTCAAACCCTCGCTCGAGGCCCACCCAGCCCCGAACCTCGACGAGGATGGGGGGAAAAGTGTATAGTACTTCCCTAATCAGTCACCACAAGATAACAATGGATACCTTGGTGAAGGACAATGAACATTGTAGTAGAGGAAATTGATATGATTGTTCATTCTCTTAAGGACACTTTACCTTCTATTCATCTCAATGATTTTCCCTCTGCTAATGAAGACTTAATGAGTGATGACCCTTCTCCTAAGATGTACCCCCTTTATGAAGATATTTTGGAGCAATAGGTGGATATTGTGTGTGTGAAAATTGTACCTATTCAGAAGACACAACACATCAGTAAAATATTATTGATCAGTGATAATAAGATAAGCAATTGACAGATATATTATCAATCAGATGATTTATTGCCTTCTAGAAGATGCGAGTATGGTATTCTCAGAAATGACTGAGATCAGTGACAATGCAACGCCTAAACGAAGGATTTGAATGCAAAAATAATAAAAATGGATGCAAGATTAATCTATATTTTTGTGATTTTCTATGCAATAATAATAACTGTATGAAATTGATCTAAAACTTGATATCAATGAATTGAAAACTAGCTATGAATGCAAAAACAAGAAATAAATGATAGCATTGAATCTCAAAAGTGGATGCACAATCTCGCAAGAACTCGATAGTTTAATGTTGTTGTTCTCAAAATTGCACATATTGTTGTGAGGGACTGATGCCTGTTTATATAGAAATCCAGGTTTGAGAACTCATGGAAAGCCAAAAATCACTCCTTGATCAACTCGAATTGATTGATGAGTTATCAGGGATTTAGAAACAATTATCTAGCAAAATCATGCAAATCGACTTTTTAACTCATAATTGAAAGTTGAGATTACTCCAATCTTCTTTTCAACTTACAATCACATGTTGAGTTTTAGAAAGTTAACAAATTGAATCCAAGAGTTGGTTTTGAGTTTAACTGCTTTTCTG
Source organism: Chamaecyparis obtusa (assembly GCA_027943335.1). Lineage (NCBI taxonomy): Eukaryota > Viridiplantae > Streptophyta > Pinopsida > Cupressales > Cupressaceae > Chamaecyparis > Chamaecyparis obtusa. The sequence continues at coordinate 519,627 of BSBK01006239.1, forward strand.
ATTTTTGCATAAATAATTATGAGATTATTTAATTTCCATGTGTTTTATTCTCAACTTAACTGATTTATTCAATTAAATAATTGATTTATGGGTTAATCAATCATTTCAAATCAAACTTTATTCAAAATTATATTATTAAATTTGACAATTCGATTTTAATCAATTAAATGAATATTCAATCAATTATTTTGAGTTTTTGATTTGTCAAATTAACAATAGTTATCAAGAATAATTTAATTAAATCTAATTAAATTAATTAAGTGGCCAAATTTAAGTTTAATTAATTAAATATTCAATATATCCAATTAATTACACTTAGGATAAATAAAATAATATCATTTATCGCCAAATAATAATTAATTAGAGATAATTAGGATAGATTAGGAATATTTAGGAATATTCCTCAATGCAGAATTAGAATAGGATCGATTAGGGTTTCGATAAGTCAATGTACATATGTGCCTTAGGTTAGGTCTTTAGGGTCAATTTCGATCGATTTGTCAATGTAGGAGGTTAATGGTATTGAAGCCCAATTTTGGGGTATTACATTTTGCCCCTCTTTGAATTACTGTGCAAAGCGCATTGGTTCAAAGATAAATATGTTTGATGAGATTTGAACTTAGTTATGTGATGGAGAAACTGATCCTAGTTGATTAACCGATTCTGAGACAGAAATTGATTGAAAGATTTGAAAATCTTGATTCAGGTCCTAATTCACCAAAGAATCGAGATGATGTTAACAGTAGCAACTCTGAACCTATGATTACGAAGAAGTGATAAACGCTTGATTCTGAACCTATGATTAGGAGGAATTGAATATCTTGACTCCATACCTGCTTGTCTAAAGGAATCGAAAGGATACCAACTCCGAACCCTTCAATTATGAAGAATCAAGGAAATAAAATCACTGAACCAATGGTTACGAAGAGCTAATATGGTTTACAAGATTTAAGAGAATACCAGATTGATATGGATTTTGATGAATCTGATATGCCCCAAGCGATGAGGACTTTGATGAATCGGCAATTAAACTTGGTTGTTGTCTTGATTATCGAAGAAGATTTGAAAAAAAATAGATTTGATAATGGTTAATGATATAGAATACCATGCCCCATTTGGGATTAAAATTGAAATGTGGCAAGAAAACTAGCTTAAATGATGAGAAGCAATGTGATCAATTGTAGAAGTGGTTATACACATCCATGGATGCGTACTGCATCGTTTAGGGGTCTTGTTGACCAGGTTTTACCAAGTTTGACAATGTGTTGACCATGGTTGACCAAGTTGAAATTTTGAAAGTTTTATGTTAGATGAACAAATAGGTTGAGTTATGGATATCTTTGATGTCATGAAGGTCGATTATGCAAGCAGTCAATCGTCCTGGGTCCAAAATTTTAAATCGCACTTTTGATAAAGTAAACAATCTCATATTTCAATTTTGATCCCGAAAATGGATTCAAGACGTCGAAATTAGATTGTTTTCACACAAATTGGAGCACTTTTAAAATTTAGGTAAAAACCTATATAAGATGAAAAGGGGTCATTTTCACAATATTTTAACCGTTGACTTTTTGAGATTCTGTAGAGCCCTCTAAGAGTGAAAATGGTGGTCCCAGTCTCCTCACACCATTTTGAGCATTCTCGGCGATACCAACAGTCATGACAGTATGGGAACCTGGTAAGTGGACCTCTGATCACCTTTCATAATCAATTTAGCACATTTTTAATTGATTTTTAGGATTTTTTTAGCATTTTTACGTGTTTTAACTTTTTGTTTCACAGGTTGTCGTACGACAACTGATAGAGTGGCATACGACAATCTAAGTCAAATCCAAATGTTGTCTCCATTCTTGTATAGTGTTTTATGGGAGATACCCAACTCTCGTACGACATTTCATTGCATCCCTTAGTTGTTGTACGACAACTGATGGATTGTCATATGGAACCCAAATGTCGTATGGGTTAATGTATAGTGTCGTACAACACTTGACACTAGTTTTTAAAATTATGAAGTGTCGTATAAAAAATGAGTGTTTTTGGGCATTCAGTGAATTTTTTCAAAAAATTTAATGACTCAGCTGGTTTTCATAGCGTTTAATGTACCTTCTGACATGTTCAATTTTTTGGTTGACATGCATTTAGTGTCAATTTTGAGCGAGTTATTGATGTTGCATTCATTTTCTGTGCTTGCAGATGAGGTATCCTGACATTCATGTTTGTGTATTGCATCGAGCCACTCAGAGGTTGTGTTTATCACTTCCTAATCCATTGAAAGTTCATCTGGCATCTTGTGGATTTGAGTACCTGATTAGTTTGCCTGAGATTAGGGCAAATCATGGACTAATCACTACATTGATTAAGCGGTTTCATTCAAAGATCCAGTCCTTCTATCTCCCGACATGGGAGATCACTATCACGCCTGAGGATGTGTATCGCATTCTTTGCATACCATTCCATGGACCATGCCTTGACTATCTGAGTTTAGGGAACACAAGTTTACAGGCATTTAGGACCATTTTAGATGTTGATTAGCAGATAGCCCAACAGATACCCTGGGAGGTACTGGTATAGTGGTATGGACAGACACACCACTTGGAGTGCATTATTACAGGTATGATTGGAGGCATCATCATGTCAAACCGTCAGTAGAACAATTTTTTGATGGGGTGGGCACCCATGGTTCAGCGTCTCTTGGCACAGCCTGCAGAGTACGGTTGGGGAAATATTTACTAGCTCATATCTTTTCTAAGATGCACAAGGTGGTCTACCATGAGGGTAAGACATTTTCCTCAGGAGTTATTTTATTACTGATCTGGGCATGGGAGCACATCCCTATCTGTTAGCCCATATGCAGTGATGAGAGATAGCAGTAGGAGCCTCTGATATACAGATACGTAGGGTAGGTGACACAAGTGTGGATGGGTAGGACAGAGTACTAGTGCTGAGTACTCCACAATATGACCATGCTCTTCTAGAGGCCATATTTACAAGTTGAGGCATGGCCCACTGTTAGGGAATAGTTCAGCTATCTTTTCTAGAGTCGGATATTGATTGGCCACTCTACCAGCATCTTGGAGTGTTTCTTGATTACTAAGGTATGGAGGCAGTATGGCCTCATTCAAGATGCGCCCCAGGAGTTTTCTTCCTATGCCCAGTAGGTTAGGGAGATTGGACTGGATTGGGATCTATGGTTGTCGTATTCTATTTGCATGCAAGAGTACAATGGCCTTCAGAGCCATGATTGGGACTACCATGCATAGGTGGTTAACATTGGGGTGACTGATGCATACATAGCTTATCTAGAAGAGCACCCCCTCTGGTGGCTTTCAGACCTGACAGAGCCAATTTTGACTATGGAGGAGGTAGATGACATCATAGGGGCACCCTAGGGGAGAGGGCAGAGGAGGAGGGAGGTACAAATCCCAGCGGCATAGCCAATCCCTCTAGTATGAAGAGCAGTAGGTTCTCCACCATGACTGGTACTAGATGTGAAGCCTGCTCTAATTCCTTGAGTAGTACCAGTAGCAAGGTCGTTAGTTTTGTAGTGGAGGTATACTAGGGGTGAGGGATTAGGTGTCATGAATAGCACAATGGAGGAGGTTTTGGGGGTTGAGCAAGTATTAGGAGCTCAGTAGGATGTCTTGATGGGTGATGCACATGATGCACCCAATTTTGACTTAGGGGCCAAGGTCAAACGCCACAAGGGATGAGTAGAGGTGGGCGGTGGTGGTGGAGATGAGACGATGGCTAAAGAGGAGGATGTAGTTGAGGAGGTAGATCCTGGACTGAGACAAACTCCTTAGGATGTGATACGTCACTTACGCCACCAGATCAAGGACCTGAGATCCTAGAGATTATCATTGGAGATCCAATTAGTGGAGTGGGATACACAACTCTGTGACTCCTGAGCAGAAGTGTGATGGCTATAGGCAAAGGTGGTGCATCAGACTGGCAGGGCAGCGTACTATGTGTCTGCATATTTTTTAGTTGTACCTCCAAGAGATAGGGTGACATCGTACTCTTAGTATATGTTGGGATTTGAGGGAGTCAGGGCACCACGAGCTGATCCACCATTGGATGTACTAGCAAGAGGAGGAGCGGCACCTAATGCAGAGGATCAGGCTGAGAGTTGATATGATAGTCTATTCCTCATTTTTTATCTTTTGTTGTACTTGATAGCTCATTGGAGCTCATTCATTATATTGTACACACATTGTGCACCCAATGTACTATATATATATATATATATATATATATATATATATATATATATATATATATATATATATATATATATATATACATATATATATATATATATACATATACATATATATACATATATATATATATATACATATATATATATACATACATAGATATATATATATACATATATATATATATATATATATATATACATATATATATATATATACATATATATATACATATACATATATATATATATATGTATATATATGTATATATATGTATATGTATATATATATATATATATATATGAGATCTTCAATTTGACTTCATAACACTTGTTATTTTGATTTATGATGTTATTCATCATGTGATGCAAATGTATGTAATGTAATAGATGAATGAAATGAATATGTAAAATGTAAATGCAGCAATACACATGATGTTTTTGTAGGGACATGAAGAATTCAAGTGTTCATTGTCAAAAAGGATGTTTAACCCAAAGTGGTGATTGCTTGCTGGTCAGTTTGGAGAAACCTTCACGTGACCCTCAGTCTTTGTGATGTGTTAAGTGCAAATTTTGATAACATCAAATGCCATGCCAAATTCGAATCATGAAAGACATGCAACCAGACTAAATACAAAATGAAAATAATATGCAAACTTAGTCACTGATCATTTGTCAGTCTTTTTCATAACTAAATATTTGAAGTAACACTTGATAGTCGATATAATGCTCACTATTTAGGCAACCATGAACATATGAATATTGAATTTTAGTCGAAAATGTCAGATTAGATATAAGCACCAAGGCACAAAAGCCAGGATGACCTGAATATCATGTCCATTTTGATTTAGCAATTTGTATAAGCATCAGAGCATAAACATTGTGATGACCTGAATACACCTTGCATACAAACACACCAAGTAATTGAGAGATCATCCTTGTTCTAATGTGAATTACCCACAGTGACCCTTTATCATTCACATCCTTGGGTAATGTTGCTTTTTACAGTAGGAACAAGAAATTACTCAAAATACAAAGTTAGATCTAACCTCCCTAAAGTGTCTAGGTATCAAAGGTTGAGGTACACATGGTGATCCAATCATGATGGAGGCACTTATAGTGGAACCCAATTCAATCCAGAGTTATCAAAGTAATTAGATTTTCACTTACATAGAAAACAAATAAAAGATTATGCCCCCAGTCATTGCTCTCTAAATCCTATAAAGAACATCATTGATGAGCTCAAAGGGACATAATATGAAAAAATCTTTATGTAAAATAGTGAACATACAAAAGATCTTAACATATCTCAGAGATTGATTTGTTTAGTGTTGTAGTTGGCTTGTGGTAGCATCAATTGCAAAATCCTTTTCTGGTAGGGAGACTGACTGACTGACTCGGATAAGACATCAAAAGGAAAACTAACTTGGATAAGACTCATCTGAATACTGAGGACCATAGGATATGACTCCGATTGCCCCTAAGTTGTAATCATTGATAAGGTTCTGACTCTAGTTGTTTGGTGCACAGACCGACTTTATTGAAAACAAGATGCGAAAGCAATTAAGGAGAAATATACAAACTAAAGCAGGATAGAAAGCTAGGAAATTACCAAGATTGCTTTGATAGATGGAGCATTTTGAACAAGTAGCACCCGTTTACTGGGTTTTCACCATCTTGGCAGAGATTCTATTTTTTCTACCAAGGCGCATGTTTACTAGGTTTTCACCAAGGCACTTTTTCTTTTTCTTCTTTTTTTGTATTTTTCATTTTTTCAATTTTTTTTGTATTTTTCCATTTTTATTTTTTTTGTACCATCAAGGTGCCTACTGCTAGGTTTTCACCAGGATGACCATTTTTTAGGACTTTTTCTAATTTTTAGTTTGTTTTTTAAGATAGTTTCCACATACTAAATGTCTAGGCATAGAATTTCTTTAGATGAAGAATATTGATAAGTTCACAAAGCTATTCTCTGTCAGTCGTTGAGAGTGGATAGGCTCCAGAGCCAAAAGCGGCAGTGATAACAAAGGGACCCAGCCAGTTGGGTTCAAACTTCCCTTTGCATTCTTGATGGGATTCATTTTTAGTGTTCTCTCTCAAGATTAGATCACCAACTTGAAATTATGTGTCTGACCTTCTTGTTGTAGCCTCTAGACATTAGTTTCTGATATAGTCTAAGATGATCATACGTAGCTTGTCTGCACTCATCTAGTAGTTCAAGTTCTTGTAACCTAGACACCTTGTAATCATCATCAGTTACTAGACCATGCATTTTGATTATGAGTGATGGGATTTCAACCTCTATAGGTAGTACTACTTCAGTCCCATATACTAAAGTGAAAGGAGTAGCCCCAATGGGCATTCTTATACTCATTATGTAATCCCAAAGAGATGGATTTATCATGAGATGCCAATCTCTCCCTATTTTGTTGACCGTGCAATGCAAGATTTTCAATAAGTTCTTGTTGAATGCTTCAGCTTGTCCATTCCCTTATGGATAGTAAACAGATAACCAAAGTTGGGTGATCTTGAATTTAGAGCATAAGGAATCTAGGTCCTTATTTTTGAAATGGCCTCCATTGTCAGTGATAATGGAGTGTGGGATACCGTACCAACAAATGATGTAATTCAAAATGAACATAGAAATTTGTTTTCCAGTTTCTTGTGTCAAAGGAACTGCTTCAACACATTTCGTAAAGTAATTAGTTTTGTGACTATATGGGTGTGACTATTTGACGAATGTGTATATATGGCTCTGATGAAATCAAATGCCCATTGTTGAAAAGGCCATTGTGTTGTAAATGGAATCAAATCTCTACCTGGTGCGTGAATTAAGTTACCATGGATTTGGCATTTTTTACAGTTCTTAGCATATTTCATGGCCTCTTTCTCCATATCTGGCCAATAGTACCCTTCCCTAATGAGTTTTCGAGCAAGTGTCAAATTGTTGGAATGTGACCCAAAAATAACTTTGTGGACTTCCTCTAATGCGTGTTTCGACACTTCTAGTTCTAAACATCTAAGGAGTGTACCATCTAGACTTCATTTGTATAGATCATTACTAATGATGACACACTGTTATGCATTTCAGATAAGGTATCATTTTTCATGACGGTTAAGGTTATCAAGAAAGACTTGTTCTCGAAGGAGGAATAAATATTCTTATAGCGTGAGGAATCATGACAAAAAATGGTATAGATCATACAGGTTTCTAGGAAATCATAGGCAAGGAATGGTAGTGCTTCTACCAGGAACTCATAGCATAGCTCATGTTCTGGTTGTTGTAGTAAGGAAGACAGTGTGGCCATAGCATCAGCTGCTTTGTTTTCCATTCTTGGTATCTGTTCAAACATGATAGAAATGAAATGTTTCTTGAGATCATCAACCATTCATTTGTATGGAATCAACTTCTCATCCTTTGTTTGATACACATCATTGACTTGGTGAATGACCAGTTGAGAGTCTTCATGAATGTGTAATTTTGTCACTCTACATTCTAGTGCTAACTTTATTCCATTTAACAAAGCTTCATATTCCGCTATGTTATTAGTGCAAGGAAATTTTATCCTGAATACTTTTGGAATGGAGTAACCTTGCAGAGTGATAAATAGGATACCAGCTCCGGATCCATTTTGTGTGTAGGACCTGTCAAAGAATAACTGCCACATTCTGGAAGATAGGTGCATTATAGAAGAGTCAGGAAAATCCACTTGCATTGGTTGATCATCTAATATTGGAGCTTCAGCTAATTGATCTACGATCACTTGTCCTTTGATGGATTTTCTTTCACCATACTCAATGTCAAATTCACTCAGTATCATTACCCATTTTGCCAATCTACCTATGAGAGCGGATTTTCTTAACAAGTACTTTAGTGGATCTATCTTAGCTATGAGCTATACTATGTGAGCCAACATATAATGTCTCAGTTTTTGTGATGAAAAGATGATAGATAGACATGCCTTCTCTATCATAGAGTAATTCTTTTCATAAGCAACTAAGGTTCTATTGATGTAATATATAGCTCTTTCTCTCTTATTCTCATCATGTTGTGCCAATAATGCCCCAGTGATGTATCTGTTGTGGAGACATACAATATTAATGGCTTTCCCTGAATAGGAGGTATTAGAATTGGTGGATTTGCCAAGTATTGTTTGATATGATTGAAATTCTTCTCACATTCCTCGCTCCATTTGTAGGTCACACCTTTATGCAATGTCTTAGTGAAAGGTTATGATATATCAGCTAACTGAGAGATGAACCGTCTGATGGATTGTACCCTTCCTTGTAGAGTGCACATTTGACTAATGTTCTTAGGAGGTTGCATCTCCATGATTGCTTTTACTTTTGTTGGATCTACTTCGATACCTTTCTTTGAAATAATGTATCCTAGGAGCTTTTCCGAAGTGACACCAAAGGCACATTTCTTAGGATTTAATCAGAGACTAAATTTTTCCATTATGTCCAGTATTGTATCCAAGTCAGATAGGTGTTTGTATCTTTTCATTGATTTAGCCAGCGTGTTGTCTACATAGTCTTCCATGTTTTTATGTATCATATCATGAAAGATAGATTTCATGGCTCTTTGATAAGTGGCACCAATGTTATTAATCCAAAATGGCATTACATTCCAGCAGAAAGTACCCCATGCACAGGTGAAAGTTGTCTTCTCTTGATCTTCTGGAGCTATCTTTATTTGGTTGTATCCAGAAAATCCATCCATTAAAGAGTACATTTCAAATCCTACAGTCATATCCACTATCATATCGATGTTTGGTAGTGGAAAGTCATCCTTTGGGCATACATTGTTTACATCTCTGAAATATGTGCATACTCATATAGACTTATCTAGTTTTGACACTAGAACAATGTTTGATATCCATTCAGCACAGTCTATTACTCGGATGAATCCAGCTTTGAGTAATTTCTCCAGTTCAGCTTCGCAACTTCTTCTTGATTGGTTTAACTCCTAGAGATATAGGAAGATGATGCATGATCAGATTAGGATCTAATCCAAGTGTGTCTGAATATTTCCAGGCAAATTCAATCTTTTTCTCCATTAAGAATTTGTTAAATGTTTGTTTCTCCTCTTCTAATAGAGATTGTGCAACATGAATCATCTGAGGTTCCTTTGTTGTGCCCAAATTGATAGACTAAGTTGGCTCTATCAAAATTGGTGACATGTCCTATAAATGACTCATAAGGACATCAAATATCTCATCCTGGGGTGCCTCAAAGAGGTTTTCACCTTTAGATACATTTTTTATTTTTACTATTTTTGGCTCTGAGACTGCCACATAATGGTTTTCACCCTCAGAGCTCTTTTTATTTTTTCTTTTATTCTTTTGACTGAGATACTTCATATCTGACTCTGTCATGCTGATGTTAGGTTCACTGATGGAAGTTGTCATAGGTTCAACTGCATTCAAGTAGCATGCTAAGGCATAGTCTATTTAGAAAGTATGGATATCTTGGCTTGGATTTGTGGAAATTTGGTCAATAAGCTCAGGATGTTGGATGGTAAGGGGAGGGAAGGATTGTATGACAACATTTATGCACATAATATTGTCATCATTGGTTCTAACTTGACTCTCAAATTTGAGGGTGACATTATTACATAAGATGTTTAGTACGTCAAGCATCTCAACATCATCATTGGATCCTGTGTTAGTAATAAGTGTTTCAGTTTCACGAGGTCTGTCACATTATTCTAGACTCATTTTGGTTATAAGTGTGTATTGTTGTATAACATCAATATGTTTGTCTGTTATGAGCTCATCTTCGTCTAGTTTAGGAATGATGCCCCATTCACAGTCATCAGATTCTTCATCAGGATCCTTGGGAAAGTCAAGAACATGTGTGAAATCAGGACGAATCCGCCAAGTAGGTTTTCCTTCAGAGTCTAAACAAAATTCATATTCATGAGAATATATCTCTGAATCACTAGAGTGTCCTAAATATTATTCTATGGTGTGGGATGTCTCTCCTTCTTGGACCAGCCTTTTTCTTTTTTAGTAGTAGGTTCTTGTGTGTCTACCACATTGATTTGTTCCTTAGGTTTATTTTCATCATTAAGAAGGTCTAAGATGTGTTGAGGTATACGCTCATATGGAAAAACATATTTTGTGTCAGAATCCTCACTGCCTAAATGATCTTCCTCCTCTTGTTGGGCATCCATTTCTGGTTCTATCTATTCTATGATGTGGTTAGAGTTTCCAATGAGATGGAAAGGTTTCTTCTGATAGCCTATGTCTGTAGTATCTTTGTTTGTTCTCCCACAGTGTTCAATGAGTTTGATGATACCTTTTCCTCTTGTTCCTAGAGGTCCTTTTATAGTGTATCCCATTTTAGACATTAGCTTGTGTCCTGGTCCATATGATTTTATAGGAGCCTTAAGTGATTAGACATCCAACCGAGCAGCTTATCCTCCTTACGAAAATTCATTTAGTAAGTCAAACCAGTGACGTATCACTTGAAATGGGCCAGCAAAGTATATGCGCCAAGTATCATTTAGCCATGCATTATCGTTGCTGCAAGAAGTAAATGCTGAAGGAAAACTATGCTACAATTGTAGGAAATGAATAATAAAGTAATTCTTAAGCTGAAGTTTGTAGAAAAGTAAGTGTTGGAATAAAAGCTACAAGAATATAACTATCAACAAGATATGTGAATTCTTACAAACTATGCCATGATACTTCTGTTGTTCTGTGATTTTGGCTACAGGAGGCATTAGCCAGTCTATAGCTTTGGCTACAAGAGTAGTTCAACATTGGGTACTTAATCAACAGAAATGCAATAAATGCTTCTAGCTAATATGATTCTATTTTACTATGGATTTCTCACCAAGTGGGGCCCCTTGGATGAGTATCCTAAATCACAATTGCACTCAACTGAATATCAACACTTCATTTTATTAATTGAATATCAAAGTACAAAATTCTCATAACACCATGAAACTAGCTGAAAACTATTTCTATATATTCAACAATGCCCTCTGTTGTTGTGCTCATGCAGAAGCAGGGCTTTATTTAAAAGGAAAAGTTTCTAACTAACTTCTAACCGCACCGTAGAAACATTCAAATCTTTATTAAAATATTAATAACTAGAAAGAAGGAAAGCTTTAAAGACTAAACAAATTGATCTTGAAGTGAAGGAGAGAATTGCCGTGACAACAAATCCAACTTCCATTCGCGCCTAGATCTTCTCAGAGAAATTAGCACGTCACCTAACTCATCGCGGAGACTACCACCTTGCTCCTTCAATAGGTGCTACATTGAATGTTCTTCTGTTGAAAGCTATAGGAAGATTAGGTAGAATACTTCATGGATGAATGCTCCAGACCTGGTCAAAACAACATTCGCTATTCCAATGCACTATGCCTTTAAGGGTTAGGATAAGATATTTATGACAGTAATTACCAGAACACGCATAACCAATCACATTCAAACATCTACTCTTTTTCAAAACACAACATTAACTTTTAGATCAAGAAATATAGCATTTTATCCAAGCATAGTATATTAAGTATGTTTAAACCATATTAAATGTCTGTTGGCAGCATGCCAAATAGTAGAAGAAAATCATAAGAGTATTTGGTAAATGTATCAAAATGAAACAAAAAGGTATAGCAAATACTATCCTAAGGAATTCTAAAGTATGAAATTAATATGCCTTATCATTTCTGCCCCCTACGAAGACTAGGGCTTGTCCTCAGGCACTGAAGAGTTTTTAATCCTTGCTAGCACTCTAAAGTCACCTTCCTGTACTTTCCCAGTCATTTGGCTGTGCACCCTCCAGTAGAATCCATTCATCATGTCTACTCTGACTCATCGGCTTAGTTCTGAATCCTCATCTAGCTCTTCCTCTATACAACTATAAAGTGGCCACAGGAGCACAGGTGGTTGGAATGTGAGAGGCATCCAGCATTTTGGTCTTGGTTGTCGGTCCAATTCTATGTACCAACAGACTCTCTGCATGGCAGCCCTAAAATTCATGATGTTTTGGGGTTCTGCCTTTTTCAGTGACATAGGCAACATGGCCCACCTCTGTTGTATCCCATCTGATGCCTTGTTTCCATCATCTAGAGATAGTCTCTCAACTTCTACATGTACATGTTCCCGTTTTACCTAAATTCTTCTTCTGTGAGTAGAATCATTAAAACCATAGACTATGTGTAGCTGGGTCTTCTGTTACTAAACCATAGAATTTTGGCAAGGAAGAAGATGGTATGTTCTTAAGGTTGTTGGTGTCTCGCTGGTCAGAAATGGGGAATGGAAAAGTAGGGGGATTAGCCATCCTAGCATGATTTATAGTTCACGGAGGTGGCTAATAAAGAGGTTGGTATATGACTAGCTATAATGAGTTTTCTTGACTGACTTGGTTTTCAGGAAAATGAGCTCTCAAGTGAGCAAAGATGTCTGCAAATTCGTTAATTTCAGGTTGCTCTTCAAAATAATCAACCTGTTCTTCTTCAGAGGATGAGGAGGATGATGTAGTTGTAGGGAGGTCAACAGTGGCATCAAAAAATGAACTTTCTTCCTCCAATGGGTGATTGAATTGGTTTGGCAAGTACCATCCTCTAGCGTCTCTTCTTCGATTATGCATATAGATAGTAGGGAGTGAGGTGGCTTACAAAATTCCCCTAAAATTAATGTAATCTAACAAACTAGAAATGAAACAAAGTCTAAGATTGGCTTAGTGAATACTTGGTTCGGCACCATCCCCGGAAGTGGCGCCAAAAATGATCACTTCCTATAAAGGCTCAGAAACTAGGTATAATTCTGAACTCAGCGATTGGACATCCAATCGAGCAGCTTATCCTCCTTATGGAAATTCATTTAGTAAGTCAAACTTGGAACGTATCACTTGAAATGGGCCAGCAAAGTATATGCACCAAGTATCATTTAGCCATGCATTATCATTTCTATAGGAAGTAAATGCCGAAGGAAAACTATACTACACTTTCAGGAAATGAATACTAAAGTAATGTTTAAGTTGAAGTTTGCATAAAAGTAAGTGTTGGAATAAAAGCTACAAGAATATAACTATCAACAAGATATGTGAATTCTTACAAACTATGCCATGACACTTCTGTTGTTCTACGACTTTGGCTATAGGAGGTGTTAGCCGGTCTATAGATTTGGCTGCAAGAGCAGTTCAGCGTTGGGTACTTAATCAATAGAAATGCAGTAAATGCTTCTAGCTAATATGATTCTATTTTACTATGGATTTCTCACCAAGTGGGCCCCCTTGGATGAGTATCCTAAATCACAATTGCACTCAACTGAATATCAACACTTCATTTTATTGATTGAATATCAAAGTACAAAATTCTCATAACACCGTGAAACTAGCTGAAAACTATTTCTATATATTCAACAATGCCCTCTATTGTTGTGCTCACACAGGAGTAGGGCTTTATTTAAAAGGAAAAGTTTCTAACTAACTTCTAACTGTACCATAGAAATAGGTGAATCTTTATTACAATATTAATAACTAGAAAGAAGGAAAGCTTTAAAGACTAAACAAATTGATCCCGAAGTGGAGGAGAGAATTGTTGTGACAACAAATCCAACTTCCATTCATGCCTAGATCTTCTCGGAGAAATTAGCACGCCACCTAACTCATCGTAGAGACTGCCACCTTACTCCTTCAATAGGCGCTACATTGAATGTTCTTCCGTTGAAAGCTGCAAGAAGATCAGGCGGAACACTTCATGGATGAATGCTCCAGACCTGGTCAAAACAACATTCACTATTCCAATGCACTATGCCTTTAAGGGTTAGGATAAGGTATTTATGACAGTAATTACCAGAACACGCATAATCAATCACATTCAAACATCTACTCTTACTTATTGAAAACACAACATTAACTTTCAGATCAAGAAATATAGCATTTTATCCAAGCATAGTATATTAAATATGTTTAAACCATATTAAATGTTTGTTGGCAGCATGCCAAATAGTAGCTAGAAAATCATAAGAGTCTTTGGTAAATGTATCAAAATGAAACAAAAAGGTATAGCAAATACTATCCTAAGGCATTCTAAAGTATGACATTAATATGCCTTATCACTTAGCACCCATGTTTGTCTTAGAAGATGACTCTCCTTGAGTGTATTTTAGAAAAGCTTTCATGAATTTTGTATGATCGTTGTTGGATTTATGGTTGTTAATCACAATTTCTCTAGCATCAATTTTTTCTTGAATAAGATGTTTTAGGCACATACAATTATTAGTTTTATGACCCTTGTTTCGGTGAAAATCACAGAAATCAGTCTCCTTCCACCATCTAGGTTTGACTTCTGGGTCATATGGTTTTATCTCAGGTAACATGATGATGTTATTTACCAATAAATTTCTCGTGGCAGATTCCAAGGACTCAGCCAAAGGAGTGAACTAGTGTTTTGGTTTTGTAACCCATGGTTTGTACTCATTTGACTTTTTGGGAAGCTCAATTGTTTATTTCTTAGAGGCTTTTATAGCTTGAGTGCCAATAGTAAGATTAAATGATGGTTCTTTGGGTGGGGCACTGATGTGGTCAACAACACCATCTATGATAACATTTTTTTTCTTATTCAAAAATTTGACTTTATCTTTGTTGTTGGAATTGGAACCTAAATGATGCAGGGGATGGTTGGATAGATGTTTAGGGGGATAGAGGCATATCATGAAGGAGTAGAGAAGTTCATGACTTAAAGACTTAGTGAGTCAGATCTGAGGTTTTGAAGCTAAAGTTGGCGAAGTTGTGGAAAAGTTCTTGATGATCTTGCAGATTAGATTGATATATGATAGTTATTTGTAGCAGTGCTACGGGTTTGCATACTTGGAGACAAGGAGATTGCTTGGAGGCTTGCGAGCTCAAGTTTAGATCTTCCTTAGGGTTTCCATCAGCTTCTGATTGTCTTTAGAGATGAACTAGCTGAGTTTGTATTGGATCTAGTTGTGGATCTTGCAGAATTATTTCATTTTGTAATTGGCCCTAACCCGGAAGGCCTTACAGTTGGGCATGTTAATGCAAATTACTTGAAACATTTGGGGTGTTATCTATTGTGTTGAGTATTCCCCTATGTAATTCTATTGGCTGCAAGGTTTGGATTGTCCTTCATTGGATCCACCATCCTTGGTTGCATCACTAAATCATACTTGTTTTCTTTATGAAGTGAGATATCTCCCTTGCAAACAAGTACATCCTCTATTTTCATGGAAATGTCTACCATTTTGTCAAATGAGGTATGATTTTGTATCTGAAGATGATAGTTGATTTCTGGGACCAGATTATTGATGAAGATTTATAGTTTTTCATTTTCTAGAATTTGTCGGGCATAAAGCAAGAACTTCTTCCTCTAACATTTGAGGAAAGTCAGGAAGGGTTCTCTTTATTTTTGTTTCAAGTTGCAAATATCGATCATTGTGACCAGATGTTGGATGTTGTAGGAGTATTTATGATAGAACATTTTGATCATCTCCTCAAATTTTTTTATTGTTGGAGGTATTTTGGAGAACCAGTTGATGGTTGCTCCTCCCAAAGATCATGGGAAGAGACGCATTAAGTATGTTGGTTCATGCATGAACTCCATAGATAGAGTGAAAAATTCTCTGACATGATCTTGAGGACTTGAATTTCCTTCATATTTGTCATATTTGGGTAATTCCACCCCTTTCAAGAATGGTGGCATATACATGCTTCGATCAAATGGAAATGAACACAAGGCATCCATAGAGAATTCTTTGGGTTCTTTCTCTTTTTCCATCTTGTTAAGTTTGACTTGCATTTCATGCATCTGTTTCATCATAGTAGTGATAGGGGTCTCTTCCTCTTATGTTACGATGTTTTCAACATTAGAGTTGTGAGGAAGCTTATCCCCTTGTTGGGCCAATTTGAGGAAGTGTGTCTCATTATCCTCTCGTAGGATATGCTTCATGAGATTCTTGAAGAGATCATCATCTTGGTATTGTACAATTTCAGAAGGTGTGGGATCCTGAGCCCTACCCTCATCAGAATTGTGGCCTTGTGAACCATGGCTAGCTGCTGTTTGAGACATGGCAGCATTTTGATTAAGATCTTGAGTTGATTTAGGAGGGGTTGTGTGACCTCCTTTGAAGTGCAAATTGCCTAGTTCATCTTCTTCATAAAGATCTGAATCGTATGGTTGATGAAGAGACTGAACAATAAGAGAAGATGAAGGTGATGTCTTTGGTTCTTCTCTTGGTTTTCTTTGTGAGGAAGCTTTGGTTTCCACCATTAACCTTTAGGTGAATCTTGGAGAAAGATAATCTACAACTAACTGATAATCTAATTTGGGAATAATCAAGTGATGTGACCTTGTCAAGATTGGATGGAATTGTTGATGCAAAGATAGATTGGACGTAAGTGAAGGATATTGTGCCCAAAATGTATGGGTAGATTCCAAAAATATGGTGGACACAAATTCATGACACTTAGCCTTTGATAGGTTGAGGTTAGTTTGACAAGGTTTTTAACACATGATGAGATGTGTTCCAGATTTAATCAATAGGTTGACAAATCAAGAAAAATAGATCACTTTGGGAAAATGAGATGGATCATTGTTTCTCTGCTTTGTACCTAACATAGTGGATTTGCTGACAAAATTTTGAAAAAAGCTGAAGGTTGACTAGATTTCTTTCAAAATTAGGGTTTTCTGACAATTTTGTGCAAACTATCGTACGACAGTATCCAGGTTTGTACAACACAAAATAGGTTATGGGATGACACTTGCAGAATCTCGTACGATAATTGATACCAAGGATTATTTTTGCTTAGAATTCTCGACAACTCTTGTACGACACTATACAGCTTCCCGTACGATACTTGGGGGGTTGTGATACGACACTTGATAAGGTTGAGCAATTTTCGTACGACAATTAACACCAGAAAAGGATTTTGCTTCAATTTTTTTAGGATTTTGGTGTTTTTGGTCACAATTCACTCTCAAAGTTTGTTGTCTAGTTTTCAAGATCTGTGTTTTTGGATTGTCTGAGGGTGTTTAACATAGCAATAGGCTCACAATCATAGAAAATAGATGGGAACTAACTCAAAGAATCAAACACACCTAGCTTAACCTAACTAGGAGAAGAGATGTATTACTTACTTGTTCACTTAGGAACACACTCAATGACTCCTCAGAATATGGCAGTCCAACAACACACAATGGATGTTGAAGCCCATATTAGCTGAGTTCAATCATCAAGGAAGGCTCGATATGACGAGTGTCTTGGGGTGATTACTATTCACCTTGCACAAGCACTAAAAATCCTTTAAAGGTAGATCAGTAGAAAACTAGCTTAGGCTTTTAATCAAGGCATCCATTCACAACTGTCTCCCATAGTCCCACAAGCAGGATTGAGGTTGTTAACCCTATGAGTACTCAAACTCGTGTAGTCTCACAAGCAAGATTGAAGCAGCTCCACTCTACACAAAGTCTAAGCATGTTCATGGAATAAATCCAAGGAACAAGCACAATTATGTCTTTTGGGGCTTTAACCTCAAGAAAGCGTCAAATTTTATAGTGGGGTGGAAGAGTCATCTTAAGACTTGTCCCCACTTGGGTTGTTCCTGAGAGATTTTTACCTCACTAACAATCCCTCTAAAGGATTAAATGAAATGTGAGCTTGAGGACCACAGGATCTAGGTTTCTGATTCTCTGAAAGAGAAAAGCATAATCACCTAACCTTTCCTTTTCCCTATCTAAGACATGCCAAACAAAATTAATCCAGAGACAGTACACACATTGCCAAGGGGGAGATACCTTCTGGGTTTCTGATTCTCTCAACATAGAAGAGCATAATCCCCTCAATATATACCACATGTAATATGATGCACGTAACTAATTATCTATGTGCTTATGAAAAAGAGATCAACCAAACACAATATTTACTTGATGAAGATCTTGCAACCTGCAAAAGCACAAGTCAAAAATCTTTGTTGAATGAGCTTTCTTTGGCCAACAATTTTTTGAAAGGGTTTCCTGCAAACAAGGGCTCAGAAGACAAGACAAGAATAGACCAAAAAGATAGGTTTGAATGCTCAGGTCTTCATCTCTTGTCCTGCAAAAAGTGTTAGGTTGTCTCAAATAATCACACACTAGAAAACAATAGGGGTGAGGATTAGCAATCAATCAAATTTCACAGTAAACCTTAAAAAATGACTGCAAAAATCCAAACGACAATTGAAATTCTGGTGTGAAATGTCATACGACAATACACCTTAACCCATATGACAATTGAAATTATGATACAACACTGTGTACAAACCAATACGACACTTGAGCTCTGAAATTAAAATATATAAGAATTGGTACGACACTTCAGGAATGTCATCTGTTGTACGACAACCAAAGACTTCCCAAATGACACTCTGCAACTGTCGTATGAGATTGTATAGAAAATTTTCAAAACTTGAAACTTGATGAAAATTTATCAGAAAATTGACAAAATGTGAAATGGAAACCTGATATCGAGCCCCACAGTGGGTGCCAAAAATGTGTGTGTGAAAATTGTACCTGTTCAGAAGATACAACACATCGGTAAAATATTATTGATCAATGATAATAAGATAAGCAATTGACAGATATAGGATCAATCAGATGATTTACTGCCTTCTAGAAGACGTGAGTATGGTACTCTCAAAAATGACTGAGATTAGTGACAATGCAATGCCTAAACGAAGGATTTGAATGCAAAAACAATAAAAATGGATGCAAGATTAATCTATATTTTTATGATTTTCTATGCAATAATAATAACTGTATGAAATTGATCTAAAACTTGATATCAATGAATTGAAAACTAGCTATGATTACAAAAACAAGAAATAAATGATAGCAATGAATCTTAAATATGGATGCATAATCTCGCAAGAATGCGACAGTATAATGTTGTTGTTCCCAAAATTGCACATATTGTTGTGAGGGTCTGAGGCCTGTTTATATAGAAATCCAGGTTTGAGAGCTCATGGAAAGCCAAAAATCACTCCTTGATTAACTCAAATTGATTGGTGAGTTATCAGGGATTTAGAAACAGTTGTCTAGCAAAATCATGCAAATCAGCTTTTTAACTCATAATTGGAAGTTGAGATTATTCCAATTTGCTTTTCAACTCACAATCACATGTTGAGTTTTAGAAAGTTAACAAATTGAATCCAAGAGTTGATTTCGAGTCTAACTGGTTTTCTGATTTTTGCATAGAAAATTGTGAGTTTATTTAATTTCCATGTGTTTTATTCTCAACTTAACTGATTTATTCAATTAAATAACTAATTTATGGGTTAATCAATCATTTAAAATCAAACTTTATTCAAAATTATATTATTAAATTTGACAATTCATTTTTAAGCAATTAAATGAATATTCAATCAATTATTTTTGATTTTTTGATTTATTGTCAAATTAACAATATTTATTAAGAATAATTTAATTAAATCTAATTAAATTAATTAAGTGGCCAAATTTAAGTTTAATTAATTAAATATTTAACATATTCAATTAATTACACTTAAGATAAATTTAAAATAATATCATTTATCACCAAATAATATTTAATTAGAGATAATTAGGATAGATTAGGAATATTCCCCGATGTAGAATTAGAATATGATCGCTTAGGGTTTTTATAATTCGATGTGTAGATATGCCTTAGGTTAGGTCTTTAGGGTCAATTTCAATCAATTTGTCGATGTAGAAGGTTAATGGTATTGAAGCCCAATTTTGGGGTATTACAAATATTATAGGTACCTTTCTTAACATCACCTTACACTCATTTGAAATTCCTTTTAGAGATGAAGCACTGATGGAAATCCGTAATCCCCATTCTAAAGATTATCCTACTCATGATGATACCTTGGAAGAGGAGGATAATATCGTTACCACTTTTCTTTATGCTCTCCCTTCTATTGATAAACCCATGAATAATCAAGAGCTTGGTCAAGTCAATGTTATCAATTATTTGGGTACTGAAAAACTTGGGACATTGTTGTCTATGTTTATCAAGATAACCCTAACCCTCAAAATAAACTAGTCATTATGGTGAAAGGTTATCAAAAACCTAATTATCATATGGTTTCCCACACTTATAACATGAGAAACAATAGAAAACCTACAAGTTCAATTGATCCTCCTTCCAAACTAGTGCTTCCGCTTGCACCCTATCTCCCTCAAAATCTTAGAAAGGAGTATGATTTAGTATAACAACTTCATGCTACTCCCGCCAAGATATCTCTTTGGGAGCTCTTCAAACTTCACCTACATATCATGAAGCATTACAAAAAGCCTTGAGAAACATGTATGTCCCACATCTCATACAAGCTAATATAACTTCCATCTTGGAATGCATGAATGCAACCAATAATAAAGCTCAATTTGTGTTTTCTTAAGATGAGTTACCTCTTGAAGAAATTCAAGGTCAACATGATTCTCTTATGGTTGTTGTCCTTATCAATGATAATCTTATTTGAATAACTTTAGTTGATAATGGATCCGGTCTTAATATGTGTAACACTGATTTGTTGCATAAAATCAAGGTAGATATATCATCAATTAAACACAATTCTATTCCTATTTGTGGCTTTGATAATGTTGCTAAACAAACCTTGGGTATTAACACTTTACCTTTTAAAGTGGGTCCTTTCATTTTACAAACTCTTTTTCATGTCATTCTTGATGCTCTTAATTATAATCTTCTCTTAGAATAACCATGGCTACATGCCATGTACTTTTTTCCTTCAACACTTAATTGCAAAGTAAAGTTCATTTATAACAACATCATGTATACCCTTGTTGAGCCAACATTGGTGATAAGATCCAAAATTGCTTATGAACTAAATTTGATTATCCATCTATTCCTACATCATTTAAATAAAACACATCTTCTCCTTCTAAAGATACTTCTCCTACAATTTCCCTTTTAGAAGATGATTGGGGGTCATTAGATTTTACACCATCTTTTGTGGGTGAATAAAAACTTCCTAATTTTAACATGAGGTCCTTCAAAGGGCCTAGTATGTCATTTTTTCAATCTGATTCTCTAAACATTTCAACTACTAATATTTGAGACAGTTTAGGGTGTATGCAAAAAAGCTTTGAGACTCATGAGAAGCCCATGGAAGTTTTCAATCTCAAACCCCCTCATTTGTCAACTCCTTTATTATCTAATAATCATTCAATGTCTACCTTTAATCAAGAAATCATTTTGCCTAACCTCCTTTGTACTATATTGATTATTTTAGGTACACAAAATAAGAAGCATATTCACAACCTTATTAATCTTCCTTTTTGCATCTATCATCGATACATGACCACTCTACTAATGAATGCCAAGATTTGCATTACAAAATTCAAAAACTCATTGATTATGATATCATTCACATAGCATGTCGCAATGAGTTAATTTTCAATTTTGATTTCTTTAAATAACATTAAGTTCCTACTATGTTGCTCCATACTATGTGGCATTGTTAACCCATCCTTTGGGGGCTCATTTTCATGCATGGTGGTATAATTTTTAGGTATCATCATACTTTGAAAGTAACATAATTGTCTTATTTAATTATATTCATATCTCTACACTTGGGGCGAAAGGGTCATATTTTCAATCTCTCTCATCCTTCTCTTAAGGATCCACCTTTCTCTTGGTTGAGTTGCATTTGTTTATCTTGTGATATCCAATCTTACATGGAATTGTTTGTTTACATTAGGTATTCTCTCTTATACAAGAGATATGAATTCTTGATCATAACCTTCTCATTATTCACAATTAGGTGTCCATGGTTAACACATGTTAGGAATAACAGTCCACAATACAACTGAGAGGGGGGTGAATTAGTTGTATGAAAGATTATTAAACTTTAAACTTTAAGTAGTAGCAATATATAATCTAATGAACACAATGAAAGCCAACACAATAATACTATATTTTGGTCTCGGGGAAACCCTCTTAAAGGTAAAATCCCTTGTGGGAATTAGCACCCACAAAAGAGTATAGTATCCTTGTTAGAAGATTTAGACTTGTTAGGAGCTTATTGAAACATTAAAGTACACAGTCCTTGTTAGAGGAAAGACCATGTTAGGAGTCAAGAAAGAAGGGTGAGCTCACTGCCTAAAGAAGGTTAAATCCACCTTCAAAACTCAATGTTTGCAACAAGTGTATATGAAGAAATACACAATCTTTTAAACTGTCTGACAACAAATTTATTTGCTTGATTAGTTCCAATGAAGTTCACTAGTAATCTTCTGCTCTACATCCGTAGACAAAAGCTCACAACTTTTTCAATATCTTTTTACATCACATATATTCTCTCCATATCTTTTCCAAAGAAAAGACCTTATATATACACCCTATTACATTCTACATGATCAGGTCGGCCCATTAGGCTTTCCTAATTACATAAACTCTTGCTAAGATACACATGGTACCTAAAACAAGTATACAATGATTCTATTACAACAATTAAGGACCGACATCCTTAATTTACATTTTCCACAACAAAATCCATGCTATACCTCTGAAGTCGGCTCCTACATAAGTCTTCTCCAGATCACATGCCACAGCTGACATCATCCAAGATTTTGTGCCTTGCACTGATCAACTATCATCCTTGAGTGCCTTTTCTTTCATCTCCTAAGCTCACATACACTTAATCCATATTATATGTAAAATATACCAAAAATACAGAGACTCACTCTGTCAGCTTCCATTGTCACTGTCCAGGAACTACTCCTTACCAAAACATCTATAACTAATTCAATATGAAAATTTACATGATGTGATCTTGGATATAAGATCACAACATCTTCCTATTCTCTTATCTATCTTCGCACATTCTGAATCATCCGTACAATGTCTATACACTATCATACTCAACTTGTACTCTTCACAAAAACATATGTTGACATTAGTGACAAACCAAAAATGACAATAGTATGAATGCCCATTCAATAACATAGTGATTAAACATATTAAATGTATCAATCACCACCTCATGCATTAGAAATATCCAACAATCTCCCCCTTTGGCATTGATGTCAACATATGGGAAAATCCATCATCCCTAAGTTATATCAATCCAAAGCTCTGCAACCAAACAATACTACATACAATCTCCCCATACAGTAGGGATTTTTTCATAGCAACATTCCCCCTTTTACAATAATGGCAAAGGGTACCATGAGTCAGCAACTGTTCTTCAACACCTTCCTTCTACGATCACTCCTCCTAAGGAGTAGATCCCTACATCCAGTCCAGAATATGATAAGGCTCTGAAAACCTCTGGATTGATGCATCCCTGCATCATTTAGTTATGACTGGGAGGGGCCTAAACCCCAAGCATACCTCTGAGATATTCAAAGGTATCTTTTGGAAATGGTTTTGTAAAGATATCTGCAATTTGTTCCTTTGTACTGATATACTCTAAATTTATTTCCCTCTCTGCCACATTGTCTCTCAAGAAGTGATACTTGATAGAAATATGTTTAGTTTTAGAGTGCATCACTAGATTCTTCGACATATTCACTGTACTGGTGTTATCGCAATGGATAACTACAGGCTCATCAAAAGTTATTCCAATGTCTCTCAGCATTTGTTTCATCCAAACAATTTGAGTGCAATTTATAACAGGAGCAACATACTCTGATTCCGTAGTAGATTGAGCTATACAATCTTGCTTCTTGCTTAGCCAAGAAACCAACTTTTTCCCAAGGAAAAATGGACCACCACTAGTACTTTTTCTATCATCAATGTTTCTTGCCCAATTAGCATCAGTATAAGCATGAAGTTCAAAGCTATTATTTATTTCATACCATAAGTCATAGTCTATTGTTCCTTTCAGATATCTTAGTATCCTTTTCACAATAGCTAGGTGTGTTTCTTTGGGTTCTGCCTGATATATTCTAGCCACAATTCCAACAACATTAGCAATATCTAGTCTGGTGTGAGTTAGATATTGTAATCCTCCAACCATTGATCTATACTTGGTCTGAAAAACACATTTTGACTCATCATCAACTTTTAGCTTGTTACTAGTTACCATAGGAGTACCAACTAGTTTACAGTCCTCCATTCCAAACTTTTTCAGCATTTCTTTAAGATATTTAGTTTGAGAAATAAAAATGCCATCTTTTCTCTGATTTATTTGCAGTCCAAGAAAGAATTTCATTTCGCCAATCATGGACATCTCAAATTCATTTTTCCATTTCTTTAGAGAACTTCTCACATAAATCATCATTACCTCCAAAGATAATATAATCAACAAAGACTTCTATTATCAAAACTCCATCTTCACTAGTTCTTAAATACAAATTACTATCAGCATTACCTTTTCTGAATCCAAGCCAAAGTAGATATTTTTCTAACCTTGCATACCAAGCCCTTGGAGCTTGCTTCAACCCAGATAGTGCTTTCTTTAACTTATATACCATGTCTCCATCTTTGCATAAAGGAAATCCTTCAAGTTGTTCTATATATACTTCTTCTTCAAGATCCCCATTCAGGAATGCAGATTTCGCATCCATCTGATACACTTTGAAGTTTTTCTATGCAGCATAAGCCAAGAATAATCTCACAGCTTCTATTCTAGCAATAGGAGAAAATATTTCTTCAAAGTCTATACATTCTTGTTGTGAGTAGCTTTACATACCAGTCTTGCTTTGTTTCTTACTACAACTCCTTCTTCATTCATTTTATTTCTAAAAACCCTTTTGGTTCCTATCACATTTTTTTCTTAGGTCTAGGAACCAATTCCCAAGTTTTATTCTTCTTTATCTGATCTAACTCTTCTTTCATAGCATTTATCCAAGATTTATCTCTACAAGCTTCATTTGTATTCTTTGGTTCAACTTGAGAAATCAAACAGATTTCTTTTCTAACCTTTGATCTAGTTAATACTCCTTGATTAGTATTGCCGACAATTTGATTTTTAGGATGATTTTTCTTTACATACCTCGTATTTTTAGGAACCTCAGTAGCCTCATCTATGTCAATGTCACAAATCTCTTTTTTGCATTCAGGAGCAATAATTTCTTCTTCTTCTTCTGCAACAACATCCTCTTTGATTTATGTAACCTGATTACAGTCATAGATTCTCTCTTGTATCTGAAACCTTTCATCTATCTTCACATTGTTACTTTCAATCATTTTCCTTAATCTCATATTGAAACATTTGTAGGCCTTTCTTTTAGTAGAGTAACCAAGGAAAATTCCTTCATCACTTCTAGCATCAAACTTCCCTATCTCATCATCTCTCTTGATATAGCACTTACTACCAAATATTCTAAAATATTTTATAGTAGGAGTATGATTAAACCATAATTCATAAGGGGTCTTATTTGTACCTTCTCTGATTTGAACTCTGTTCAATGTGTACATAATTATCCTAATAGCCTCTCTCCAATGCACATGAGATATGTTAGCTTCAAGCAACATTGTCCTAGTAGCATCAAGTATAGTCTTATTTCTTGGCTCAGTTATCCCATTTTGTTGTGGAGTCCTAGGAGAAGATGTTTGTCTTTGTATTCCATGCTCTTTGTAGTATGAATTGAATAAGTCTGAGGTAAACTCTCCACCTCTGTTTGATCTTAAACATTTTATCTTTAAGCCTGATTCATTATCTACTTTTGCCTTGAATATCTTGAATTTATCAAATGCTTCTAATTTTTCTTTTAAGTAAGTAACCCACATCATTCTAGAAAAGTCATCAACAAAAAGTATGAAATACCTTTCACCATAGTATGATTTTGTCCTTGTACGTCCACATAGGTTTGTATGTACTAGCTCCAACTTTTCTTTTGATGTATATGCTTTACTTTTGTAACTACTTCTTGTCTTGTTTTTCCATAACACATTCTCTGCATACAGTGTTAGATGGTTTCACGATCTTTGGTAGATCTCTAACTGCTTTAGTCAGACTTGCCTCCATAATATTGTCAAATTTAACATGACAAAATCTTATGTGCCATAACTAACTGTGATCTACTTTTGCAACAAAACAAGAGGCTCCAAATGTATTTAATTCAAATACATTACCTCTAGATTTAGTACCGGTTGCAATCAACTTTCCTACCTTACTTCTGATAAAACATTTACCATCATTGAATTGTAACTAAAACTCTTTGTCCATCAACTGTCCAAAACTCAATAAGTTATGCTTGATTCCATCAACAAGTAGTACATTATCAGTATTAGTTTTTCCATCCAAAGTAATAGATCCTACTCCTACGATAGGTTTAGGAATATTATCTCCAAACCTCACAACACCACCATCATACTTTACTAATTTAACAAACTTATTTTTATCTCTGGAGTCATATGATGTGAACAACCACTATCTATGATCCATTTAGATTTCTTATCAACATGAGATACTAAGGCTTTTTCCTCATGTATTGGTTCATCTCTAATAGAAACAAATCTAATCTCCTCATAATCTAAATCATCATCATCAGAAATTCCTTCACTAGCATAATAACATTCCTTATCCTTTGAATACTTAGATTTGAAAAACTTAGGCTTGTACTTAGGAACTCTTATAGGACATCTAGATGCAAAATGACCTACCTTATTACATGAAAAACATTTCAAAGGTAATTTGCCTTCAAATTTACCCTTACCTCTCTTTTCTCTTCTAGCAATCAGTGCAACAAGTTCATCCATCTTTCTTTCTTCTGTCTCTATCTATTTCCATTCCTCAACATATTCACCTAGCTCTTCTTTTAGGTTCTCACTGTTGGTGCTCAGAAGTGTAGACATTATCTTCTTATGTGCAGATGCTTTAAATGTAGATTCAACTTTTGGTACAAAATCTCCCAATTTAGTAGGTTCAAAGGTAGTTAGCTTTGCAATCAACATCTCCTTGCTAAAGTTCAGAGTCAGAGGTATAGTCTCTTGAATAGACATAGCCTTAAACTTGTAAGCAGGTGTTAATGATCTAAGAATCTTTGCAACAACTTCTTCATCATCATAAGTGCCTCCACAATTTATGATTCCAACTACAACTTCTATAATCCTTTGAACATAAGCCCTAATGCTTTCATCCTCATTCATTTGTAACTTCTCCATCTTTTTTTCTAGTTCTATAACTTTGCTTGCTTGCTATACTTGTCTCCTTCATATTGTGCTTCTAATCTTTCCCAAATTTGGTATGTCGAATCCAAGTCTTTAACTTCAGTAAATTCTCCTTCAGAGAGTGCACTGATCAATGTTTCCCTTGCAATCATGTTGAGTAAAAATATTTCTTCTCATCTTCTGTAGCATATGGTAAGTCATTCTCAGACTTTATAGCTACCTTATTCTTTGTGATCAACCAATAGTCAATGCCTAAACATAACAAATGAGTTCACATCTTATTCTTCCAACTGTCAAAGTTCTCAGGATCAAATTTCAGACTATCCTTCCTATAGAACACAATCTCCAGGATCACCTCAAGCTGTTAAGCTTTCTCTCTAAGGACCGGTAGCTCTGATACCAATTGTTAGGAATAATAGTCCATAATACAACTGAGAGGGGGGGTGAATCAGTCACTAGTACATTTCACCTAGTTTTTCTACCAAATTTTTCGACCATGAAACAAAAAGATTTTGGTTGGTCGGATTATAGAAGGAAAATTTTCATTTTTTAAAAAATCCATGCCCGTGTTAGTCAAAATTTTGACCACTACCATGTATGTCAAAAGTTCAATGAACACAGGTATAAATTTTTTATAAAAATAATTCATTTCTCATTTCATTATCACCACGGTGAATGTTTTGAAGGGGCAGCGCGCGAAACCTGCACATCGGCCAGGGCGGATTTGACACTGTGTATAGGGGTTGTAGTTTTTATCTGGACTTGGGCCTTTGATCTTCGAGCTTAGTTTTGGAAACTTGGCTTTTCCTCTCCTTATCAAATAGAAGCTCATTGAGGTAGGGATTGTGTTATCTCCTCTGCATTTCAAGGGCACATCTTACTGTGATATTCATTACTCCATGCTCTATTATGTCCATGGCATTGAGTTCATTTCTTTGGATGATTTGATTATGGCATTTTTTGTGTTAGTGAACCAGGGCATCATGTTAATGTGTGTTCATTGGATTCTCTAGTTACCCACGAGCTATGGTATCCATTTATACGAGCTAGGGTATCATTGATTATTTCCTATCAATTATATGGTGCTGGTAAGTCTTTCCCAGCCCACAAAACTATTATTAATACCAATATGAATAGACACTGTGTGTGTGAAAATTGTACCTGATTTGTAGACACAACACTCAGTAAAACATTAGAGGTTAGTGATAATCAAAATCGTGCAAAATTGAAAGCTATCTAACCAAGCGATTTACTACATTCTAATAGGTGCGAGATTGATGTTCTCAGATTGTAATTGAGATCAGTGACCTAGACGACACCTAAATGAAGGATTTGAATGCAATTAATCTATATTTTTGATATTTTCTATGCAATAAGAATGATAAACTGATATGCTATGGATGCTAAATGATCTAACAATGATATGAAAACTATGAAATTCTATGCTAAGATATAAAAACTATGCAATTGAAATTGATCTCACAAAGCTTTGAATTCGCAAGTTGATTCCTCAGCCTCCAATTCTCCAGCGTGATTGTGCAAAAATATGAGATGATTTGTGAAGAGCTGAGCCTTGATTTTATAGAAATCCAAGGCTTTGGAGGTGCATGGATAAAAGCCATAAATCACTCAAATAACTCAGCTTGCTTTTTGAGTTATCTGATAATAACAAATAATTAAGTCACAAAAACATGCAAAAGCTAAGCTTTAACTCAAAATAGAGTTTAGCTTTAATTGATAATTGACAGTTGTCTGCTTTTATGATTGTGCATGTTTTAATTATGAATTAATTTAATAATAAAGTGATTTATTTCCAACTTAACTACTTTTAAAAATAAAATAATTAATTTATGGGTTAATTAACTATTTTATCAAACTTTTATTAAAAATTATATTATTAAATAATGACAACATGCTTTAATTAATTAAATAAGAATTTAATCAATTATTCATATGATATTAGATTTATTGTCAAAATTAAATAATACAATTAATAATAGATAGAATTAAATTTAATTACACAATTAAGTGGCAAATATTAAATCTAATTAATTAAATATGAAAATATTTAATTAATCAACTTTAGGATAAATGTGATTTATTGCCAAATAATTATAAAATTAAAGATAATTAAGATAATTAGGAATATTACTAGGAATATTCTCCGATGCAGAATTTAAGATAATCAATTATGATTCAATGATGTTTAGATGTGCCTTAGATTAGGACTTTGATGTCGATTTCATTCGAATTGTTGATATTGGAGGTTAATGAACATATAGCCCATTTTTGGGGTATTACATTTTGCCCCTCTTTGAATTACTGTGTGAAGCGCAGTGGTTCAAAGATAGTCTGTGTTTGATAAAGATATGAAACTGATTCAAAAGATAAACCGATCTCAAGATAGAAACTGATTGAGAGATATTGAGATAGGAGGTCTTGAATGACCAGAGATAATGTTCACTGTAGTAGTGATGAACCTATGATTGCGAAAAAGTGTCAAAATGCCTGATTCTGAACCTTAGGATTGATAAGAAGTGAGTGACCCATTCTAGACTCGATTGTCTTAGCAGAACTAGCAGGTATCACATCTGAACCCTTCAGTTGCCGAAGAACCAAGGAAAGAACACTATGATCCGATGGTTGCAAAAACTGATATAGTTTACAAGATTAGGAGAATACGAGATTGATATGGATTGATAAATCTGATATGCCCCAAGTGATGATAGATTTGCCCCGAGCGATGAGGACTTTTGATGAATCAGTAACTAGACGTGATTGTTTGTCTTGATCATTGATGAAAGATATTGATAGACTTGATCGCTAGAATTTGATTTACAGACTTTGAATGATGTGCAATACCATGCCCCCTTCGGGATTAAAATTGAAATCTGACAAGAAAAAGTCAGCGTTGATAGTTCAGAAGCATGCTAATTGATTTGAAAAGTGGTTATACACGTCCGAGAATGCATTCTGCATCATTGGAAGGTCCCAAAAGACCAAGTTTGACTAGGTTTGACCATGAGTTGACCATGGTTGACCAAGTTGAAATTTTGATAGTTTGACGTAAGGTAATCAGTTAAGTTGAATACTGGATTTCTGTGATGATTGAAGGTCGATTATGCAAGTAGTTAATAATATGAATGATCTCAGATTTGAATTTTGATCCCAAAAAAGGATTCTACTTGCTATTTCGTTGGAGGAACCTTCATGTGGGATTGAGCTCTTGTTAGATTGGAAGATGTGAGTGGAGAATTGTTTAAGCATTGAAGTTCATTTAGTCATTGTGAGATCATGCAAACATGCAAAATGCAAAGAGACATGCAAAATGAAATGCAACCTAAGACCTAGGACCTAGTCACTGATCATATGTCGATTTGTTATCATCATTGAACTTTTAGGTAACCGGATAAATCAATACAATGCCCACTAGCCATGAAACCATAGACATATGAATATTGATTTGTATGCACAAGAATCAATACAACACCCACTGGACAACAACCATGGATATATGAATATTGACTTTATTTTCAGAATGTCGGATTAGATATAAGCATCAAGGCACAAACGCCAGGATGACCTGAATATCATGTCCATTTTGATATAGTAATTGTACAAGCATCAAAACATAAACGTCGTGATGACCTGAATACGCCTTGCATTGCAAACACATCAAACAGTCAAGAGATCATTCTAAATCCAATGTGAATTACCCGTAGTGACCCTTTATCGTTCACATCCTTAGGCAAGATTGCGTTCCACAGTAGGAGAAAAAACTTACTCAAAAAGACAATAGTTAGATCAAACGTCCTTGAATTTTCCAGGTATCAATGGTCGAGGTACGCATGGCCATCCAATTTGAGATAGAGGCTCTTACAGTCGGACACCATTTCAATCCAGAATTTCCAAAGTTATTAGATTTTCACATACAAGAAGAAAACAAAGAAAAGATTATGCCCCCAGTCATCACTCTCTAAATCCTATAAAGGACATCATCGAAGAGCTCGAACGGACACAATATGCAAAAATCTCAATGCGAATTAGTAAGCATACAAGGAGATAAAAGCATGAAAAGCACATATTGTTTTCAGTTGAGTTTTGATGTTTGATTGCCGTGTTGTAGATGCAAAATCCTTTCTGGAGACAAGACAGACTTGACTGACTCAAATGAAGCTTCAAAGGACTCTGACTGGATATGATATGTCTAAGATACATGGGAGACCATAGGATATGACATTGATTTCCCCCAAGTGTTAAACATTGATAGGATACAGATGCTTGAGCTGGTTGGTGTACAAACCGACTTATTGAAAATTGGAAATGTTGAAAAAAACTGGGAGATATGCACAAACTAAAGCAAGACTGAAAGCTGGGAAAGACCAAGATTGTGCTGATAGATGGAGCATTTTGGAACAAGTGGCACCCGTTTGCTGGGTTTTCACCATCTTGGTAGAGATTCTATTTTTGCTACTAAGGCGCCTGTTTCCAGGTTTTCACCAAGGCACTTTTTCTTTTTTCTCATTTTTTTTTGTATTTTTCATTTTTTTCAATTTTTTTTTGAATTTTTGATATTCTTTTATTTTTTTGAATTTTTGATATTTTTAAATTTTTTTGTGAATCATCAAGGTGCCTATTGCTAGGTTTTCACCAAGATGTTCATTTTTTTAGGACTTTTTCCAATTTTTAGGATTTTTTCAGGATATTTAACCATAGACTGAATGCCTTAGGCGTAGAATTTCTTCAGATGGAGAACGTTGATTGGTTCTCGGAGCTGTTCTCCTTCAGTCGTTGAGAGTTGATAGGCACCAGAGCCAAAAGTAGCAGTGATAACAAAGGGACCCAGCCAATTGGGTTCAAACTTCCCCTTGCGTTCTCGATGTGATTGATTTTTAGGATTTTCTCTCAACACTAGATCGCCAACCTGAAATTCTCTATGTCTGACTTTCTTGTTGTAGCCTCTAGACATTCTTTTCTGATACACTCTAAGATGATCATACGCTGCTTGCCTGCGCTCATCTAGTAATTCAAGTTCTTGTAACCTAGACACTCTGTAGTCTTCATCAGTGACAAGTCCATGCATTCTGATTCTGAGTGATGGGATTTCAACCTCAATAGGTAGTCCCACTTCAGACCCATAAACTAAAGCGAAAGGTGTAGCCCCTGTAGGTGTTCTGATACTAGTTCTGTATGCCCAGAAAGCTGGATTGATCATGAGATGCCAGTCTCTTCCTGTTTTATTCACTGTTCTGTGCAAGATTTTCAAGAGATTTTTATTTGAAGCTTTAGCTTGTCCATTCCCTTGAGGATAGTAGATAGATGACCAATGTTGAGTAATCTTGAATTTGGCACATAAGTCATCTAGGTCCTTATTTTTGAATTGTCCCCCATTGTCTGTGACTATGGAATGAGGGATCCCATATCTGCAAATGATGTAGTTCAGGATGAACATAGACATTTGTTTCCCCATTGCTTGTGTTAGAGGAATTGCTTCTACCCATTTTGTAAAATAATCTGTAGCTGTGATGATATGGGTATGTCCATTAGAAGAGTGCGGATGGATAGCGCCTATGAGATCAAATGCCCATTTTTGAAAAGGCCATTGTGTAGTAAAGGGAATTAGATCTCTCCCTGGAGCATGAATCAAGTTGCCATGTACTTGACACTGTTGACAATTTTTAGCAAATTTAATAGCCTCTTTCTCCATTTCAGGCCAATAGTACCCAGCCCTAATAAGTTTTCGAGCTAACGTTAAACCGTTTGAGTGTGACCCACATATACCCTCGTGGACTTCCTCTAATGCACGTTGAGACTCTTCCCGTTCTAAACATCTAAGCAGTGTACCATCTAGACCTTGTTTGTACAAGTCATTACCAATGATGACATATCGGGATGCGGAGCGGATAAGGTTTCTCTTTTCATGACGGTTGAAGGTATCAGGAATGATTTGGTCTTGGAGATAGGAAAATAGGTTTTTATATCGGGATGAATCATGACCTACAACAGTGCAAATCATGCAAGTTTCGGGGGAGTCATATGCAGGATAAGAGAGTGCTTCCACCAGGAACTCGTAGCATAGCTCATGTTCGGGCTACTGTAAGAGAGTAGATAGTGTCGCCATTGCATCAGCAACCTTATTCTCCATTCTGGGTATTTGCTCAAATGTGATAGAGATGAAGTATTTCTTTAAATCATCTACCATTCTCTTGTAAGGAATGAGCTTTTCATCTTTGGTTTGGTACACATCATTGACTTGGTGGATAACCAATTGTGAGTCTCCATGGATGTGCATCTCTATAACTCTCCACTGTATTGCCATTTTCATACCATTGAGAAGTGCCTCATATCTAGAAATATTGTTTGTGCAAGGAAACTTTAGTCTGAATTCTTTGGGTATCGAGTATCCTTGAGGAGTGATGAACAATATGCCTGCTCCAGATCCATTCTGTGTGTAGGAGCCATCAAAGAATAACCGCCATGCTCTAGAAGAGAGGTGCATGATAGAGGAATTGGGAAATTCCATTTGCATGGGTGTATCATCAAACATGGGTGCATCTGCTAGTTGATCAACAATAACTTGACCTTTTATAGCTTTTCTTTCAACATATTCAATGTCAAATTCGCTTAGAAGCATGACCCATTTAGCTAGTCTACCGGTGAGGGTAGCTTTGCTTAGTAGGTACTTCAGTGGATCAATCTTAGCTACCAAATGAGTGGTATGAGCTAACATGTAATGTCTCAGTTTCTGCGATGCAAAGATCACAGCTAGATATGCATTCTCTATCATTGAGTAGTTCTTCTCATAGGCCACTAAAGTTTTGTTGATATAGTAGATGGCTCTTTCTTTCTTATCTTCATCATGCTGTGCTAGCAATGCCCCCAGTGATGTATCTGTTGCAGAGACATACAAGATCAATGGCTTCCCATGAATAGGAGGCATCAAGATAGGCGGATTTGATAGATACTTCTTGGTATGGTTAAAGTTGTTCTCGCATTCTTCATTCCATGCAAAGGTCATGCCTTTATGTAATGTTTTTGTAAAAGGTTGTGATATGTCAGCTAACTATGATATGAATCTTCTGATGGACTGTACTCTTCCTTGCAACGTCCTCATTTGACTAATATTTGTGGGAGGTTGCATCTCTATTATAGCCTTGACCTTAGTTGGATCAACTTTAATGCCTTTCTTGGAGACGATGTATTCTAGGAGCTTTCCAGAAGTGACTCCAAAAGCACACTTTTTAGGATTTAGTCGAAGACTAAATTTTTCCATTCTGCCGAGGATCATACTCAAGTCTGTTAGATGTTTAGTTCTAATCATGGATTTTGCCAAGGTATCATCCACGTAATCCTCCATTGTTTTATGCATCATATCATGAAAAATAGATGTCATTGCTCTTTGATATGTAGCTCCAGCATTTTTGAGTCTGAATGGCATAACATTCCAACAGAAGGTTCCCCACGCACATGTGAAAGTTGTTTTCTCTTGATCTTCTAGAGCAATTTTGATTTGGTTGTATCCAAAAAAACCATCCATAAGGGAATACATTTCATAGCCCGTAGTTATGTCCACTATCATATCAATGTTAGGTAGTGGAAAGTCATCCTTAGGGCATGCTCTATTCACGTCTCTAAAGTCCGTGCACACTCTGATTGAACCATTTGGTTTGGAAATAGGTACAATGTTGGAGATCCACTCAGCATAGTCTATGACACGGATGAATCCAGCTTTTAGGAGTTTTTCTAGTTCTGCTTTGACTAAGAGTGCCACATGAGGATGCATCTTTCTCAATTTCTGTTTGACCGGTTTTACCCCAAGAGCAATGGATAGATGGTGCATAATGAGATTGGGATCCAATCTTGGCATATCTGAATATTTCCATGCAAAATTGATCTTTTTTTCTGATAAGAATGTAGTGAATTTATGTTTCTCTTCTTCTGATAGAGATTGTGCTACATGTACCAATTGTGGTTCCTCTGTTGTACCCAAATTGATGGATTGAGTGGGTTCAATCAGAACTGGAGATCTATCCTATAAATGGCTCAGAAGGACATCAAATATCTCATCTACAGGCACCTCAGAGATGTTTTCACCTTTAGATACATCTTTTCTTTTTACTTTTGTAGGTTCTGAGACTGCCACAAAGTGGTTTTCACCCTCAGAACTCTTTTTCTTTTTCTTTTTATTTTTATTTTTTTGACTAAGATATTTGATGTCCAACTCGGTCATGCTGACGCTCGGTTCGCTGATGGAAGTCCTCATAGGCTCGACTGCATTAAGGTAACAAGCAAGGGCATAGTCACTGGAAAAGGTGTAAACACCATGGCTTGGGTTTGTGGAAGTTTGGTCGATAAGATCAGGGCGTTGGATAGTCAAAGCGGGAAAGGCTTGGGATATGGTGTTCACAGATGGGGATATGTCATCATTGGTCCTAACCCGATGCACAAGTTCAAAGGTGATATTACAGCTCAAAATGTTCAATTCGTGAATAGGCTCAACATCATCATGGGAGTCCTCTTCAGCCATAGGTGGATCAGACACGTTAAGTTCATTGTTTCGCTCTAGACCTACGTTGGGTTGAGATACATATTGGTGAATAACATCAATATATTTCTCTGTTATAAGCTCATCTTCTTCTGGAATGGCACCCCATTCATAGTCATTTGACTCAGCTTCTGATTCAGGATCTCTAGGAAATCTTAGAAAATGTGTGAAATCAGGATGAATACCCCAAGAAGGATTACCCTCAGTCTCTGACTTGAATTCATATTCATGGGAATCAGTGTCAGAATAACTACCCCCTTCTTCTTGATCAGTTTGATTGCCTTCGAGAATAGTTGGTTCTTGTGGTGCAACCATCTCTTGCACTACAGTAGGTTCTTGTGTTTCTACTACCTTAATTCTTCTGATAGGATCATCTTTATCATCAAGAAGATCTTTGATCTCTTTAGGCAATTTTTCATAGGGGATAAGCTCAGAGCTATCTGAATCATCATCAGAGGGTTCTATTTCTTCTTTCTTAAGAAGGGGTTCTCCTGGTGCAATTTGTTCTATGACATGAGAACAACCACCTTTGAGATGATAAGGTCTCTTTGTAAAGCCTAAGCCACCAGTATCTTTGTTGGCTCTACCAATATGTGAAATGGGTCTCACAAGACCCTTTCCTCTGATTCCTAGAGGTCCTTGACCGGAATATCCCATCTTGGCTATCAATTTGTTCCCTGGACCATATGAATTAGAAGGGATTGTAGGTGCTATAGATTCACTAGGTTGAACAATTTTGGATTCAGAATCATCTTTGTATAGCCATGCTAGCACAGCTTCATCCTCTTCAAATTCTTGTTTCGATACTTGCTCCGCCACAAAATTTCTTTTGTATGCTTCCATAGGTTCCTTAGGTCTGATTTAGACT
This sequence comes from Chamaecyparis obtusa, assembly GCA_027943335.1. Classification (NCBI taxonomy): domain Eukaryota; kingdom Viridiplantae; phylum Streptophyta; class Pinopsida; order Cupressales; family Cupressaceae; genus Chamaecyparis; species Chamaecyparis obtusa. The sequence goes on from BSBK01006239.1 coordinate 556,331, forward strand.
GCTTCAAGGATTGTCCATACGACTTAGGTGAGATTGGGAGAGATGTCAGAGACAAGACTGGCTCTATAGTGTATTCTCCCATCCCATTTTCTTTGATATTGATCTCTTTAGCAATGTCTTCCATTTTAGATGTGGAAGCCACATTTTGTTGCTTGATGGAAGATTCTATGTTATTGGGAACAAGCTTATCGGCACTTTCCTTCAATGTATTGCAAGTTGTACTCAGATCTGCTAGGATAGTAACCTCCACTCCTTCATAGGGAAATTTCAAGCATTAATGGTACGTAGAAGGAATAGCTTGCATTTCATGTATCCAGGGTCTCCCTAGAAGGATATTGTAAGCTAATGGTAGATCAAGCACCTGACATGTGGTATCTTTGATGACCGGACCCACTCGGATAGGTAAGACAATGGTGCCTTTAGAAGCTCTTTCTTGTTCATAATAGGCTTTTATGGTGATCTTCTTTCGAGGATCAATAGCCATCTTTGAGAATCCCAACTGTGTGATTAAGTTGTAAGAACAAATGTTGAGGCCTGCGCCCCCATCTATCAACACACGTTTGACTCGACGGTTCTGGATCAAGACTTCTATGTGCAAGGGCTGATTATGTGGGTGACTTAGGGAGTTGTCATCTTCCTCTGAAAAGGAGATATATTGCAGAGACCTTAGATGACCAACCATAGTCTGGAACCTGTCTAGATCTAGATCATCAGGAACATTAGAGCCAAGCAAAGCTTTGTCTAGGATATATCTGTGAGTTGGAGATATTCGAAGTAACTCAAACATAGAGATTTTGGCATTGGTATGCTAGAGTTGTTGGACGATGCTGTAAGATGTAGGTCTTGTATCTTTTGGATCGGAAGATTTCGAGGCAACCTTCTGTTTAGAAGCAGATGTGAGATTGAAAGGTATCTTAGGGACATTAGATGAACTTGGTGTTTGTCCTTTCAGATGAGCCTGAGCTTGTGATCTGGTAACTGCATTAGCTGAAGAATGATTTCTATCTCTTCATACAATCATGATGACATTGCAGCTCTTAGAGAGACATGGTTCAACCATATTGATGACAGCATTGTTTCCAGGGTAGGCATAGTTGACTTTTGCCCCCATGTTAGGTTGAGAAGTGGAAACTCCCTTGCCATGTTGTGGAAACGGTTCTGTAAATGTTGTGTGATCATTATTGCTGGTAGGATTATCGATCGTGATGTCCCCTTGATCTATCAAGTCTTGAATGGTATGCTTCAAGTGGAAGCATCCATTAGTTCTGTGGCCTTTAGTCTGATGGAAAGCACATAATTCATTATCTTTCCACCAATATGGTTTTGGATCCAGATCAGGGTTTCAGATTGGTGGTAAAGAGATCATGTTATCAGCTATTAGGGTTCTCAGGGCAGATTCCAAAGATTCTCCCAGGGGAGTAAACTTTCATTTATTATCCCATCGTTTGAATGGCTTCTTTGGAGATGGTTCAGTAGATTTTTGCTTTGAAGCTTCAATGGCTTTGGTGGCAAGGGTGAGATTGTAGGCCGGTGCCTTTGATGGGGTGCGGATAGTGTCAACAACACCATCAGAGATGATACCTTTGTTTCTATTCCAACTCTTGTTTTTATCTTTTGAGCCAGATCCAGATTTAGACTTGTCCTTTTGAAGTGTGATTTCTCCTTTCTTGACAAGTACTTTCTCAATCTTGATTGCATTATCCACCATTTTATCAAAAGATACATGATCTTGCATTTATAATGGATAGTTGAGCTCTAGAACAAGGTTATTGATAAAGATTTCAAGTTTCTCCATTTCGGGAATTGGTCTAGCATATAGAGAAAACTTCTTTCGCCACCTCTTGAGGAAAGTTAGGAATGATTCCCCTAGATATTGCTTGAGGTTACAGATATCAATCATGGTGACCGGATGTTGAATATTGTAGGAATATTGTTGATAAAACAATTTAATCAATTCCTCAAAAGTTTTGATCGTAGAAGGTAATCTTGAAAACCACTGAATGGATGCTCCTCCCAAGGATCTAGGAAAAAGATGCATTAGATAAGTCAGTTCATGCATGAATTCCATGGATTACGTACAGAACTCTCTGAAATGATCTTGAGGATTAGAGTGTCCGTCATATTTGTCATATTTTGGTATCTCCACTTTCTTTGGAAATGGTGGCATATACAAGTTTTTGTTGAACGGGAAAGGACATAGGGCCTCCATGGAGAACTCTTTGGGTTCCTTCTCCTTCTTAAGATTGTTAAATTTGACTTGTATAGCATGCATCTGTTTTGTCATAGCTGTGAGTGGATTTTCTTCCTCATGTGTGATTATATCATCAACGTTAAATTTGGGAGGAAGCTTAGCCCCTTCCTAGGCTAATTGTAAAAAGTATGCCTCTCTATCCACTTTCAAGAAATGGCTCATCATTCTCTTGAATTCATTGTCATTCTGACATCGATGGATTTCAGAGGGGGTAGGTTCTTGGTCGACATTATGTTGAGAATGGTGTCCTTGGGACCCTCCTCCTAGAGAACCATGGTTTGTCCCTGCTTGAGACATGGTAGGAGTTTTTGGGCTCCCTGGAACAGATTGAGGAGGAGTTTGTTGATTACCTCTATGAGTTGATAAAGGAGGTATGTAACCAGTTTTCAATCGAAAGTTACCAAGACCGTCGTCTTCGTAGATACCTGACTTGATGAGTTGTTCAAGCGTTGGACCCGGGGTATTGGTCAAAAGTAAGTTCTGAGATGTTTCTTCTGATTTCTTGTGTGAAGAAGCTCTGGTCTCCACCATTAACTTTGAATGAAACAGAAGAAAATGACGAAGACAATTGAAGAACAATTTGATTCGAGAAAATCGGATGACGCAACCTTGTCAATATTATGATAGTTTTGAAGATCTGATGAGATGTGGGTGAAGGAAACTGTGCCCTAGATGTTGGGATAGATCGCCCAAAAGATAGCGGACATGAGTTCTCAACACTTAGTCTTTTTTTGAAGATTGATTGAAGATTGATAGTTATGACAAGGTTTTGACACGAGATAAAAAGGACTCAAATTGATCAAACATAAGACTAGATCGGATTCAAAAGATCAAACTCAGAAAATGGTAGAATGCTCAATAGCTACTGCTCTGTTCCTGACACAATGATATTTTTGATAGATTTTGGAACCAGGCTGGAAACATTGGATATCTAGCAATTTGACAATTTTCTGACAACTTTCCAAAATTTTCCCAAACGACACTCTGCAGACTCGTACGACAGTGGGTAGTCTATGAAACAATAGTTGCTAAACTCATACGACAGTTGGGTAATACTGAAATGACACTTGACAAAACTCGTACAACTTTTGACTTCTTGAAATGACTTTTGACTCCAGAAAGATTTTACGTCAATTTTTGCAAAATTTAAGGTCTTCAGTTTTGGATTGTTTGCAAATTGTACTATCTAGATTTTGAAGGTTATACCAGATTTGATCGTTTTTAATAGCCAAGTAGATAAATAAGCATGCAGAACAGCAAGCAAGTGATTCCAAGCACGTCTAAAAACAATGAACAAGGGCAAAAGCAACCTTGCGCGTGAACAATCAAGTGACCAAATTGTGCTAATCCCTGAGAGTACTAATTGTATATGTTCTGAAAAGTTTTGCAATAACACACATATACCTGAGAATGAAAAATTGGCCTCTCTAGGGTTTTTAGTAATGGTTTGACTCTGCAACTTTTATGATTCAAAGGGGTGAACTCCAATCCCGGCGCACCAGGGTTTTGACACAGTCTGAGAACTTAATCTTCAAGAGCTGCTAGGGAGATTTGACAACCAAACAATGAACCATACCCGTGGAGATTTCTTCCACAAGGACATTTATATAGCGGCTGTCACTACCATGGCGAAAATGGCTATTACCGCTTGAGGTTTCGTCAACGCAGTTTGCCCTGTGAAGGGATTGTCCGCTACGGTTAACCCTCTCTAAAGGTGACTCACAGATTTATACCACAAGGGGACTTGGCTCCAGATTCAAGGTTTTGACACTCTTCACTTTTAACCCAAACAAAGCAAGCAGATTAATCCGACACGCTAAGACAAAGTTTTGTTCCACCAAGGTCTATGATATCAACTCCACGTGATCTATCAACCTCTCTGGGGAGAGAATGTATCAATCAATAAGAGAAGATGCACTAACCAATTTTGATTCACCAAAGCTCATGATATCAACCCCACGTGATCTATCAACCTCTCCGGAGAGAGAATGTGTCGATCAATAAGAGAAGACTCACTAACCAAGTTGAATGTGAAACACACTAAGTATCCTCCCTACCTACAAGGATTCTATCGTCAAGAAGGATTTCACTGGGAATCCAATCTCTCAAGAATCATGAATAGTGTTCATAGGGCCTAATTACTATGTGAGCACAGATATATTCCCGAAAGAAAATCTACCAAAAGTACCCAAAAAAGTAGAAAGAGGAACACTTAACGCTTAAAGAGAATATGAGATGAGTCCACAAGGTGGAACACTTAACACCTCACACAAGCTAAAAATGAGTCCCCAACTTAGAAAACAAGTGAGTTCCTAAAAGCACAAAAGGGTTGCCAAGTGGAACACTTAACGCTTCTATCCTGTTGACCCCTCCCCTTTATGGCGCTGAGATTGCAACCACGGGGCAAAAATGAGGGGCCGGCGGATTAGCGAGTCCAATAACCCAAGATAGCAATCAAGATCAATCACACGTATTCTAAGACTACTTAATGAATCCTTAAGGGATCACAACCTAGTATCAAATTATGCAAGTGTGTAGAAAATAGATCAAAAGCATGAAAAGATGCACACAAGCCAGACACATAAGAGATTTGTTTTAGGATCCAAATTGAAATATTATTAGCTTGAGAAGAATACCTTAGATCCAACGCTCTACAATCCAGAATTTAGCACATGTCTGAAAGTACAAAACCAAGACAAATCAACAGCAAACTGTAAGCGTTAGAAATCAATAATCTAAAAGTACAAATATGCAAATTCTGTGATCAAATGGCAAAATTTGAAAATGAAACCAACATGCTTGGATTTGGCTTGGAAAGAGCTTTCCAATGATATATCACACTTAAATTTTCAATACCATATGTGAAAATTTCACAAAAAAATGGGTGCCAGTTTTCCAACAGATTCTGAAAACACCAAAATTTAAAAAAATAAACAAATCAGAAAACAGAAAGTTGGCGTGATCAAAATAGGCACAGGCGTGATTAAAATGAGCACAGGCGTGATTGAAATGAGCACAGGTGTGACTGAAATGTGCCCAGGCATGATTTAAATACTCACAGGCGTGATTTAAATACTCACAGGCCTGATTTAAATACTCATAGGCATGATTTAAATACTGATAGGCGTGACTGAAACTGGCATAGGCGTGACTAAAACTAGTAGATGCGTGACAAAAACTGGCATAGGCGTGACTGAAACTAGGAGATGCGTGACAGAAACTGGCAGATGCGTGACTGAAACTGTCAGATGCATGACTAAAACTGTCACATGCGTGAGCAGAATGCTTGTAGGCATGAGAAGAATTTCTCGTAAGCAGCGTTAGATTGCTCATAAGCGGCATTTTTCCTGTTTGCGCAAAAATGATGAAAAAGTGACGCCAAAAATATATAAAATTAGATAAAAATGAAGAGAATGAGGCTCAAGGCCCCACGGTGGGCGCCAGAAATGTGTGTGTGAAAATTGCACCTAATCTGTAGACACAACACTCAGTAAAACATTAGAGGTTAGTGATAATCAAAATCGTGCAAAATTGAAAGCTATCTAACCAAGTGATTTACTGCCTTCTTCTAATAGGTGCGAGATTGATGTTCTTAGATTGTAATCGAGATCAGTGACCTAGACGACACCTAAATGAAGGATTTGAATGCAATTAATCTATATTTTTGATATTTTCTATGCAATAAGAATGATAAACTGATATGCTATGGATGCTAAATGATCTAACAATGATATGAAAACTATGAAATTCTATGCTAAGATATAAAAACTATGCAATTGAAATTGATCTCACAAAGCTTTGAATTCGCAAGTTGATTCCTCAGCCTCCAATTCTCCAGCGTGATTGTGCAAAAATATGAGATGATTTGTGAAGAGCTGAGCCTTGATTTTATAGAAATCCAGGGCTTTGGAGGTGCATGGATAAAAGCCATAAATCACTCAAATAACTCAGCTTGCTTTTTGAGTTATCTGATAATAACAGATAATTAAGTCACAAAAACATGCAAAAGCTAAGCTTTAACTCAAAATAGAGTTTAGCTTTAAATGATAATTGACAGTTGTTTGCTTTTATGATTGTGCATGTTTTAATTATGAATTAATTTAATAATAAAGTGATTTATTTCCAACTTAACTACTTTTAAAAATAAAATAATTAATTTATGGGTTAATGAACTATTTTATCAAACTTTTATTAAAAATTATATTATTAAATAATGACAACATGCTTTAATTAATTAAATAAGAATTTAATCAATTATTCATATGATATTAGATTTATTGTCAAAATTAAATAATACAATTAATAATAGATAGAATTAAATTTAATTACACAATTAAGTGGCAAATATTAAATCTAATTAATTAAATATGAAAATATTCAATTAATCAACTTTAGGATAAATGTGATTTATTGCCAAATAATTATAAAATTAAAGATAATTAAGATAATTAGGAATATTATTAGGAATATTCCCTGGTGCAGAATTTAAGATAATCAATTATGATTCGATGATGTTTAGATGTGCCTTAGATTAGGACTTTGATGTCGATTTCGTTCGAATTGTTGATATTGGAGGTTAATGAACATATAGCCCATTTTTGGGGTATTACAAACACAACTGGCATCGTTTCATTATTGGTTGACTGGCATTGTTTCATTATCTTACACAGTGATACAAATAACCACTAATTAGTGGTTATCATAACACATTAACAATATGTTACAATAACCATTAATTACTGGTTATCGTGTGATCAAGCAATTGACTAATAAGTTGATCTTAACAATGACTGCATAATATATTTAATGTGACTGCATAATATATTAACAGTGACTGGTTAATTACCTTGTTCCAAAGCTCCCATTTTGGCACAGGCAGGGAGGATGCTGGCAAAGGTTGTGGAATTTAGCTTTACACTTGCGATTTGCATTTGCTTGAAAATTTCTAAAGCCTTTTCAAAAAATCCATTTTGTACATAGCCCGTAATCATGGCATTCCATGACACCACATGTCTTTGATGCATTTTATCAAAGAGTTCACGTGCCTTGTCTATAGTTCCACATTTTGCATACATGTCTACCAAGGCAATTGAAACTACAACATCTGACAAAATTTCTTTATCTTTTATGCTTTGATGGATGTCCACACCCTCTTCCAAAACTCCCATTTTGGCATAGGTAGGGAGGATGCTGGCAAGGGTTGTGGAATTCAACTTTACATCTGCCAATTGCATTTGTTTGAAAGTTTCTAAAGCCTTTTCAAGGAATTCATTTTGTGCATACCCTGCAATCATTGCAGTCCATGAAACCACATTTCATTGAGGCATTCTATTAAACAACTCATGAGCCTTGTCTATTCTTCCACATTTGGCATACATGTCTACCAAAGCATTTCTAACCATAATGTCTAACATAAAAGCTTTTGAAGTTGCTAATCTCTATGGTATACACTTGATTTTTAAGTGACATTTATTACATTTATCATATAGTATAATATTTGTTAATACTTACACCTTTGAAACTGACATTGATGGAAAATTAAGCTACATAACAGAAGCCCAATTATTTGGAGTAGTAAATTGTGTCAAGTCAATTGCTATTTTTTTAATAGATTGTTGACTATTCATTATTTATAGAAATGTTGATTTTTTATATAAATCTCTGCACTGCTCAGAGGCAATAACAATTTCTGATTCAAATCTTGATAATTCTTGTATCTCATATGAAGCCATCTTTCATGGGATTAAAACTTAGTGCTCCTCTTCAATGCAGGTTGGGAACCTTCCTCATTTTTGAACTATGCTTTCATATGTCTGCTTCATCTTAATTCTTATCTTTGTGGACCTCCATCTATTCTATACCAAACAACTTAATATTATGCTACTAGGTTTGTTTAATAAGTTAATTTGGATAATGATTGTTTTCCCTAAGAGCCCAAACTAAACCTTTGTGACTGATACTTTTATTTAGTTTAGTGGCATCAATCATTTTTATATCCAATAGAGAGTCTTTGCATGTTATAATGTGCTCTCAAGTTTGTTGTTTCTCTGGGAGACAAGTTTTTAATTGCATTCACCAATTTTTCAGTACTATCTCTGCCAAGTTTCATTCACAAGGTTTTTTCCTCACAGGAGTTCTTTTAAAATATGATTCTCTTGATTCGGCATAGACTGTACTATCTACTAAGATGTCACACTGAATCTTCTCCACAACTGGAGCCACTTAGCCTAGCACCATTGACTCTCACAGAGACACTCTAATCTAATTGATCAAGTTAGATTAGGGTCAATATGGAATGGTTAATTGATGGATTCACACAATAGGTACAATCGCTAAGGATTCTTCAATGTGCCCAAGACTATCAAATTCAATCTATGATTCAATTTCAACCTTCCTGTTACTACACTGTTGCAAACTTGTCTTCTTCTTACTGGTTAAATACATGGAAAGTATCTACCTAGGGCATCAAATCTTGAAGCAATATGCCTCCTTTCACAATCTAAGCACTTATATTATTAAAGTGCATAACCTTGGCTTGCTTCTCACCCAATGGCATTGGAATCCAATGGGGAAACCACAAGTCAAGGTTCCACCTTCATGATAGAGCCGACTATAGATTTTCCCAAGTTGGTTTGTCAGTGAGGTTGGGTTCTTGCATAGATCAACACCAAATTTAAAATACAATATTTGCAAAGCCTAGTTAAATGAACTCTAACAAGAACTGTGGATGCACAAATGAACTTGCAGTGACATTAAAACTCTCTAACCATTACATGATCGGGTTTGCTATGACAGTCAAGCCATGTGTTCAGTTCATAACCAACTATGTACATGTAACTAAAACTTGAAATCAAACGACAGTCAAAACTAAGATGGATTTGAATAAACAATGCATATAATGAACTTGTGAAATGATCAATCCATATACCTATTTGCAACAGACAGAGTATGATAAAAAAAATGTACTCATAATTTTTTTGGGTTTCTTTTATTCAATATTGCTTCGAAGATCATCTCCTTGTGCCAATCTCGTGATTGGACAAGGTTGAAAAACCACTTCCAAAAAGTCTTCCAACTGATTCAACCAACATGAAATCAGTTGTGGTCGTTGGAGAACCAGACTTACAATCTACTAACAGTATTGCAAAAAATTAACAACATTTCACAATCTATGCAACTTTGTCAAAAATGCACTAAAACTCAATAACAACTTCTTAAAAGAACTAAGAGGTTGATCTAAGGTCTAGATCCCTCAAATTCCTTAAAACTAAAGAAAATAAACTAAAACATACTAAAACTAAGTTTAGCCATTCAGAGCCAACTAGGATCCCAAATTGGCCTAGGAACCAACAATTGGCTATATGAGGAAACTATTTCAACATTCCTTAACAATGAGTTAGGAAATGTTTCCCAAATGATGGGAAACAAACTTAACTCCCACTAAAACATAAAAAAATTTAACCCCCACTAGAACGGTCTAGTGGACTAAGACATCCCTGGTTTATGAAAACACCAAAAGATTCTTGACCACGCAAAAGAACCAAACTCTAAAATGAGGAAACGGATTCTAAAGATCCATTTCCTTTTATTACAACCAAACTAGAACAAATACTATCTAGAAGTGGACTTGGGTGCCCTGCACCATGCTCCGTAGGACAAAGAAACTCAAGTCCCTTGAGTTGGTAATGCGGATAGTGGAAAACCAAGTTGCGCAATAGCTTTAGGAGAAAGCCAGGTAGAATACTCCATGGGCTTATGCTTCCATTGTACCAAATACTTAAGATAGGTGTGCCTACGGGTCTTCCGTGCAACTCTAGTGTCCAAAATGTTGTCAATCTCCAAAGGAGATGACTTAGGAATGTCTTGGAGCTGGGCCTCTTGCATAGAACCAGTACTACCTACAACCACAACATCAGCAACCAGACCTTTATAGAGATATAGGTCAGCAACATTAAATATAGGTGACAAATGAACATCAATCTAAGATTCCTACAACCTTGTGTTCTTCTCCTTCAACTCCTAGATCTCCCTGGTAGTACCTGCATTCCTTGGAGGCATTTTCACAAACAATAGTCAAACTTCTTTAGCAAAGTGTTCCTCTATCCCTCTAAGGCACCATTTGTTTTAGATAATTTAATTTTAACTTTGGTTGTGTTAATAGAACTATGTTGACTTTATTTTGTAGTTGTTTAACATGAGAGTTTGTAGATTAATAGGAGTTCACATATATTAGTGTGCCATAGTTGCCCATCTATAACTAGTGAGATGCACATAACTCATGTACCTCATGCTAGTGTGCTTGGATACCTTGTATACACTATTTTTCATTAGACTAGACATTATCCAAATAGTGAGTATTTATATAAAGTGCTATAACACACATGCGGTCCTCCTTCTACACCAATTAATAACAATGACAACTCTCACAGGTGGTTGGATAATGTCTAGTCTAATCCAAGCACACTAGCATGAGGTACATGAGTTATGTTCATCTCACTAGATATAGATGGGCATTAATGCTCAATTGAATGATACATTCCCATAAAAATGTGAACTCCTATTAATCTACAAACTCTCATGTTAAACAACTACAAAATAAAGTCATTTCTTTGTTGTAAACATGCCATTGGTTCAGTTTTGTAATTTTTTTTATGTTAAATGCATTTAAAATAAAGGTCTAATTTTGTAGACTGCTGATGCAGAGCCCTCTACTATCACCTTAAATAGGCCAACTCAACTTGAGGATTCAACAAGAAACTTAAATGGAATACACCAAGAAGTACCAAATGATGAATGCTCAATTGTTGTAATGGCAAAGCAATATTAGAACCGCCCATTTCTAGAACTTGATTTTTCTATAGTCCTAATGATTTTTCTTATTTCTTGAACATTTTTGACATACTTAAATGGAATACACAATACCAAATGATGAATGCTCAATTGTTGTAATGGCAAATCAATATCAGAACCATCCATTTCTAGAACTTGATTTTTCTATAGTCGTAATGATTTTTCTTATTTCTTGAACATTGTTGACATACTTAAATGGAATACACAATACCAAATGATGAATGCTCAATTGTTGTAATGACAAAGCATCAGAACCGTCCATTTCTAAAATTTGATTTTGTATAGTCTTAATTATTTTTCTATAGTCCTAATGATTTTGAAAATTGTTGACAAAGAGTGTTTCTTTTTTTTATTATAGTATAAATGATTTTTCTATAGTCGTAATGATTTTTCTTATTTCTTATCTTTTGTCCCTTTTTGATTTCCTATGTCTGTGCTTTGTGACAGGATTTTGTCACCTTCTTTTGATGGTATATTTCATTCACTCTACGTGGAATACTATTTTGTTCACTATTTTATTTCATCTTGATATTTCTTTCATTTTTCATATACACAGAGACTACACATGTTGATAAAAAAATGAGCTATTTGATTTAGGTTTACTTTTCATTATTGTAAATGGTTAATATTTCTGATGGTACTCCTTGGTGTATTCCATATAAAAATAATCATATAAAAATAATAAATGTAGTAACGATGGTGTGGTGCATTATTGATATAGGCTCGATGGCTCTTGTTAATGTGCCAAACTATCAATGTGGTGGTGGGCAGTGTGTGTTGAAGACTTCACGGACACAGAGCAACCCTAGATGACAATTTTGGTGTTGCCCAAATAGAAAAAAGGTTGCTAATGTGTATATATTTAATGTTTCTAATATAAATACTATTCATTATATTATAAGAACTAATGTAGATTGGGCATCACAGGGAAATAATGGCTATGGATACTTTAGTTGGGTCGATGACAACTCATCTGCATCTATCCGCCCATCTCCACTTATCCGCGATGAAGGATTTAAGTGAAAAACATGTCAGGCTAGGGCAAATTTTGAAATTATATTTTTACAATGCCTTCTCTATATTGTAATTGCATATCTTTGTTGTGACCATATGCAAAGATGAACTCGGGAATTAGTTAGTTTAGTATTTTCATATTGTAACTAATATTTTAATATGGATATGACATAACTTCTCTTTGCCTCAAGTGCGCATATATATGGTTTACATCTTTTTTTAGAATAATTCTTCATATTTATGGCTCAGGTGAGCCCCAATCTGCTATCAATCACATGATTTAACGTATAGTGTTTTCTTGGTTATTCCATTTGTTCCTTCACCTTTGAAGGCCATTTGGTAATTTCAACTACACCTAAGGATCCATCAGTAGTTGTGGAAAATAGGATTCATGTTGCAATATTGCCCAAGCTGTGAGATGGGAAAAGAGAGGCAAGAAGAGTGGAAAGAAGATGATATTCCTGAGATCATGGATCATTTTCAAGCTTCAGTGAGGCTTTCGTACCACACACTGTCCGCAAATTTGTATGCAACGTTGATTTAGGCTAGAGGTAAACTACATGTGTCATGTAAACAACATTGTTGAATGCAATCTCTTTTGCGCATTCTCAAGAGTTTTCCCACCAATACAAGCATAAATAACGCATTGAACGTAATCTATGAACACTGTGTGGTATGAAGTCTCACTGAAGTTTGATATACAAGAGCAGGTGACATAGATCCCCCACATGATAGAGGTCATGGGGATACTCCTCCCACCCATTAGTGATCTTTATATCTATATCATATAACATATTTCAAGAGTTTTCCCACCAATACAAGCATAAATGACGCATTGAACGTAATCTACGAACACTGTGTGGTATGAAGTCTCACAAAAGATGTTATGCAAGAGCAGGTGACATGGATCCCCCACATGATAGAGGTCATGGGGATACTCCTCCCACCCATTAGTGATCTTTATATCTATATCATATAACATATTTCAAGAGTTTTCCCACCAATACAAGCATAAATGACGCATTGAACGTAATCTACGAACACTGTGTGGTATGAAGTCTCACAAAAGATGTTATGCAAGAGCAGGTGACATGGATCCCCCACATGATAGAGGTCGTGGGGATACTCCTCCCACCCATTAGTGATCTTTATATCTATATCATATAACATATTTCAAAGTTTTCATAGGTTGCAGGACACATTAAAGACAACAAAGGCCAGACTGTAAAAGATTTCACAATAGCTGACAAACATAATTGTAGGCATCATGGTCACAATTTTTTGGAGACACCGTAATTGAGTTGTATATCTAGATGATGGAGAGCAACTTTTGCTCCTCTGATTCCAAGTTGACACTGCGAGATCCAAAGACCATAGATAAGGAATAAATTTAGAGAGCGGAGGAGGGCCATAACAACCAAAATAATACAGGAAGAACCTCAAGTTAAATGAGGCAACTACAAACATTTTAATACATTTTTATTATTAAATAATGAAATTTGCATATTATAGTGTTCTAAGCCCCGTCTATGCAAATTTCATTATTTAATAATAAAATTATATTAAAATGTTTGCAGTTACCTCATTTAACTTTAGGTTCATCCTATATTATTTTTGTCATTATGGCCCTCCTCCGATCTCTAAATTTATTCCTTATCTATGGTCTTGGCCATGGGATCCCGTAGTGTCAACTTGGAACTGGAGGAGTAGAAGTTGCTCTTCATCATCTAGGTATACCACTCAATTACGTTGTCTCTAAAAAAATGTGACCATGATGCCTACAATTATGTTTCTCAGTTGTTGTGTCCTAGGACCCCTTATGACCCTTTACGACCATTTACAACCTCTAAGAATACATCTTAGAGGTCTTAAAATGTCGTAAAGGGTCATAAGAGGCTCCTAGGAGGGGCCAAATGAGCTTCCACCTTCACGTGGTTGGCCCTGTTAAGTAGAGAATGTTAATTAAACTATTATTGAAACAAAGAGAAGCTCAATAATTTAAGGTCTCAGTCCACAAACAAATCAAATTAGACTTACTAAGCCTCTTATTGTAGTTTGTAATAAGATTGATTTGCAACCACTAGAGACTACTATACAAGCTTGAAGAAGCGGTATATTTTGGCAAATGAAGAGTGGAAAGAAGATGATATTCCTGAGATCATGGATGGACACAATGTTGCAGACTTTATTGATCCAGATATCTTGTAGAGGCTTGAAGAACTGGAGAGGGAAGAAGGGCTTAGGATGGTAGCTAAGGGTGATGAGGATTTCACAATAGTTGACAAACATAATTGTAGGCATCATGGTCACATTTTTTTGGAGACAACATAATTGAGTTGTATACCCAGACGGAGTGCAACTTCTGCACCTCTAATTCCAAGTTGACACTGCGGGATGGAGAACAACTTGGAACCGGAGGTGCAGAAGTTACTCTCCATCGTCTGGGTATACCACTCAATTACATTGTCTCCAAAAAAATTTGACCATGATGTCTATAATTATGTTTCTTAGAGAATGTTAAACTATTCTTGAAATAAAGAGAAGATCAGTAATTTAAGGTCTCGGTACAAGCACTAGAATTGATTTTTTTGGCACGGGCTGGGAAATTTTTGTATATAAACATGTGATGGAGTTTGGGCAAAAAACTCTAGCGCATGTTGATATACAAAAATTTCCTAGCCGTGCCGAAAAACTCAATTCTAGTGCTTGTACTACATGACTGGTGCCAAAACAGGGCTCTCCCAATCACTGACTGTGACCCGCTGTCAACAAGCAACATAACGAGTGTGGACACCTGAAGATAAATATCAGATAGGGGAAAAGCATCTGCAACAATAGAGGCAATAGCTGTAGATACAGATGAGGATATCCCAAATCCCTAATATAATAAATACGGTGAATAAAAAGATTAATGCATAAATTATTACTATTTTGGAAGATGCAAATCCAACCAAGGAGATGCTGAAGAGGACAAATGAATTGATGGCGTGAGCATGTCATTTTAAAGTAAGTAGTAATGAATCTTTAGTTATAACAAAAGTTCAATAAAGGTTTATATTTTATACTCTTTTATGTCGTGAACTAAAATATGTATTTGTTCTTGTTACAGGATTTTTTGCTTGCTCGATTACCTGGTCATGGACATCGCGGTGAGGCCGGTAGTAGCATCATGAAAAATAGTAATAATTTCTACATTGACTCTTTTTAGTTTTTTCTTCACCATATTTATTATATTAGGGATTTCTGGGATATCGTGATTTGTATCTATAGCTATTGCCTTTGTTGTTGCAGGTGCTTTTCCCCTATCCTAAACATCAAATTGTGACAAAAATATTAGTAAAACTATCATAATAACTCCATGAACGTTGTTTTAAGTAATTATCTATGAATGTTGTGTATTAATATTGAATTATATGTCATGTTAATGAATATTGTTATGTGTTAATGGGGAATTTAGATTGATGTTAGGGGGAGGGGGGGTGAGGCAAGATGAGCTTCCACCTTCACGTGGTTGGCCTTGTTAAGTAGAGAATATTAAAGTATTCTCGAAACCAAGTGAAGCTCAAACTAACATACCTTCATTATTTAATCAATTTCATTCGTTATAGGTCTTTGCTCATAAGTGCATTTTGAATGTGTCATTGTCAGGCAACTATCAAATAAAAAACTAGAAGGGCCAATAGTCAAATTCTCATTGTCATTGTTTGGCATGATTCAACTTCATTTTGTGTAAGTATTCTTGTATTGAATGTGTCAACCTATCTTGGCCTAATGTGGATTATTTCATTGGTTTATGTTTTTGAGTAGGTGAAGTGTTAAATCCATTCCTATATTCTATTCTTAATTCGTTCAAACTGTAGGAGGGCCTGACAAATATACTCAACATAGAAATGACTACTAGTCTAGGCAATTGAACACACCGAGTCTTTGGCTTGAGAGAAAGAGTTGGGTAATGTTGTTTCTAGAGACCTGTGCAATTGTCCTCAGTGGCCTCTCTTTTTTTAACAGGTATTTTTATATATATGTAGTGTCCGTGTTTTTTTTTAATACAGATTCTTTTTGTGTATATGCTAGTGCTATGGAACCTAAATAAATAATTATAAATGTAATAGTTAATGTCTTTGATGAAGGAAATGATGTACCGCATGTAAACCAAAATCCATGCTTAATGCCATTTTGTGCAAAATGAGTTTGTCTATTAGCATATCAGATTTTGTTACACCCTTCATGATTGTAATGTTTAAGTTAAGTATTGATGCAATTTTCTAAACTAGCAAGTTCTATTGCCATTGTTTTTTTTAGTGGTTCTAAGGAGATCAAGAATTATCAAGGAAAGATATTGAAGTGGAAAGGAAAAGTTTCTGAGAGGTTACAAATATTGAGTCATCGATCAAGTATACTTTTTTTTAAGTAATCGCTACAGAAATGGTTAAGTTTTTCTAAATTTTTAAAATAAGTCATAATTATTTAGTGTCATATTCTTAGCTACAAGTTGTAGGTCTTCATACCATAAATTTTAGAGTTCAAATCTTACATGGACAAAGTTGTAGGTTATATTGAACCATCTTTTATCTTTTTTGACTCTTTAGTTGTCAGAAAGATTACATTCACATCCTAGTTGTCATTGTGTTTGGGACATAAAGCTTTATTTAACTAAATTAATTCTTTTAATATTGAGATAAAAAAATGTACAAATAAAGCCTAGATTGGGGACTACATAGAAAACTATCATATGAAGAACTACTGAAATGGTGGTATCAAAGTTCCTTACAAGCAATCCACATATCAAAATCTAGTTGTAGGATTGAAAAAAAAGACAAGATAAAAAGTTCATAGGCCCATACAAGACACCCACCAAAATATAGACCATCAATTTATAGAACCCTTGCAAGATATCCCAAGGAACGATAGGTAGTGAAAACCAGATAGATAGAAAAAAGAACATAACCATATGTTGCCTCACCTATTTGAGGTAAGCCAAACTCGGTCCAATTCTCTTAACAATGGTACATATCCATCCAAGTGCACCAACCTTCAAATATTTGCAATGGTAAAGAGAATCCCCATATCAGCCTAACATAGTCTTTAGCCACTTTGGCAATGAGATTGCGAGCAATATTGATCTGGCCAAGGGCCAACTTGTAGTGATCTTTATCATATAAAAAATTTAG
Source organism: Chamaecyparis obtusa (assembly GCA_027943335.1). Taxonomy (NCBI): domain Eukaryota; kingdom Viridiplantae; phylum Streptophyta; class Pinopsida; order Cupressales; family Cupressaceae; genus Chamaecyparis; species Chamaecyparis obtusa. The sequence goes on from BSBK01006239.1 coordinate 573,617, forward strand.
CAAATCTCCATAAAATGGATGCACATCATCTTGGTGGGGGAAATCGTCTTAGCAAATACATCCGAAGCAACAACAACAACAAATACATCACTGACACTTTTCAGGCATATTTCATTGACTCCTCAAAATGAGCAGCCTTTATTTCATCTACCTCATCACTATCATCCTCATCCATTGCCTCGGGGTTCTCACTTCTTTTTCTTTCACGTACAATATCTTGTAAAAGTGCAGAGGAAAGAGAACATGACAAATTGAAATAATAAGGTACAAGTTGAGGAAAATTGAATCAAAAAATGTAAAATTCTAACAAACTAGATCAGAAAAAAACATTGAGAAATTCATAACCAAATCTAGTTTGCAAAAGCCGCCGCAATTGAAACTGACCTTCTCAATATTTTTTCTAATAGCATACTTGCAAGCCCGCTGACAAATCTTTGTAATATAGGATCCATTGAATCCTTGGGTATAACAGGCCAATGCCATTAGGTATAATGAAAACTATTTTCTTGGCTGTCATACCGTCCATCTCTATCAACAACTGGTTAAGGACTCTGTTCGCAACACCACCAGAATCCCCAACACTGCTTCCACATTGCAAACCAATTATGCATCACTCCTCAAAAGCCTTCCAAAGATTTCTTTCACTTTCTCCAACCAACTTTGACATGATCTCAAGTCCATTGATACAGAAAAAGAAGGCACCGATTTCATTTTCCACTGCCCTAGCATTTAAAGTTTTCCCAGAACCAAGAGGCCCATAGAGCAGAATACCCTTTGGGGGCTTCACACCAATAGATTTGAAGAGTTGTGGGTGTCTAAGAGGAAGCTCTACCAATTCCAAGATCACCAATCAGAATTAGTTGAACTAGACTTTCTTTGTTGTAGAATTGATTTAGTAGAGAATATTTTCCAGCAGGATTTGTTTTTAAAAAGCAAGGTTTTTGTAGCATTATGTATCACTTGAGCAAAAGTTTCCATAGCTAAATTTCCTTGCCATAGTTAATATTTCTCTAAAGACTTACAATTTAGTAAGTCCTCAGCTAAAGGGCTGATAAACTAAATAAAGTTTCAAACATATGAACAGAAAAAACTCATACAAGCAAAAGCCAGAGCCAAATTGAATAGCATTGTCTATTTGTCAGCGGAAGGTCCCTGCTAGAACAAACACATTTGTCACTTCATTAAGATGACAATTGTGTACTAAGTTTCCTAACTGTATAAGTCATCATCATCTTTATTATCTATTGTAGCAAATACATCCGAAGCACCAGCAGAAGCACCAGGAAATCGAAATTCAGAACCAAAACCTTGAGATTGTTGTAGTGTTTGTGCAAAGGCTTGATACTTCTGAATATCAGCATCACTGACACTTCTTCACCATATTTCATTGACTCCTCAAAATGAGTAACCTTTATTTCAGCTACCTCATCACTATCATCCTCATCCATTGCCTCGGGGTTCTCACTTCTTTTTCTTTCACGTTCAATATTATCCTGTAAAAGTGCAGAGGAAAGAGAACATGACAAATTGAAATAATAAGATACAAGTTGAGGAAAATTGAATAAAAAAATGTAAAATTCTAACAAACCAATTCAAAAAAAACCATTAAGAAATTCATAACCAAATCTAGTTTGCAAAATCCGCCACCATTGAAACTCACCTCAATATTTTCTCTAATAGAATACTTGCAAGCCCGCTGACAAATCTCTATAATATGTCATCAATAAATATAATGGATGGGGCATTCTTCTCAACCTCCTCAAAAGCCTTCTGGAGATTGCTTTCACTTTCTCTAGCCAACTTTGACATGATCTCAGCTCCATTGATATAGAAAAAGAAGGCACCGGTTTCATTTGCCACTGCCCTAGCAATTAAAGTTTTCCTAGAACCAGGAGGCCCATAGAGCAGAATACCCTTTGGGGGCTTCACACCAATAGATTTAAAGAGTTGTGGGCGTCTAAGAGGAAGCTCTACCAATTCACAGATCACCAGTCAGAGCCTATCTCTCAAATAGTTCAAACAAAATGAAAAAAACAACACTTTCACGCAGAGTAGAGCAGATGGATTGCTAGAGCCGAAAGTAGTTTGGAAAATAGAATGAGTAGGGACATGCTAGCAACAAGTAGCAGAATGAGTGTGGACACCTGAAGATAAATATCTAGACTAATCACTGATGAGGATGTTTTTGGTGATTAGTCTGGATATTTATCTTCAATTTTTTTTTAAACACTCCGCATTGCATCAAAATTTTGACCTACCTGCGTCGAAAGTGTGGACGAAAATTGACCATTCTGTGTTGAAATGTGGCATCGCGGGTTTGGCATCCTGGTTGAAGCTGCTAAATATTTTGACCAAATGTGGTCGAAATATGACCATCGTGAGTTTGGCATCCTGGTCGGAGCGATCAAAGTTTTCGACCCATAATGGTCGAACGATTAACCAACAGACAAACACTTACCAATGTTATCTTTGGCCTAGGTTGCCCTTGTTTTTGACCAAGAGTGGAGTTGATCATTTCACGGGTTCAGTATATGGTCTATATTTTGACACAAATAATAGCGATGAACCCGTTGGTTGACCATTTGACCGAGTTGGGTAGAAACTTTGACTAATAGTGCGTCGAAAAATGGTGCAAAATGTACTAGTGAGTTGTATGAAAGATTATTAAACTTTAAAATTTGAGTAGCAACAATATTTGATCTAATGAACACAATGAATGCCAACACAACAACACAATATTTTGGTTTTGGGGAAAACCTATTAAAGGTAAAAACCTCGGTGGGGATTAGAACCCACAAATGATGTATTACGAGTATAGTATCCTTGTTAGAAGATTTAGCCCTATTAGGAGCTTATTGAAACATTATAGTACACAATCCTTGTTAGAGGACATAGCCTATTAGGATTCAAGAAAGAAGGGTGGGCTCACTGCCTAAAGAAGGTTAAATCCACCTTTAGAACTCACTATTCGCAACAAGTGTATATGAAGAAATACACAATCTTTTGAACTGTCTGACATCAACTTTCTTTGCTTGATTAGTTCCAATAAAGTTCACTAGTAATCTTCTGCTCTACATACGCAAACACAAGCTCGTAGCTTTTTCAATATATTTTTACATCACATATATTCTCTCCATATCTTTTCCAAAGAAAAGAACTTACATATATACCCTATTACATTCTACATGATCAGGTCGGCCCATTAGGCTTTCCTAATTACATAAACTCTTGCTAAGATACATACGGTACCTAAAACAAGTATACAATGATTCTATTACAACAATTAAGGACCGACATCCTTAATTTACATTTGCCACAACAAAATCCATGCTACACCTCTGAGGTCAGCTCCTACATAAGTCTTCTCCAGATCACATGCCACAGCTAATGTCATCCAACATTCCATACCTTACGCTGATCAACTAGCATCCTTTAGTGCCTTGTCTTTCATCTCTTAAGCTCGCATACACTTAATCCATATTATCTATAAAATATACCAAAAACAAAGAGACTCACTATGTCATCTTCCATTGTCACTTTCCAGGAACCAGTCCTTACCAAAACATCTGTAACTAATTCAATATGAAACTTTACATGATGTGATCTTGGATATAAGATCACAACATCTTTCTGTTCTCTTATCTGTCTTCGCATATTCTGAATCATTTGTACAATATCTGTACACTGGCATACTCAACCTGTACTCTTCACATAAACATATGTTGACATTAGTGACAAACCACAAATGACAACAGTATGAATGTCCATTCAGTAACATAGTGATTAAATATATTAAATGTACAATCACCGCCTCATGCATTAGCAATATCCAACAACACATTCCTTAACTTGGGGGCTAAAAGTGTGTCATCCTTCCACAAAAATCCCTTTAACTAGCAATGGGGAAGGTTTGAATTCCTCCCTTCTTTTTTCTACATCTCTTTTCGACATCCTTCAAAAGGATACATTTTACACTTCTTGCATGGTATCTCTTTGCATTTGTCCCTTCCTTGACCTCGTAGGAGTTGTGTCCTCTTTGTCTTGGACTAGGTATTTCTTATGGGATACCTCCTTTGTGTTAAAGGTTCTTTATCGTTCTTTCTCTTTTCCTTAAGATGTAAAAATAGTCCTCTTTTTCCATCTTAAGGGGGGGCATATATGGCCTCCTTATTACAAATATTTTGTTTTCTTTAAGCATTTCAGGTAGAATACACTAGCATAATACAATTTGTTAGGGATAGATCACTCTCCTTTATACATTTTTTGGGGATTTCCTTGAATACAATGCTTTCCTTGGCTATCCTTAGGATTGGTTGAACTAGCATACTACAACTTTCCAACCCATTTAACCTCTCCTTTGCATACATTTTCAAGATTGGTTGACTAGCATAACACATTTTGTTAGACCATTTGACCTATCCTTTTCATGGGTTTACTAGCATAACACAACTTTCTAGACCATTCAACCTCTCATTTGCATAAATTTTGATGAGTTGACTAGCATGCACCAGACCATCAAATCCCTCTTTACATTCTCTTTAATTGGTGGAACTAGCATAGCACAATTTTCTAGACCATTTCCCCCTCTCCTCTCTCTTTCTTATCTCTCTCATGGATCACCTAGCATAACATAACAGGCTAGCCTATGTTATCCATGATTGTCTTTATCTCTCCTCCATGTTTCCATAACATAATACACTTTTTTATTTGATTAGATCATGACGTCTTATCTTATCTTTGATGTGTGCTCTATCTCTTTTTTAGGTGACCACTTGTGCTTTTGCAATATCTTTCTGAGCATGATGCTAGTGGTTGAGACATTTTTTTTAGCAAGGTCTCTTCAACTAGTTGACTTGGAATCGTAGTAAGTTTTAGGCTTTTATTTATGTTTTATGCGTCCTTGCACATGGATGTACAAGTTAATATCCTTGATTGGGGGCTTGTGCCCTTAAACTTAGTGATATCTTATCTCTTTGTAGTTTGTTAATGATCTTCACCTTTCTCTCTCTTTCTTCTACTTTATCATGAGCATGAGGTGGACTTATACTCCCACTAAAGTGGGGCCTTAATGTACCATCCTAAAAAAGTAAGCACCCTTAATTAGGTGTTTATTTTAGCCCCTTTTTAGTATATATGAGTTCCCACATTGATTTCCTATTCTCCTGATACTTATTGGACCTTTTTTAATGCAAATTAATATTACAAGTCCCTTCTTAATTGATTCTCACCAAATTATTCCATCTCCTCTATCTAAGATGGTTCTTACCTCATTTTAAAGTTAATTTGAGGCATGATTTTCACATCTATTGATCTCATATCTTTGTGTGGCTCATCTTTTGGGACCAAGAAACTATTATCTTTCTCCCCTTAAATTTTCTTTGAATTTTGATGGGAACACAACATTTTTTTGGGTACACAATGACTTTTTGGGTATAGTTTCATAAAAACCAAACTATTCTCGACATTTTTACTTGAAATTTTAGGACAAAGATTATATGGTTTCAAATTCCCCAAAGGTATCCCCCATAGGTCATTATCATTTTTCTAAGTCAACATAAAGGTAATTTTACTTTTTAATCTCTATATAGAGGCCTCCCTTTCCATTCTTTCATAAGAGATACAATCAATCGATCAAGTAATCAAGTAATTAGATTTCAAGAGCATCTTAAAAATCTTCAAGGCATTCTTCTTCTTCAAACATTGTGACAAACTACAACATCCATTATAGAAGGCTTATCTTTCATGATTCCTTTCAGGTTCTAGTGGAGATCAAGCTATTGTATTAACATTTGTGGTCACATCCAAAGAAGCATTGCATCATCAAGGCATGAGGTAATTTACAATTCAAACCTAGCTTCCATTTCATATTTCTTTATGAAATTTCATTACATTTTCAAGGTTGATTCCTAAATAGGGGTTTGATCGAGGCAAACCCCTCTAGCCAACCTTCTTCCACATTTTTCTGTGTGCATGAGAAGGTTGCAAAGTTTTAAGACAAAATATGGGAAGGTCAAGACCAAATAGAGTACCCCTACAAGTTTTAGACCACAACCTAGGGAACAAAATGGTTTTGGCGATCTATACCTAGGTACAAAACAAGTTTGGTGATCTGTACCATCTAGATCCATCTCAAATTTGGTAGGGATCCAGGTTACAGTCTTCAAGTCCTAGATCTGCAAGTACATTTACTTGCAAGATTTCAACTATCAAAAAATTAGATTTGTAGTAGCATAATTCCTCTTTCATTTCTAGGTGCACTCAAACCCTCTCCAATTTCTCTCTTTTGCAATCTACCTTTTCACAATTAAAAACCCCCAAGGGCGGGTCAATCTTGGGATCAACAATAACATCTCATTTATCTCTAATATCTTCTTTGGGTGCACTGTTAATAACATCAATCTAATCTTTGGTTATTGTATAATATGAAAAGGGGATCACATAAAAGGTCTAATTTTCCCAATTCATAAGACACATTGGAATACAAAACCATCTTAAGACAAATATAATTGACACCACTTGGTAAGAAAGATGTCAATGCAATATCAATGCCTTTGGGGTATCTATTCCTTTATTGCTTAGAAATTGAGGAGATATATAAGACAATTAATCCAACTAGGAAGTGAATTGATTGAACTAAAAAGTAAATGTAATAATATTATAGGGTCATGGGATTAGGATGACCTCAAGGGCTATTTTGTCTAATCACGATTGAAACTATTGACTATGTTGTATTTTGATATTCTTTAATCTCTTGAAAAAGATGAAAACTCTATAAACTTAGAACTTCAATAGGTTTTTTGTATATGGTTCAGTGGTTAGCATGAACTAATCGAGTAGACAATGCATATATTATAAATTTTTGTATAATATTCTCAAAATATTAAAAATAATATAAATTTTATAATATTTCTATTATATAAATCTTACATTAAATTATTTTTAGATATTTTTAAATGAAAAAAAAATTCTCTATTTGTATTATATAGATGTCTTAAACATATTTGTGTAAGAGGTATATAAAGATTATATCATTTGACAATGTTTATATTAAATTTAATACTTATTTACACAACAAAATATTAATATTAAAACTTTTATCTAAGAAAAAAAATTAGAATATAGGAATTATTTTTAAGTTTGATTTTATTCATATTTGTAAATATAAAAGTTAAACTTTTAGCTTTAAATATTTTAATAATATTATTTTTAAGTTTTTAAGTTTTATTTATTTAAACTAATTTAATTATGTTTTCTACCTTCCTAAAATTGCATCACTATGCAATTTTCCATTTAGATTGGCCCCATTTTAGCATGTAAGGGCTCCCACATTGATTTCCAACACTTCAACTCTGATTTTGCTTTTCATTCTGGCATCCCCTCTTCAATTGAGACCCCTAAGCCAAATTTCTTTAATTTTATGGGGGGATTAGGTCAATCAGATCAACCTATTCCTGGGAATAGGCCGACCCAGTTTGCCTATTCCTTGATGTTTCCTTTGAAATTTGAACTGGATTTTTCTCTCAATAGTTGAGTAGGAAATCCAAATTCTCGTCGGTCCTCTTCAAGTTTTGAGCTCTAAAATATTTGTGAGGGGTATGCAAGAAACCCACCTCTCTTCATTTTGGGAATCAATAAAAAAATCACAACATAATATCAATCATTCATGAGAATAAGGCATTCAAGATCCAACTTCAAGGCATTCTCAAGGCAATATTATCCATTGTAGCAAGCTTCTCTCCCATGATGGCCAAGTAGAGGAGATCACAATCAAGAAAGAAGATCATCGCCATCCATTCAAGCATTCATTCCATTCTCTTTCTCCATATCAAGCATTATGGAAAACCACAACAATCATTATGCAAGGCATGTCTTTCATGATTTCCTTTTAGGTTTTTGTGTGGAGTCAATCTATTGCATCAATATTTGTGATCATATTCAAAGAAGCATTTATGTTGCCAAGGTATATGATACTTCATGTTTTAGATCTAGCCCCTATTGTATGTTAACACACTTTCATTTATTTCATTTTAATTTCAAGGTTGATTCCAAACTGGGGTTTGACTGAGGCAAACCCCTCTCTACACTACAATTTCCTTCTTTTCTGTGTGTAAGAACAAGTGACACCAGTGTTAGGACCAAATCTTGGAAGTATGGGAGCTTGACTATAGTCTGCAACTAAAATTGTTGGAAAGTGTAGGAAATAGGTCAACCCAATTAACCTAGTCTTGAGAACAGGCCAACCAAGTCGACCTAGTCCCTCCAAAACAACTTCAAATTGAATTCATAGGTTAGTTGCAGTTTCTAGTTTTTGTTTTTGGCATAAGAATTGATCTCTCAGGTTTCTGTTAGTATGTGCATCCTAAAAATCATATTTTTTTTCTCTTTCTAGCCCTTAATCTTGTATTGCTCAATCATATTTGCATAAGTAGCCCCGACCATAGTGAAGGATCATTGCACTCGTTGAGCGCTTATGCCTAGTGGGTCATCTTTCTTCCAAATGTGATATAGGAAAATAGGATCCCACATCCTTGATCCCATTTTTCTTATGTTATATATTTATATTTAATTTTATAATAATATTTTATTTGTTCTCTTTTCCTCTCTATTTTTATCTCTCCTTGACTCTTCTTCAATTTATCCTCTCTCTCTCTCTCTCTCTCTCTCTCTCTCTCTCTCTATGCATATATCCCTTTTTCCTCACTTTCTCCATATCCCCCTCTCATTCTTTATCTCCATATCCATCTACATATCGCTCATAATGTGTGGCAACATGAATGAATAATCTAAATTAAAGTACAATTGCCATCAATAAATATGACTGGTGAATTAATAGTTGACACATTTTTATTTAGTAGGTCTATTCCAAAACTTTTGTCTTGACACATTTCTAATTAATAGGTCCAACCCAAAACTTTTATCCTAAAAGCAAACACTAGATTTTTCTCTTTAAATACACCTTAATCTATTCACCACTGTTTATTAGATGATGCATCATTTGTCAAATAAATTAATTTATATTTTATTTTTATATAGAGAAAAAACATGTGTTCTCTCCACTTATTGGCATAGTAAAATATTGAACATAAGTTGCTACAACTCCTCAATTTGAGCAAATTAGACAGTGCTAGCTAATTATGGGACTTATTTCTCTATATTTATACTCATATGATTCATCTCTTAGAATGGAAGAACAAGCTTTAGGGCCATGGTAATCAGACACCTATATATTTACAATAAATTAATCTTTAAATCCTTTTGTGTTATAATACTTTCACCATTTAAATTATGTAATAATTTGAAATCAATCGACAATCTATGTAATAAATTATTCTATTTCTTTTAATCAAATAATAATGAATTACACAAATTTAAACTTCTTTTTTTATGTAGGTCTACAATTCAACAATAAAAATAATTTTGTTGAATAAAGTGTACAAATTTGTCTTGCCAATTATTTTTTCCCCTTAAAATAGGTATATATTTTCTTTAAATAAATAACGTACTAGGCTAGGATTTACTAGGATTTTATATAAATTTTTAGGTGGATTTTTTGAAATCATTACTACTCATGTCGTTAGATCCTGACTTGCCTTTTCCATATGAAAATGATATTGTTTACAATCACCATCCCAACTTGCTATGGAAAGGAAGGGAATCTCACTAACTTTTTGTCTTGCATCTTAGTAGAGCCCCTTGATTGATTTAACAATTCAAAACAAGTTTGTAGATATATCAAACAAAAGTAAAAATGCTTATGTCTATCTCTATGATTGTAAATGTTGATATTATATCGTTTATAATAACAACTGTAATGATTAGAGAAAAGGATGAGCTAATGAAGTATAAAATGAATTAGTGCTTTAGTCTTTTATACAATACCCGAGCTTACATTGAATTATTCATGCTTGAGTTAGCGAACAATGACTAGTTGAAGACAAATAGAATTGGGGCTATATTGAAATTTAATTTAGTAAGTCTAAAATCTAACACGTGTGGTTTTGATTTATGTTTAAAGCCACAATGTGGTTTAAATTTAGAATTGTGAGAAATAAAAACTTAAATTCATATAAGCTACACACTAGATACCAACTCTCATCTCAAAATATAAAACTCAAATGCTAGACTCTTATGTTAGAAATAAAAAATCAAAGTAAACCCACAATGAATAAGAAAAAGTATTTAAAAATACACTTTTCACCTTTACAACATCGAACACCTAACTTATTTATTATAAAAGTACCCTCAACATAAAATACCTAACTTATACCTAACTTATCTATTATAAATTTATATATATTTTTTCAAACTTTTATAAAACACATTCAATATAATCTATATTTTAAAATTTTATATATTAAATATTAATCAACATTTAAAATTTTATATATTAAATATTAATCAACATTTAAAATTCTCATATATTAAATATTAACCAATTTAAAATATTTTTTTATTTTCTATGCTATATAGACATGATATATCTTGTGATATTGCTATCACGATTCAACTTGTAGTTTTTTTGAGTCAAACTGATTGACCCATGTTTCATGAGTAGTGGTTCACATTAACCCATCTCTCATGAGAATGAATGGAACATTTAGCACTCATTGCATCTAGATTATATCTTCATAATTAACATTTAAAAAATATATAAACCAATCTTTATTTTTTAATTAATTTTACATTTTACAAAATCTTGTGTGTTTCCATATATTTTGGTGCTTTATCATTATGACACTATAGTAAAGGTCAAGTAAAGCCCATCATGAATAAGCAAAATATTCTTATGAATACTTATTTATTATAGAAGCACCCTCAACTAAAACACTTAACTTATTTATTATGTAAATTCTATCACACGTACAATTTTAACTATATTGTTAATTTTCATGAATATTGATATTTTAAATTCTCATATACTAAATATCAATCCTAAATTCATTCTTTTGTTTTATCTTGTATTAAAGCAACTAAAATTACAAAAACATGATTATCTCTTCATAATTTAAGATTTAAAAACTGTACAGGTAAACTTATCTTTTCATAACTTTTACATTTGACGAAAGCTTTGTGAAGGTTAGTTTCGGTACTTAATGATTGTGCCGCAGCATTAAACATTAAACAAATAAATATCCACCTATGTTCGTACGATGGACACCACTCATTCACACCATATTCTTCCCAAAAAAAAGGGAAGACAATTTAGAGAAAAATAGTGGAAAAAAATGCAGGCTTCGTGCGTTCATCCTCCAGCATCTTGGGAATTCGACGCGCAGAATGCTGTGCAGCGATTTTTCAAGCCTATTAAGGTACGAAATTCAGGGTTCAGATCAATCAGAATGTGTTACTCAGACAAAAATCTACAGCACCTCGACCATCATGCAGACTCTTTTCTACACAACAGTTTGGAAGCTGCTGGAATTGATACCACGCATGCCAGGGTATTCTCTCAAATTTTAATGAGTATTTAAAGGGTATAGCAATATATAAGTTTGAAATTTTGTGTTCAGAAATTTTACAAAGCCGTTTGATCTTGTAATTTCGTTTTTGCAACAGTTAATGCTAAATAATTTAGTTGAATTGTCTTTTAATAATGGCTAATGTTAAAATTTAGATATATGACGTGTGGCAAAGAGTGTTTTTCAAATTGCTGGGAAAGTTTCCAGCCCAAATCATTTAAACCAATCAACACCTACGGGAGATTTAACCAAATCAATTAAACTTATTAGCACCTACGGGAGATTTAAACTAAAAACTATAAACACCTGTAACAATTTCTCTTTTTAGCTCATGAGACCTTTTTTTCCGTGACGATAGATTGTAAAGCCCCTCCATAAAACCACTTGCTAAAATTCCTGTGAACATACTGTAATATAACAAATACCCATTCTGCAGAAACCTCTTAAGTTTCATCTATAAGAGTGCCTGCATATATCAACCTTCTTAAGGTAATTTCAGTTCTTTAAAAGTTCTCCATCTAATCATTTCTTCTATAGAAGATTTAGTTTAGCTGATCGTTCGATAACTGATCAGAAGCAAATTAGGGTATCTAATTAAATGAGAATTTTTGATCAATTTTCAATCAAGTATAATGGCCTTTAAGTTTTGGATTGTCCTGTCAATTTCTAATGAGGAGATGAATGTTTTGACTTTTCAGTTTCATTGAAAAGTTTATAAATAAGCTCAATTCAGATCTGAATAAACAGAATGATATGAACAGACACCTTGTTTGCTGAGATTGCCAATTTGCATCAGATCTTGCATATGGAGTTTATGGACATACATCTTACCCACGGGATTGCCCAACTTCTGTGAACTCAGGCATACAGCTCCTCCATGAGTTTGCCCAAATTAGATTGATTCACATGCATCCATCTTACTTACGAGATCGTCCAAATTTGTTAGTAAAGGGTATCGAGGAGTTTGCGGATATAAGTCCGCTTGTTTACAACGGCAGTTACAGTCGTGATATTTTTAGAAATGAGCCCACAATAATGCCTCATCAGGAGTTAAGTCCCTTTAAGTTTACATTTAATTGCAAGTTATTAAGTCAGGGGATCTGGAGCTGCAGAGGCTGTGGATGACAAAGGAATCTAGGCAAAAGGTGAATGAGTTTTTGATCATTTTTTAGGGTTTTGTGGAGGATGTTGGCCAGCCATCTGCTAGCTACCTGTCAATGCATTTAGATAAGTTTGGATTAATGTAGGGCAATGATTAACATTGAAAAAAAAAATTCATCTAAAAAATTTGTTTCCCTTCTAGGGAAAAAACTGGCCAGGCAATTGAAAGTTAGGAAATGTCTGTTCTTGTTAATTCATTATTGTCAATTTTCTGAATAAAGCAGGCAAACCTAGGGAAAGCTTTGAAAAGTTTAAATGGCATGGAATCCAAGAGAAAGAAATTGCTGCAAGTGATTGCTATAGTCAGAGTTTAGCAATTTAAGCTTTACTCTCTTCGGCCACTAGTGAACTTTAGCGATGGTCTCTTACATTGATTGTACAAAGCAGTTATTAGGTTTTAAAGCATTGAGATTTCTATATGCATTCATTTTGGAAATACAGGAGGATTAAACACAGGTTTGTTTTAAAAGCTTGTATACAGTAGAAAATATGAGTCGTTCTGAAGAGGATCAAAATTTGTGATTGTGAAAGGTTTATTGTTTAAGTAATTTGTACTGTTTTTAAATCCGGAAACCCTCTCTTTTAACAAATTATGTACTGCAAAAACTTTAAATCTTTAATTATCAGCTTTATTTAATTAATTTTTATGTCTGGTAGGACAGGTTGCAAGGAAAAAGTTTGTCAAAGAGGTGAATGGGATGCGCAAGTCAGAGAGGGAGGTGAGCATAAGCAAATGTGTGAGTATTGATTTGGGCAGAGTCGCACTGGAAATAGCGGCAGAGGATGATGCCCTGGTTTCACATTCTTCAGTTGCTCTCCCAGTGGAAGCTTATATTTCAAGATTGGATGACTTGAGCATGGAATTCTGCAGGCATTTCTTGCCACCAAGGGGAGCTCCCCCAAATGTTTTTCCTATGAACTTAGAAAGGTTTATGTACATCCACAAGGTATGTATGCATATTTTCTGATTCTCATTTCAGTTGTTCAAAATGATTAGCAAGGGAAGAAGATATTTGATAGGTTTTTCTACCTTTGCATGAATATTTGCTGTGATTTCTGTGAGTCGTGTGATTAAAGTTATGAACACATCAGATGACAAAATACTTTTACTTCTAAATTTGCCAGGTTTGACATAAACAGGGGATAAAGCATATTTTTACTTTTAAACTGAGTGTTAGAATGATATAAGGCACAATCAGGGAAATAGTTCTGGTAATGCACAAAATCTTAATGAGAATTAGCTAGATTAGAACCTGAAGCCTGTAGGATTGATATTCTAAATAAACACAAACCTAGCTTCTAGAGACCTTGAGTAACAACCATCTGTAAGATCCCCAAACCTATAGAACCAGGGAAGAGCCTCTACAATAATGGTTATCTAAATCTTAGCAGGGGCAGGACCTCAACTACCAGAAGAACTTTGAATTTTTCTAATCAACCAAATATGGTCCAATTATTTCATCAATAGCTAGAGAAAAACTCAAACACAAAATAACATTTATAGTGAAAGCATAGTTGATATAACCTTTATGATCTCCCTGGATCAGATCATCTTCTTGGCCTCTTGACGTTGTACTGCTATCCTTAGTAGTTTACCATTTGCATGAGCATTAGATTCACAACTCGGATAAAGGCGAGCCCAACTTACTGACATATTGAGTAATCAAAACAGTACTCCTTGCAGCCTTAAAATTTTTATCTTGATTTCTCTCGACAAGTTTGCTCGAGAAATTCTACCTCAAAGCCAAAAGAAAACCAGTTATTTTAAAGTTAATACGATATATGGTATAAATTTTATCTAGTTATAGTATTATAAAATGATTGTAGCTTCAGGGTATAGGGAACTTGATTCTTGGGGAAAAAAAATCATATGGTTTTGTAAAAATGACAAAAGATTAATTCTACTCTAACGTGTCATGAATTACTTTTAGCATGACTAGTCTTAATTGCCCCTCTATGTAGTATGGGCCTTGAATAGCTCTAATTGCATATTTTCTCAAAGCACTTGAACAGGGTATACTTGGATACCAGGTTCCACTATTACTTAATAAAATTTATAGGAAGTGACCCTTGATATTGTCAAATTACCAAGGTTTCTATATAAGTAAATCTAAGGTATGTAATTTAACAGTGCTTGCTTTAGCTCAATTAATATATTTGAAAGATTCATAATTATGAAAAATCTGTAGAATTGTAATTGTTTTACTTATGAAACATCAGGCCAGCTTATTATCATGAGAAACATTGACGGAATACAATATGAAGCAGCAAATAATCTTGTTCTTTCTCTGTGATATTTAATTTAATGTAAACAGTGAAAGCTTCCACGGAGCTGGAGGCTTTACCCAAGTTTGTTTTAACATTGCGCAAAAACTGTTAAGTTGTGACTATTATATGAGCAAGATACATGGAAGAATGATTGTATAGTAAATTTGAAGGGATTTCAAGTTGTTTTCTTGAAGCTTACAATTGTTTCTTGTGTTATGATCAGGGTTTTAAAAGAACACCAGTCTCAAATACAGGAGATATAAGGGGTTTATACCTTAACATGGTAAGCTCAATTTGTAATTTTGTAGGGTCCACGTCCATTAGCTCTTTTGCTAGTGCAGTTTCTTGTGAATATTTAAAGAAAATAGATTCTAACATGGGTAAAAATTAATTTTCTTGATTCTAAAGTGTATTACAACTTGACAGGTGTTGACTCGTCATACAGGATCGGTTATTATGCTGGCACTAATCTATTCTGAGATTGTTAAGATGGTGAAGATTTATGGTCTTTTAGATGATGACATAGAAATTGATGTACCTCATCATCCAACTCATCTTCCTAGAGGTTATATTTTATCAAATCTTCCAGGAGATAAAGGCTATCTCAAAGTGAAGGATGGAAGTGATGATCCACCTCATATCTTGACAACTCAGATGTTTCTCACTGAGGTATGCATGATGTAAAAATTTCTTGTCTTTGATATCTAAGTGTTTTCATATAAGGAGAGGCCTTGCATGATTAGCTATTTCTAGGAATAGAAAAGAATGTTGGCGATCTTATTGTCATCAATTTTGAAGCTACGTGCAATGGCATCTTAGAGTGGGTGAATGAGGGGACCAAGGATCTTGATTTGGGGATGTCAGGGGGATGGCAGTTGGCTGGGGTCTCGGTGTGGAGACCCAGCAGGGTCAAGGGGCAGTGCTCTCACAGGGTTTTGGGGTACTAGCTTGGACACCACATTGACCTTCATGGTGCAGGCCATTTTCATAATTTTATCATTATGTTTTCTCCTGCATGATGTCCTCACTATTTCAGTATATCAAATCAAATCTTTACTTTCCAAAGAACTAATAATGAAGTCAAAAAATCAACTGGTATAAATCAAAGAAGAAAAAGCATTTTTTTAATAAGTTTTGTTTTAATGCCAAATGTGGAGGATGGTTGCAAGTTTTTGGTGTGTTAAAGGGACATGTCAGTATCTCCTCAATGCCTCAATTTGGGAGGGTTCCCCATATATGTCTCCGCTTTGAGGGAGATGCTGGAGAGACATCTCCCACTTGTTAGCTGCAGTGGTGGCACGATGGAGGGACATTTCCATGCCATTCTAGTTTCTCGGAAATGTCTTTAACTCTGGAAATGGCAGATGTTTTGGGGGGATGCCTCCCTCTGGAACCATGGTTTGAAGTGAACCCAAATGGATTTTGCTTCATTTTTCAATAAATTTTAACATTGCATGACTATATAAATCAACTACTAGGCCCAATCTGAAACACCTGTTTGAAAGTGTATTTAACATATTCCCTAATGCTGCTGCTTTATCAAGATAAAAAAATCAATTCAATTCTAAACTACAGCAGGTCTACTGAAATCATAAGCACCTACAACCAGACCTATCAAAATGACAGTGTCAGTATTGGGTATAATTCGTCATCTGAGTTAATTACAATCTCATCCATGCTCAAAATATTACCGATGACTAAATTTTCCTTTGCAAGCTTAACTTTGATACCTTCATCCAAATCAGTGCTAGGCAGGATATTAACACCTTTCTCATTAACATCAGCAAGATCACTTTGCAGTATCGAGGAGTTTTTCTATGGAAAACAAATAGTATCAATCACATCGTCTACTGAATCATCCGAAATTTAACTTGGATTGATAAGCTAACTGTTGAAATACCTTAAACAATTAATTTCCTTCCAAGATCAATTTCAGATAACAACTAATGCCATCTGAGGTCATCTGAGGTGACAATGAAATCAATATGAAGGATCTTAGGTTTCAAGGTTCAACTTCTTGCAGCTTGTTCTTGTTGGAAAAGGCATATAAATATGAGGAAGGCCATTAATTTTGCTCTAATTCCAGTCATATGGATCCCAAGAGGAACCTGAAAGAGAACATGCTGAATAATAAGAATCCAATGTTATCCCTTATTAATAAAAAACGGCGTGTCTTGACTCTTAGCAATGCTAATAATTAATTTTGAAGAAAAAGACTGTCATTGATTGTCAGTCAGAAGAGATTTAGAGCGGTTATGCTTAATCAATTGTCTAGCTAGTTCAATTTCTGTACAGAACTCCATGAGATCGCGCACAAATTGCTGTATAAAAATGCTTGAAAAGGAAGTCAACCCTTCAAAGATATTACAGATTTATACTTTTCCTGTCAAGAAAAACAAAGAAACTGTTGGAGGAACTGAGACAGTTTGTAGTCCAACAATTCATTGTCAGTTCACCTCTGTTGTGCTTTGGCGTATCTACATGAGTTGACATTTGAGCGTTCCAAGGCTGGCTTCACCTAGTGCTAGCTCAAAAGGTGGTACAGAGAATGGCACCTGGATCTATAGATTGTTGATGATTATGAAAATATGTTTAATGCTGATGCTGGGCATATTGCTGGATCTACCACCAGGGTGATTCGCCTAGAAGAAGGATGACTTTTTCTTTCCAAAAGAGAAAGATGAATATATAATTTCTGAGGCAGCAAGTTAAGAATTAAATATAAAAAAATGCTGAAAAACTGCAGAGGTATGTTTTCCTTACCGACAGTAGAAGTGCACTTTTGTGCTAGCTATTTGATCAAAAGATGATCTAGTTCATATAACCTGTATAACACCTGTTAGAGGATAAAGATCTTGAGAAGCCAAGATTAATTTATATACAGAAGAAATCTGTCAAATGATTACCTCTTTAGGGATTCCATACAAAATCTAAATGTGGTAAAAATCTATATAGGCGCTGAGGTCATTTTACCTATATTTTTTTATAAGTCAATTGGTGTGTTTTTGCCTTTTATTGTAATTTTAAATATTGTTAAGTACTGAGCTCTCTGTGAATGCTATTTTTGTTGCAGTCTCATAAATTGCTGGATTCAAGAACCCTTGTTGAAACTTGAAAGTATTGGAAAAAAATCTCTATGTATTTGAAGATCATTTTTGGAGAAAATTTCAAATTTTTTTTACTTAGAAATAATAATTATTATCAGACTGGAAAATTTGATTAGTTCTTGAAGATAGAGATGATGTAGTCCAACAAGCAACTAAATCATTAATCTAAAAACTGTAAACTATCAAATGATATGAACTGGCTGTCTGTGTGAGTTCCTGTGTACTCGTATCAATTTATCAGCACATTTTATTTCATCAAATTCCAAACAATACTCCAGTCCTGACAATAATAAAGATATATACGTGCATATCCATCAGTATTCAACATGAGCATGCAAAATGTTGAGGACCAAGTTAGGCTTCTGGATCAGTTTCTAGCAGCATTACTTGTTGAATTGTTTTGAGGGTACAATGAAAAGTGACAAGACTTGCATGGCATAACAAGAGAAAGAGCTATGATAAATATTAGCATTTTCCATGATAAATATTGTCTTTATTTGCCCATGTAAGACCTGCTTGTTACTAGTCTCTCTTTCCCTGCTTTTGTTTACAAAAGATTTTTACCTCTATGATATGTATATTATTCTGCATATCTTTATACAAGTGAAAGCCACAATGATTTAGAGTCAGACAATTTATTTCCTAGTGCAGAGGATTCTTTTTAATTCTAGGACTAAAAACTTGTTATCTGATTTTTCCCAAAATTTTACAAGAAAGGAAAAAGGGAATTGAGATTAAGGTCTTTGACCATTGCAGATTCTGGGAAATCTTAAAGAATTTTTCTGGCCATTTCAATATGAACCAAATGTTAGTGGGAGTTTATTCTTGAGGGCTGTATATGCTGCAAATTGTGGGGTTGGTCCAAGCATTGTGAATTCAGAAAACACGTTTGAATCTAGTTTGAGGTAAAATTTCTAGATCACACTTTAGAAAAGGTATAATACACACTTTTTTGCAACTTTTTAATCCTGTTTTCTAGTCGACATATATTATTGATCTAATTGATATTTTGTCTCATGATTTTCATTTGGTTGCATTGTTATTTAGTGGGGTTGAGCTTGCCAATGCAAAGGCTGCAGACCATCGATTACGTCGTGGAGTTTGGACAAGTACACGATATGGGGATTTACGACGTGCAATGGCTGGTAAGATCTACATTTGGGGACCTTGCAATTTGTGCATGTATGTACTAGTGAATTAATAATTTAATTTTCTTTTCAGTATACCTAATTCTTTGTGTTCATGAAAGAGTGCACATAATGTATATAAGTGCTTGGAATTTTGATTAAGGTTAATTTTAAGAGCTTATTATTCCTATAATCTTTGTTCTGGTCATATCTATTTGAATATTTGGAGATGATAAAATTGCTAGGACTACTGTTGATCAGCTTCCCAGAATCTTAAATAAGTTGCGATGGGTGAGAACCATTAGGTCAAGCCTAAGAACTACATGTTTTACGTAGAGATGCTTTGCATTTAAAGGATGAATTAAAGTGCATCTCATGTAAGAGACTAGTGCTCGTACCTTACAAAACAAAGTAATTTAAGATACAAATGTAACACATTAGGCAAACAGACATGAGCTTGGAAAGTGGCACTCTTTTCTTGAGATATCAACCTATTAATGATATTGAATAAGAAGGGCTTGTTGCTGGGATTGCATTGGCTTCCTCTTTAGGAGTCTAGTGGTTAGTGGTTGAAGGCGTTTCCTTTGTGGTGATTAATAGTCTTAGGAAAGACTCTTATCCTAGTTGGTAACTAAGGAGATTTTTGAAGGATGCCCAAACTTTATGCCTTGGTTTTAAGTAAGTTGTTTTCTCTCATTGTTGTTAGGCGTCCAACTTTGCAGTTGGTGTTTTGGGTAATTGTGGGGTGGATCAAGAATCTTAAACCCCCTTCTTTATAGCAAGCACACAAATTCTTATTGGGGATTTGATTTTAAATTTTATAAAGCCTCCTTAATCCTTTTGGACATCTATTTTGTTTGGGCACATGCTGCTATTACCAATATAAAGTGTGTTTTTATTATGGTTTGTGGTGGACTTGTTTTCAAAGGATGACACTAGGGAGGATTTAATTGTTCTTTGGTGCGGGTTGTGTGTCACTAGTTCATATCTCTAGTGAAATTTGTTAGCTCTTGTTATAATGATGCTTTCATGTTTATTAGTGTATGTTTGTCATGCCCATCAAAAACACACTAAAAACACACCAATTTTTTTTTAAAAGATAAGTTAAGTGTAACTCAAAGTTGCAAAATGAAGGGGTAATCTTAGGCGACGATTCTCAAGACATCAATTAAACAACTAGTCAATCAAAGATGGTCTACAAGGTCACTAGGATAACGTCAAAACAAAGGGGACTTCAATAAGACAAAGGGGATTGCACTAAGACTAAGCACGATATGCCAAGTGGGTTTACAAGCTAGGAGGTCTCGTTAATCGAATAATCGAACAGTTCGAAGTGTTAGCAATCACATAGGTCATAAAGGATTTAAAGAACAATGCTTAGATTATTCCCTAAACAATCATTTTCGATCTTGAGGAGTTAAGTTGTATCCTTCGAGATAAAACAATCTCTTGAATGTCGAGGCATATATTAATAACTATTATTTGTAATATACCATATATGCTAAGTCCTAGGAACCATTGAATGACGTTTATAAATATAAGAGATCAACATGGATAATCTAATTAATCCTCTAAAACATATTTTTAACTAAATTTATATATATATATATATATATATATATATAAAATTAATAATAATAGTAAGTTAATTAATAGTTATGAATTATTTAATTCTCTACAATATTTCAACTTATTACATTATATGACAAAATTCAAACTCAACTTGTAAAGCCTACTTTATCACCCTATGCCTAACTATAGCCATAATTCATTGATAAAAACAATATCAAATCTTATTATTAAATAAAACAAAATGCTAAGTTTAATTAATATTATTATTCTAAATAACATACCAATCCACATTATATCACATCAAACATCTAATTCTATCTAAACCTATTCTATCTCTTATTCTACCCCTTTACACATGTCATCTCCCTTCACCCAAGGACTAGCTACCTAGAAACTCTCTACACACTTGCCCCAAGATGCATGTCAAATCAACCTGGGCGCACATTTACTAAGGGGTTTGAAAAGCCCACCAAGTGGCGCCACTTTTGGGGAGGATAAAGCAATTTTAAAGAGCATTTGGAATATATTCCAAAAGATGCCCCCTCCAAATCTAAACAAACTCATAAACAAGTCTTTGCTTTCCCCAAAACATGATGGTGCGCCTAACAAGGAAGAGGGTGAGTACTATGTGAATAAAACATGTCAGAAAAGTCTTTTCCTTGGGGGGGGTACGCATGGGGAGAAGGAAATTTCAAATTTTCATTTGTTGATATTGTCATAGCCAAAAACCAACGTAGGGGATAATGAGACAAGGAAATTAATTAGAGAATCTACCCTTTGCTCATCACCTGCGCCTAGGAGAGGCTTTTGTGGGGTCCACTACAAGTGGGTGATGAGGTTTATAGTTTTCTTTTGTAGTAAAGTTTATATTTGTTTCTAATCAGTCATTTAGAATCAGTTTAAAAGGTAGATTAGTGTATTAACCATGATTAGCAATAATGTTAATTAGGAGGAGGAGAATATTCTCTGTGGTAAGAGAATATTTTCCTCCTTCATACAATTTCCAGAGAGCAAAATGCTCTATTAGCTTGATATGAATGCCTTTTTTTTGCAAAGAGATTTATATGACAATTTGATTTAAATTTGATAGTATGCCTACATTTAGGTGATGAATTGAATTTATTATGAGCTACTCTCAAGAACTAATAAAACTAATTTCTATTGATGATAAATAACTAATGATTTACACCATCAAAATGACAAAATAAGCTATTCTGTTATGAACAACATGTGCTTTAGAGAATGCTTTCTCCATTGAATTTGACACATTTATAATCCCTATTACATGATCTAACTTATGAAGAACTCTATTTTTTTTTTGTCAAAAGCCCTTATTGAATACAATGCAAATAACATTTAGTAATAAAGGTAATTCACTACTTTCTCATCAACAACTACACCTGATTTAAAACAAGATTTGGAGATGAAATCTTCATTACAAGTTTACAAGTTTATGAACTACTCAAGATCTCCTTTCAAAGATTCACACCCCATACAAAATACTCTCATCAGGAAAATGATAACATTTCAACAACACATATTATAACACAAGATTTGAAGAGTGAATCTCCATTTCAAGGTTCACAAAACTCATGGATATCTCAAGATATCTCTTCAAGGATTCAACACAATTCAAGTTACTCCAATACAAGAATGATACATTTTCAACTCCTCACAAAATTGCATCTCCCTCAAGGAGACTTCATGGCTCCAAATCCTGCAACCAAACACAAGAAACCCAAAACAACCATGGTACTCTCCTCCCTACCATAGGCCCATTACATGGACCACCCCCGAGCAAGGGAAGTTCAAGCCAACGGGTAGACTCACAAACAACATTACATATCCATTCACATATGCATTCTCTCAACACACACACAGCCACAAAGATAAACTTCACATATACACAAGAGAGGCTCTTTAATGAAACTTTCACATACATGGCTTCCATAAGAGGCTCATTCTCAAGCCTTCAACAAGTGAGTGGGTTCTTGCTCAACCCAAAATCAAAACTCAAGTGCAAGTAATAAACACAAACACATGAAGAATCCACAAGCTCAAGAGAGCATGAAATCCACAAAACTACACTACATACACTACCACAAGATGCATAAGCACTCCTCTTATTCATTCCATTCTAAAACCATATTGCATAGGAGAGAAGGATTCACTAACCTTGCTGCAAGTAAAATGCATAATGAATGTGGAGTCCTCTTCTTCTTCAACCAAGCTCTAACTTTCTCCAAACTCCTAGTTGTCTCCAAAGTTGGAGAGTGGGTCCTTGGGGAGCCCAAAGCTAAACCTCCCTCTAAAATACCCTCTACACACTCTCCCATGCCCATGGAAGAGTTGGAAGGTTCCTATTGGGTGTTCTATCCAAGGTCTTCCATGAAAACTCTAGAAGGTGAGTGGGAAAGAGTGAATTGTAAGCTTTTGACTCAAGGGTACTTATGTGACTTAGGATTTTCGCCACTTTACAACATGTCACTTTTGGAGGGCTTCCCAAGGTGCTCCTAGGGTGTCCTATGGTCAAAAGGGTCCCTTACCCATAGGTATAACCCATGGACCTTCCTTATTCATGCAAAATATCTCCCTAGGTGCCTATCTCACCCCCTAAAACCTCCCTACAAGGTGAACTTCGAAATTCAAAGTCCAAGAATTGGGACCATCTCATGGGTGCACTTACCAAGCTTATGAAGAAGGTTGGGCCACCTAATACTAGGCTAGGAAGGTGACATGAATTCCTTCCATGTGGATCATTGCCAACACAAAAAACATTGCACATGTGTCGATTGACACCTCTACACATTACAATCACACTTGACAATATCTATTAACCAATTTTAATTACATAAAACATCTTACTCCCTAAATACACACAAACCTACATACATTACGAAATGAACATCACAACACAAGAAGGTCCTATATCCCATCGGGACGCGACCTTGGTGTCACAAACAGATGTTGGCTTGACTCCCCCAAAACCATGGTTAGTACCTGCACTCATTAGACAAGCATTAGTAACTCTGGTAATGATAATAACATAATCAAGATGTGCAGAACGACGTCACATTCAATTAACTTCTGAATAGTATATCCTCTATCTATTCATCCATTCATGACACAATAACGCAACATCATCTCCTAAGCTAACAATTCCAAATTGCACAATCATTTCTAAGAAAATATATATTTAATCTCATATTCAAAAGTAATTCTTAACTGCATGTGCATTCTAACATCAATAAATCTAAATCTTGCTTTCCTACATGTTATCTTTTCGAATTAGGAACACATTCATAATTGCCCTAGCTATATAGCTCACATACTAATCACATAATTTTCAACGTGTCTATCATACATAATTAAATAATCCAATTCATCATTTCAATGTCATAGCAATGTCTTGTGATTATAATCAGGATAAAATACCTTAATGTCATTGCTAGAATAAACACACATATAGTCTAGAGTGTACTGAAAACATAATTGAAGAATCATTATAAGGGTCTCAATTCCTTAGTCTGTTGCATAAAAATAAAGTACCATGATGATTCTGAGTAAAGCCCACATATAAATTTAAGGAAAATTGCAAAAGACAATGAGAATTCTTACCAGAGTGTTTTTACCATGATGCGGAAAATGGAGGGGTCCTACACCCTCCCCCCCTAGGTCTCGACTTACTCCTGGAAGTCGCAAGGTTGTGCTATCACCCTCTAGTAACTCAGCTTGATCCACAGTCCTAACTTCCTGCATGTTAGCCTCTAGGGACAACTATGCTTTTTCCTCGTCCCAACAATATAACCATGTTTGTCACGCAAATGTTAGTTGCAACCATCTTGTAACAATAATTAATTAAATTATTTTCTGGTGCTCTTCTAATTTCCACAAGAAAGTACATAAGAACACAACTTAAACAAGTTTTAATGCCAGAATAGATGATGCACTTGAACTTTATATTAACATTCAATAACAATTTGACTATATCTTGTTAGCATCTTTCATGTGTTTTTTAGAAATTTCCTACAATTTCAATCAAAATTTCCACAAAAACTTCTACCATACAATGACATATGACAACATTAGTGAGATTAATCACATAGATATTTTGGCAGGCTCTAGCATTCTCACAATCATGCCCTTTTTACCAAGGAAAAGTTTAATATTACCAAAGATTCATTAACACAATGACATCATGATTACCACACATGGTACTGAAAATACAATTATTCATGCCACTTCTTAATTTTATATGACCTCTCTCTAACCATGAGTAGATGCAAATCCACACAATCACACTGTAATCCACATCACCGGGAGTACACATTACAACAAAAGGCTCAGGAGCGGACATAGTCCAGTCCTCCGGGTATATACCATGATCTCATCTGTCTCAAAATCTGATATCTGTAATCCAATGATGCATATAACAATTCCTCCAAGGAATAATCACCACTCCTAGGTGGTAGTGAATACTAGCTGCATAACAGCTTCACATGTCTCATACTCAAGGGTTCCCTTATGTCTGCTTCCTCGCATACACTCACCAAGTCTACCATCTGTATCCTTGGTGAGGGAATCACATTACTACATAGGACCAACATTCGAATAACAGCAAGAAAAATAGTTTAGCCACCAAAGTCATAAAAGAAAGTAAAATAAGTCTCCAAATTCAACAATAATATAAAATAAATTTCCGCAACAATAAATCATAGCATCAAGAATTCCCAACAATTGTGGCTAAACCTTCACAAGCAAAGATAACAAATTGTTGGTCCGCACAAACAACCAAAAATCATCATGAAAAATGCACAACACATCACTGTGTGACCATAAATAGTCACCAACGAGGAAGAAGGGAACATCATCTGGCTGTCACAATAGCCCTTCATGTGGCGTCCCACATGTCATAAACAATAATAAAAAAACATATGCTGATAATATATCATATGGTAATGTTCCTTGCCGATATGACACGCATAGGACACACTCCAAAAAGTGATACCTCCAGGGTCATCACTATAGCCAGAGGTATACATGGCTAGGGTCAACCCATACGCACTTCCACGTCCAACGACTGAGCATCCATGGGCGCCCCTCTACAAGCATGCAAGCGTCTCCCAATCGCTCTGCATCAAGTAGGAATACATAACATACATATACTGCGCCTTCACGTACTCATGTACGTGGCATCGTGTCCTCGAGCTCGGCTCGCTACCATCAGCAACACGGCATCATCACCTATCACTGTGTCGGAACATCAGTGGGCGTGGCATCGTACCTCATGCATCATGTCGGAACATGTGCAGTACGGAATACATCACAGCAGGGCATACACTTCCCGCCTCGTGCTGGATCTCAACGAATACAAGTGAAGCTATGAATCATCAATGTACTGCCCAATCTATCCAATAGAGTCTCACATCAGATACTGATACAATGCTCAACTGTGGGGATAAAGGATAAACACACATGAACCTCATACTTGGGTTCATCAAAAGGGGAAGTAGTGAGTACATTCCTTGGTTCGTGGAAGCTGACATCGCTTCGTGCCGCTATAATGCAGACGCACTACCATAATAACCAAGAAACTTTGTGGCTGCTACCACCCCTACACATACTGAGTCATCATGGGGGAAACGGGGGATAGTGTCTCTTACACCATTTCTCAAATAGTTGAGGTTCATGTCACCTCGTGCTGCCAGACATACACTACACATGCTACCCAAGAGACTCGAGTAGTGGAAGCTAAGGTCGCTTCGTGTTGCCTGACACACACCTTACGTGCTACCCAAGGAACGGGTAATAACACTACCCCAACACAAAATACCCCGCAAGCTATAACTCAGAAAGGTAACACACATACTGACAAGTATCAACGAATAGGGAATATGGTATCCCCATACCCCTAACAAGCAGATATCCCATGGGTGATGCTCACTCACATCCCTCCATGCAACACAAAACAAGCACTGGTTTCTTCACAACACCCATCACAAGCACTGGCACAGGTTCATTCACATTTACGAGGGATTACACAACATGAATCAAGACATATTTATAAAATGATTACAACTTTACCTTTTTATCATAATATCCTTAAACCCTCTAACATCAATGTTACACTTATCCTCATTCCTCATTTCCATATTTCATAGTGAGCTTAAAGGAAACTCACAACAGTTACATACCAAAGTCCTTTAATTGAACGTACAAATTTCATTTCTCCATTGTAAAAGAAAATTCACAATCACTACATAATACACAAGGAATATAACTTAATTTGCATAAGTTTCATGGTCTTCCAACACATTTACATCTCCTAAGATCAATAATTGAAACAAGGACAAATTTCAACATTCTAATTAAGAAGCATTGTACCATTTGTTAATCGTGTCTACTCTATGCATTTACATTTTCAATTCTTAATAAGCTAGGTGCAAGCAATTTATCATCTGATGAGAGAACATTTTCAAATTTTAACAAAATGCCAATTACCTTAGAGAAAAAGTTAGCAAGTTATTAGGTAACAACTATCTAAAGTTTACATCAGCAAGTATTCAGAGGGAAAATCATGCCACATGGCAACGTCCCTTATACACAATGTTTAGTTACTAATTTACTTATTAAGTTGATAAGGTTATAACTAGGGTCTAAAGGTTAGTAACGTCCCATATTCAATCCGTCATTTATTCGATTCCTATGGTTATCCATCACTTAGGTAGTTCAGTTATTAGTATTTCAATTAATCCAATAATTATCGATGAGATAATTGCTTATAGGTTTGTTGTTACTAGACTCTGATTATAATAATGATTCTCTTGATACGTAAGCAAAGAAAAAAAAAATTAATTCTTCTTAATTTAATTTATAGTATCAAAGACTGATTGGATACATTAACGTTCTCCCACTAGCTAAAATCCTATTTATCAACATTTGAAGTCTCGTATAGTTTGATTAGACCATATTGTATATCTTTGTAGAGAAAGTAATGTTATTCTAATATCACCATTAGACTTAACTACTACTTGGCACGGATTTATCATTAAATGTCATTTCATTAATAGTCTGCTTAATGAATAATAATACTTCGCTATGTGGCGGATTAATGTTTACTTTGTCAGGTTACTTAGAATAATTTGAGCTATTTTACCCATAAGTCTACTAAAGCAACACGTGCATGGGTATTGTATTTGCCCCTTTTGGGATTTTTTTATTTTAATTAATTCCATTATTAAGAATTACTCAACTTCATAATTAACAATTTCTCCGATGAATTCTCCTTGAATGACTAGTTGATTTTCTTTTCATACTATCAGTATTTACTATTAAGCCCTAGACCCTAGGCAGGTAGCTTTTTAAACTACGGGTCTTAAGTAGGTGGTTATCTGAAAGGGCTCCTTGACCTCACTGGAGCTTTTTAGTTCATTCTTTTGCACCCTCTCGAGTTGAGGATATCGACATCCTCACCTACTTTCCTAATCATCTACCATATCTCAAAAGTACATTTTTACCATAACGTGGACACTTACCTCGCAAAGCGTAATGGCACATAGGTTCCTAGGGTTGAACCCAGTGCTCTGATACCAAGTGTCATGCCCATCAAAAACACACTAAAAACACACCAATTTTTTTTTAAAAGATAAGTTAAGTGTAACTCAAAGTTGCAAAATGAAGGGGTAATCTTAGGCGACGATTCTCAAGACATCAATTAAACAACTAGTCAATCAAAGATGGTCTACAAGGTCACTAGGATAACGTCAAAACAAAGGGGACTTCAATAAGACAAAGGGGATTGCACTAAGACTAAGCACGATATGCCAAGTGGGTTTACAAGCTAGGAGGTCTCGTTAATCGAATAATCGAACAGTTCGAAGTGTTAGCAATCACATAGGTCATAAAGGATTTAAAGAACAATGCTTAGATTATTCCCTAAACAATCATTTTCGATCTTGAGGAGTTAAGTTGTATCCTTCGAGATAAAACAATCTCTTGAATGTCGAGGCATATATTAATAACTATTATTTGTAATATACCATATATGCTAAGTCCTAGGAACCATTGAATGACGTTTATAAATATAAGAGATCAACATGGATAATCTAATTAATCCTCTAAAACATATTTTTAACTAAATTTATATATATATATATATATATATATATATAAAATTAATAATAATAGTAA